>CM054181.1:79807258-80407258 GCA_028829895.1 Sinotaia quadrata | reverse complement strand
CATGAAGTTGAAGACTGAATAACTGAGGGTAGTGATTGTGTATGTGTTGGGGGTGGGGGTGTGGATTGAAAACATCTGACTTGAGAGGGATTCCAGTTACAAATCCTTGCAAACTAAGCAGACCACCCCCACCCCCATTGCCCTCCCTCCAGAATCTTCAGCTTTTTTTTTTTAAAGAAAAAATCTACGGACAGTAGTGAGTGACTGCAATATTTGTTGTGGCCAGTTGTCTGATTATTATCCATGTACAGCAAAAACTGTGAATAATTTATTTGTAGTAGCTAGTTGTCTGATTATCCATGTACAGGAAAAACTGTGAATAATTTATTTGCTATAGCTAGTTGTCTGATTATCCATGTACAGCAAAAACTGTGAATAATTTATTTGTAGTAGCCACTTGTCTGATTATCCCTGTACAGCAAAAGCTGTGAATAGTTTATTTGTTGCTAGTTGTCTGAATTATCCATGTACAGCAAAAATTGTGAATAATTTATTTGTAGTAGCTATTTGTCTGATTATCCGTGTACAGCAAAAACTGAATAATTATTTAAAAAGGGAGGGCCCATAACAGATAATACGACAAAACTTACAAAATATAAAATAATCGTTTAGTAATTCTTTTAAATTTCAAAATTGTGAAACAGACTTGTTTTATACCCTTCATTCCAGAACAAAATCGTATGACACAAGCATGACCTTGACCTGAAATACGCGCTCGTTTATTTGTTTTGTTATTGGAAGGCTTAATTTTATATCAGATTTTAATCCCTTATAAATAAGTTATTTTGTTTCGTTTCACTTACCGGTTGGGCGGTTGAGAAGAAAACGATTCGTTGACTGGTTGTTGGAAGGACTTTGGCCCAACGGTAACGGCACTTTGCCATTTGTGGTTGAGGTGGCGCTGCTGCCTGTGATTGGGTCTGTGTCTGCGTCTGTGACGTCATTTCCGGTTCGGGCACAGCAAACGTTATGACTAAGTCCTTTTCGTTGACTTCTGCACTTGTAAGCGAAGACCGAAGTTTATCTTGACTGTGCTTTTCTGTCTTGACATTAATAGAAAGAGTTTGCTCTTTGTTGTCTTCCCCCTTTGCAGGTGTGGTTAGGGTTTGCCGTTTGTTGTATTCCGCCTTTGCAGTTGTAGTCAGGGTTTGTCGTTTGTCTTCCGCACTTGCAGTTGTAGTCAGGGTTTGCTGTTTGTTGTCTTCCACCTTTGCAGATAGAGTCAGTGTTTCCTGTTTGTTGTCATCTGCCTTGGTAAATCTAATTATGGAGTCTTCTTGCGTCTTCACTTCCGCACCTGCAGATGTGCACTGTGTGTCGGCTGTGATCTCCCCAGTGCCTGATGCTGCAGTCAGGGTAAACCCACCCTGTCTGCTCGTTTCTCGGGCTGTAGTAGGTCTAGTAGGCCGCACGTTTCCTACTTCAGTACTGTCACTTTGTGACGTTACCGGTACAGGTGATGTCTCTTCTTTTGACGAATCATGTCTTTCATACGCGTTAATCGTTGCTATGCAATGATGAAAAGAGAAAGAAAAAGAGAAAAACCAGCACATTAGTGGTGACCTAAACTTTCAAAATCCGGGGAAACTGTATAATACACCATACTTACTCTAAACAACAAGGAATAATGCATTATTTCACGACATCACGATACTAAATTTTCACAAAACAGGAGCTCTGCCAACACATGGATTTAAAAGGGAAGGCGTTGGTTTCTATAAAGCTAAGAAATAAGTATGTGCAAAATCGGGGACTTTAAGAAAGTAGGGCATCAATATGCCTAAAACAGCAAAGAAACAAACATGTGCCCAAACCACGTATTAAACAAAACACAGCAAAAAAACAAACATGTGCCCAAACCACGGATTAAACAAAACACAGCAAAGAAATAAACATGTGCCCAAACCACGGATTAAACAAAACACAGCAAAGAAATAAACATGTGCCCAAACCACGGATTAAACAAAACACAGCAAAGAAATAAACATGTGCCCAAACCATGGATTAAACAGCAAAGAGCGTGATAAAGATATGAAACTGAGGAAGGTACCAATGGATGTCAAAAGAATTTTGTCAAAACGTGGAGGGTAGGTAAAAGCACAGGATACCAAAGCATGGCGAAAAGGAAATATGTAGCTAAAAAAATATGCAGAAGAGAAAAGACAAAAGAAAGGAAAACACAAATGCAAGAAAAGAAAGAAAAATCTGTTTGAAAAGATGGTTTTCAATGAAGCCAAGAAGAAAACTAATGAAATGCATTGTCATTTCCGGACAACTGCGTCGTCTCAGTGATTTTTAAAAATATTTTATGATTAATTTTAGTTTTTTTTTTAATTTGGGCTTTTCTTATAATTACGATATATATATAATTCAAACACAGATAGCAATGTTGTATTTTTGTTTCTTTTATGTTACGCTTAAAACTCTTTGTGAGCTTAGATAGTATTGACGTCGTCTCTGTATTAATACAACTTAATTAAAATTATCGTATTCATTACAGTATTCAGTTTGTCTTTTTCCACTGTCTGTTTTGCTTCTGTCTCTCAACTCTGTTTCTCTCTTTTATCTCTCCCTTTACCTTTCAAACTATGCAAACACACAAACACCTTCATCCATCCATCCATCTCTGCACGCACACACGTCCGTCCATTCATCTATCTATCTATCTGTGTGTCTGCCTGTCTATGTTTGTGTGTGCCTGCCTGCTCATTTATCTATCAATCTATCTATCTATGTCCGTCCGTCTGTCTGTCTTTTTCTCTCTCTCTCTCTCTCTCTCTCTCTCTCTCTCTCTCTCTCTCTCTCTATCTATCTATCTATCTATATATATATCCGTCTGTGTCTTTCTGTCTGTCTCTCTCTCTCTCTACTATTTATCTATCCAATCTTATCTAAATGTCTATTTTCTGTCCAGTCTTTTCGCTTTTATTAGTCCAATTTTACCTACATCACACTCAAACTTCGAGTGCCCATGATACAAAGGTAAAGCAGAAAAAAAGAAATGTTCTAATTGCTATTTTTTCTTTATTGAAAAAGTCAACTTGTTTGTATTATTTTTTCTTTATTGAAAAGTCAACTTGTTGGTATTATTTTTTCTTACACGCCACCCTCTGTCACTGGTCGTGTGTCTGACAAAGTATCACCCAGGTAACGAAAACAGAGCTCCGTACACCTAAGAGACAATGCTGTACATTCCAACATCAATTCAGTTCACGTCTCCTGGCGTTTACTGCCCAGAAGGTACTGGCATCACCACGGTCATAAAAACAACGTGAATCCTATAAGGAATGAAGTGCAGAAGTCAAACACGCGAACGGAACAACAAACTAAAGCGAAGAAAATAACTCCATAGCAAATCGACTTTGGGCAACAAACACCAAAAGAGAGACGACTTTGGACAACAAACACCAAAGACAGACGACTTTGGGCAACAAACACGAAAGACTGACGAATTTGGGCAACAAACACCAAATAGAAACTACTTTGGGCAACAAACTCCATAGAGAGACGACTATGGGCAACAAACGCTATAGAAAGATTACTTTGGACAACTAACTAATATCATTTAGAAAATTGATCTTGAGCAAGGAACTAGCTCCAGAGAAAGTCGACTTTCGACAATAGACGAACACCGCATTGAATTAGCAATAAAGACACGACATATTACATTACAGAAACCAGCTACTCAAGGAATGGAATGACACAGCCAGCCTGAAGAAAAAAATGGCAATTTAAACAATTGATAATTTATTAAATAAACCAATATACCTTAGAAAATCGACCTTGAGGTGTACATAAGCACTATTGAAAAATGACCTGAAGGAACACACTGACTACATAGAAAAATCGATTAGATAAAACTAAAACACATTTATTGCAAGAAAGAGGACAGTACAGAAAACTACCTAAAGAGTAATATGACACCATAGAAAGTTAAATTCATATTGCACAAACTCCTTACTTGACCTGTCTTAAACGAAAGTATATAAAATTAACTCAGAGAAATATTAACACCACTGAAAGCTAACAAACTGACACCATAGGGAAACGAGTTCAAAGGATCAATTAACACCATTATAAGATGGCCTTAAGAGAAATAAACTGGCGTTCTGGAAAGCCTGCTGTAAGGAATATTAACACTATTGAAAACCATCTAGAAAAAAAGAAACAGATCAAAGTGAAAGCAGAATTTAAGGGAAAGCAAACATACACCATTGAAAGCAAGTTTGCTGCAATATATTGGCACACATGACAGCTAATTCGATCTATGGACATAAATGACAAACTCTGGAGTGATGGAATAATGGATCATTACAGAAAATGGAAAACAAAAGAAACCTTCAAACGCAGGTTTCTGAACAGACGAAAGACGCATCTGAAATGTGTCTGAAATGAAATCCAAATGACACCATTCAAGGTTGACTGAAAGAAATCAACTAACACTAAGGTAAACATTCTTTTAAGGAATATATGACGACATTAAGGAATAAAATCACACCAGGGAAAACCTACTTTTAAGGAATATATGATACACCAGAAAGCTGACAATAAGAAACAAATTCTCACCATAGAAAACCGATTTCACGGGACAAATGTCACACCAGAAAGCCGGGAATAAATTTGACACCGTGAAAAGAGAATTTAATGAGCAACTGACACCGTTGAAAAGCGATTTCAGGAGACTCACTGTGCATAGTCACTAAAATCACTTAACACTCTCGCGTATACATGATAAAAGAGAAAGTGGTATACATTAGCAAGCCACCCGAATAAACGTGGGAAATGAGTTTGGGCATGTTGTACACCCCGGGTAAAACAGAAAAGATGTTTACTCTACCGAATCGACAACAAAAAGTAAACCTTGCGATATTATTTATTTTCTAATAATATAAGGCTTTTGTCAGATCACTATAATAAACATCAAAGAAAGAAATAAAATCCATTGTAAAACCACTTCAACTTAGAATACTTAATCCTTGCTTTAAAAAAAATATTTAAGTACTCAAGCCTCCTCTTTAAATACTGACGGGAACAAACCTACTCAATTTTATCTTTTGTAGTTTTAAAAATATTTTGATTAATTACTCACCCTCACCACTCAATCTTTTACACACAAACGCATATATGTATGTCTCCCTCTAACTCTCTTCCACCCACACGCACACATATATACAAACACTCGTACACTGTTTTAAGCCATATTAACACTAATTTGTCTTTCAACATGCCAACAGCCTCGTCTTGTTTTTCACCCGACACCTAACAAATAGCATGCAATCTTTCCATTCAGCCGACCATTTCGGTCTGAAATAGGCGGACAGAAATTAATCCCTTAATCGTTTAGAAACATGTGCCTAGCAGACAAGAGTATTGCGTCTTTACACCTAATATAGCCAGGTAAAGCCATTTATCAAGAGCTGTCCAAATTGTATAGGAGAATGTGTGAAATTATAATATCACTTTAATGGCTCATTATACAGTACATCATACTCAGATGTAAATCGCGATGTCATAGTTAATGGCTCATTATATACATTATACTGATTATAGCATTATGCTCTAATGTACATAAGAGCTTCTCCAGTGGACAAAAACCTAAGAGCAAAAAAAATAAGAAACACCAAAAGGTTTATTTGAATACAGTATTAGATATGAATATTAAAACTATAAGGCGCAACAAACGAATTCCATTATAAAACAATTTATTGGCATTTTGAAGTACTCCCCTACAGAATCATACTGCAGATTACACACATTTAAATGTTATATTTCAAAACTGCCAGTCTCAGTCTTAATTTAATTCAAGACAACACAAGAGATTTGGACTCCTGTTATTAATAAACCGCACTTTCTTTTGGCATGATCCATGGTCCGCACTATTTGTCACTAATGTCACAAAAACACAACTCGTCGGACACGTACAGTCCTAGCGACAAGCAACGCCACCATTTGATATTTGACACGATTTTAAACTGTGTAATTACCTCCCCTACAGCTCTGTAAACGTCTCTAAAATAGAAAAGAGATTAATTAAGACCCTTGAATAGTCACATACCTCGAAGGGCCGATAATGTTTTTCCCCTTTTCGCCTCTGCAACAGAAGCTCAAGTTCATCGTACTTGGAACTGGCATGGGGCGTTTGGTCCCCAGCTTATCAGACACAAGTCTGCCAGGGCTAGAAAGTTTGAACTGAAAGGGAGAAATCCACTCGAGGCACAAAGTTTAGCTGTGACTACACACGTTCCAAAAGCTATTAGTATTCAAACGCTCCTAGTTGTAAATTGGTTTTCCATAGCAAATGGCACGCCGGATCAGTCGTACGCTTTGTAATTTATGTCTCGCTTCTCGCGTCTAGCACGACTGTCTGAACTGCATGATCAGTTTGGCGGCTCGTGTGCCTATGGTGTTTGGAGAAGGAAATCAGATAGTAGTTTGTATGAAGACATTTCGGGTATCGAATAAATGGTGCTGGGGTAGGTCAGAGTTGAACAGTGTGCGTATGTGCGTGTGTGTGTGTTTGATATATGCGTGTGGTGTGGTGTGGTAATTGTGCGCATGTGGCGTGTGCGTATGTGGGGATATATGCATGTGGTGTGTGCGTTTATGGGGATATAATTATGCGTGTGGTGTGGTCTGTGTGGAGTATATGCTTGAGGTGTGGTATGTGCGCGTGGTGTGTGCGTGAATGCGAGTCAAACCCACATTTAGTTTAAAGTGAGAAACGTAATATTTCAAGGAGAGGGGGGGGGGGGAATTGTATTTTTAACTCTTATTGAAGAGGTAGGATTAAGACATGCGTGGCTGCCTCCCCCACTTGGACATTTAAAACTTAATAAAATTAGGATAGGAACAGGATGAAATGGAGGCTCATGTAATTATTATTAATGTTGACAATTCTCGTTGCAAGAACAATCAGAACATCTGACATACAAATAAAGTAATACACTATTAAACAAGCCAATAAGGATTATGGTCACGTGTTATTCCAAGTTCCATTATTGTTTAATTCAGTGATTAGTTGTTACCTAGCTTCACTTTCTAGTTTAGTACAAGACAGCACCCCCACCTCCAAGACAGCACCCCCACCTCCAACTGGTCTATTAATTACTTCGCCTTCACTTTCTAGTTTTGTACAAGACAGCACCCCCACCTCCAACTGCTCTATTAATTACTTCGCCTTCACTTTCTAGCACCTTCTTTACTTGATTTGTTTACTTCCATCATTGACATTTAAAAATATCAGCACAGGCAGTGCCCAAGGTCAGGTCACTATGACATTTAACAATTTATATAACAATCAAGTCTAGAAATAGGCATAGGCAAATTTACTCTGCCACATATTGGAAGAGTAAGTGTGGTAATCTGATAGTAAGTGAGGGGTTATTTAGAAAAATCATTCTGCTGTGGCTTGGCCAGCACTGATTTGCCATTAGGACAGAGTAGTGAGAGTTTGCCCAACACTGATTTTCCATTATGACTGTGTAAAGAGTGGCTGGCCCAGTACTGATTTGCCAATATAACAGTGTGGTGAATAGTTCGCCCACCATTTATTTGCCCTCATGTGTAGTGAGTGACTTGCCCAGCACTGACTTGCCACTGTGACAGTGTGATGAGCGGGTTGTCCACCACTGATGCGACGTCATATGTAGTGAGCGGTTTGCCTAGGTCTGAGTTGCTGTCATGTGTAATGAATGACTTGCCAGGCACTGATTTGCCATAATGTGTAGTGAGTGACTTGCTTATAACTGATTTGCCACCATGTGTAGTGAGTGACTTGCTTATAACTGATTTGCCGTCATGTGTAGTGAGTGATTTACCCAGCACTGATTTGCCGTCATGTGTAGTGAGTGATTTACCCAGCACTGATTTGCCGTCATGTGTAGTGAGTGACTTACCCAGCACTGATTTGCAGTCATATGTAGTGAGTGACTTGCCTAGCACTGATTTGCCCTCATGACATAATTCTGAGTGGCTGGCCAAGCACTGATTTGCCCTCATGACAGCATTCTGAGTGACTGGCCCAAAACTGATTTGAACTCATGATAGCATTCTGAGTGGCTGGCCCAGCACTGATTTGCCCTCATGACATCATTCTAGGTGGCTGGCCCAGCACTGATTTGCCCTCATGACATCATTCTGAGTGACTTGTCCAGAACTGCCTCATTTACATACTCTACGCAATTCCTTAATAATTTTTGAAAAACTTACTGTTTACAGGTATGCCACTTTCTTTTCACTTTGAAAAAAGTTTCATTAACATAAGAAGGGTTCTTTAATTTTATCAGAGTTTTAGTTATTATCATACTTTCACAATCACTTCTTGGAGCCAATAGTGATGGGGTGGGATCAAATGCATGTAATATTAATCGTGAAATTCCACGAGCATACGGTATTGATCATGATATATGGTCATATAATATTGATAGCGATGTGATATTATCATACGGTATTGATCATGATATATGGTCATATAATATTGATTGCGATGTGATATTATCATACGGTCCTGATGTGATTTGATATGGACATAAAGTATTAATTGCGATGAGATCACACCCTACTGAAGTGACATAATCACACATTATTGATGACGTAACATGATCATACTACAGTAATGATCATGATATGCCTGTTGTTGAAGTTGTGCCACAATCTGCTATATGATAAAGAAGCTCAGTTACGGTACCATGGAAATGATCGCGGTAGGGTACACAGTCTTTTCGATTTACTGGTGTGCCTATCAATCTTCAGGCATGCGTGAAAACACACACTTCAAGAGCAGGAACGGCTGTGGTAACAGACTGATCTCCCTTACTCAACTGTGTGACACAACGCCACCCTAGTTATAGGCTATCTTAATTGTTATTATTACTCATCAATAACATTACAAGTGATGAGAATCTTAATTTATGTTATTAATAGTTCTCCAAAAGACACCACTCACCTCTCTCACTTGGCGGATATGCAGGCCCTGTAAACGTTTTCTCTCTTCCACAACATGAAAGACAACTATTCAATGTCTCACAATATTTCTGCAGGTGGAATTTGTCTTATCAAAGGAGAAAGTAAAATCCATCATTAATCTATATTTATTGAGTCTCCGATCCACCCACCATCTCCCCAACATATGGTTATCGATATTGGTAAGAAGGTCAATAAATATAACAATAAATTTATTAAATCAACAATCAAATGTACATATAACGAATACAATGAGAAGATTACTTGACATCAATATTTCCACAAAACCACATTCGAATGTGTATAGAGTCGTATATCCTAACACATAATTCAGTAGATAAGTGTCAATATAAATCACAGGGTAATTTCTTATCAGAGAATAGAAATAGAGTTAAAGAATCTAGTAAAAAATATTTTGTACATTACATTATCTTGTCAATTCAGTGCCACAATAGTTTTCCTGTTTTTGTAACAGTCATAATTTTATTGTTCGCAATTGTCAACTCTTCACGTTTTTCTTGCACACTGTAGAAAACTGATGAGCCTCTATTCTCTCTCAAGGCAAATCTAGGTGCTCCCTCTCCTATTAGTTCCTCAAGCAGAACAATTCCAGTAACTTCCTTGTACCAGAAATTCCACAATGTAGTCCAGCATACTTTGCCACCATACATCAACAGTATGCAGTGTATCCTTACACTTACACACTGGGGGTGGGGGGTAGAGCCTTCTTGAATCTACCATGTTCGTAGTGGTTTATAAATCAGTAAACTGGGAGATTCTGTTAAAACAAAAAGGTTGCTTCTTCACTGTAAAATATAATCAGGGAACAAACTCTAAGTTTTCCAGTTTATTCATCCCTCAATCCATTCCTTCTTACATTCAAGTCTCAACTTATACAGTTTCCTGCAACAGTATTTATTAGTCCAATACATGCACACAATATAATAAATACAACACATTAGTTTTTTTGAACGTGTTCACTAGAAACAATGTCAAGCATTTTTTACCACATACAAGCATCATAGTTCACAATTTGTGGAAATAATATTCTACTCACATAATAATTTCTGCATAAAATGCAAGTATAATATATAAATAGGAAAATGTACAAAATAGTTTCTGTCCATTCTCTCTCAATCAGTTAACTCACCATTAAGCTAATGACCACCTTTCATGACCAGACTTCTGCCACTCCAAATTCAAAGTTATTAGAGAATACAATCCTTTTAAACCAGTAAACGTTTGATCTCAGCCTATTGACTGGTCTCGTTCTTGTAAATTTTAACAAATGGATAACAGAATCTACTTATCCTCCTAAAACCGATTTAGATTACATCAGCAAGTCTAGCACATTCTCCACCTGAGTTGTTTACTCCAAGTCTTGGCACTTACAAAAATATCATCATAAGCAGTGCCCCGGGGCAGTGAGGGCAAGCGATACTCAAACCCCATTAAAGAGATTGATACATTTTGTTCAAAGTTTCCTCACCTCTTACTGTCGGAAAACTGAACAGGAGAAATCATTGGATCATGAAAGAAGTGTTTCAAACATCAGTATGAAAAGCAGAGACGCTGATTTAACTTCTTATGAAGCCAAAAGTAGAAATATGTGATTCTGCTTTTAGAATTCATTATTATCTCTCATTTTAACATCAGACCTTTACTCCATATTGATTTCTAACGTTCTTATTGACCGTCATATTAATCTTTGATAATTTTATTATTAATTTCTATCCTTTGTTGACCTTTGACTATCTTACTTAAAAAAAACTGATTTCTTCTTTTCTCTTCTTCTTCAGCAAGAATAGTTTGTCTTCTTGTTGAAGAGGAAATAGTTATGAACATTCCTTATTTGCACTAGACACTTTCAACTTATCGCCCTCGAAATCATTTACACACTCATTATAATTAATCAGTCATTAAATCAGTTAATTAATTAGTCATTTAGTCATGGTAGTAAGCATTGTGTAACGGTCATTAGGTTTCGTAAATATCTGAGTGAGAGTATGCACCAGTGTTGCCTGTCAAATTTAGTTTCGATTTAGTGACTACATGCCAGCCGGAACTGCATGTGCTAGTGTCAGCATACCAGCTAGTCTATCATGTGTTAGTGTCAGCATACCAGCTAGTGTAGCATGTGTTAGTGTCAGCATACCAGCTAGTGTAGCATGTGTTAGTGTCAGCATATCAGCTAGTGTAGCATATGCAGTGTCAGCATACCAGCTAGTGTAGCATGTGTTAGTGTCAGCATACCAGCTAGTGTAGCATGTGTTAGTGTCAGCATACCAGCTAGTGTAGCATGTGTTAGTGTCAGCATACCAGCTAGTGTAGCATGTGTTAGTGTCAACATACCAGCTAGTGTAGCATGTGTTAGTGTCAGCATACCAGCTAGTGTAGCATGTGTTAGTGTCAGCATACCAAATCAGTATTACATGTGATAGTATCAAAGTGCCAGTTAGTATGGCGCCGGAATATCTATCTACTACATGACTACAGCCTGTGCTAATGTCAAAATGTTAACTGGCATGGTCCATGCTAATATCACAATGCTAGCTTATATGACCAATGCCAATTTCAGAATGCCTGTCTAGTAAAAAAAAAAGGTATATGCTTGAGTCAAAGGGCCTGATTAGTATAGCCCATGCTAGTATCAGAATGCCTAGCTAGTAAAACAGTGCGGTCAATACAGTCTGTCAAAAAACACTCACTAGTCTAGCCCATACCGATGTCAGAATGCCTAGCTAGCATGGTTAGTACAAGTGTCAAAACCAGTACGTTTCTGTCGGTAACAGTGACACCCGACGCAAGTGAATATATATAGGGAACATTATATCTGTGCCAAACGTCAGTATACGGATACTGCCAAATAATGCAACAGTGTCACTTTTATCACAAGATCTTACTGGCATTGTTTGCTTTCACTTTTGCAGTCATTGAACTGTGACAGTTACCTGTCATTTCCAGCTATCGACGAACAACCAAAATGACGAAGCCACGGTGACCTCACACGACACCAAACGCTCACCTTATCTGCAAGTGTTCAATTCACTCACCTTTGTTCAATGTCACATTGTTGTCGGCAGTACACTCACTTTTGATCAGAATTTCAGAATTTTTCTCTTTTTCTTCGCCGGCAACTGCCGCCTCGACGTCAGCCATGTTGTTTCCAACGTCACCCAGTTTAAAAATAAGTCTGTCACATTTCATTAAATATTAATTCGTTACCCAAATGCACCATCGGCCATAATTGTGGCACGGCGGGAGAGCGCGGGCGCAGTCGATTCTGATCGCATTGGGTTACGCAGGTGTTGTCACTTGTGATTCCGGCTAAATATGTCTAATTCACTATAACAGTTGGGAAGTGGGGTTAAGAGAATTGTCGTGGCGCGGGTAGAGTTTTGTTTCACTATAGTAAGCTGTCAACAATTCAATATATAAAGAGATCGATATCTAATCAAAGTGATGTTATCTTGTAAGGAATTTAAACGGTGAAATAGCACTAAGCAGGTATTGTACGGTTCCCACTTTTCCTTTCCCCGACAATACGCAAATCAAATGGCGATTTTTTTTATTAGGGTGGAAAGTTGTATTTAACTTGAAATTTAGTTGGCATCTCTTTGAGTTCTTTAACGGACGTCAAGGTAGCTACAGTTATTCACAGTATAACTATGCAATCTGGCACAGAGAAAGTACACCTGACATTGTTGTACGTCATGACAACACCAATCAATAACTCCTCTCACAATATCTAATCATTAATCACATTCAGTACACATATGTCCAGTATAGGATATCACTACTTTCATTAAGTTTGATCTTATTAAAAAAAAAAATGGAAGTGTGGTTCTAACCAATACGTATCGAGCAAAATAAATAACTTTAAAATATTGTACAATGTATACTATATAAATTGGCCTAATAAGAAAGTTACAAGAAATTAAACTAAAAAATAAATAACTTAAAAATATTGTACAATGTATACTATATAAATTGGCTTAATAAGAAAGTTACAAGAAATTAAACTCAAAAATAAATAACTTTAGAATATTATGCAATATTCACTATATAATATGGCTTAATAAGAAAGTAACAAGAAATGAACTACAGAAAAATATATTAATTTAGAATATTGTGCAATATATACTATACAAAACTATCTTAATGAAAATGTTACTAAAAATTAAACTCACATATATACATATATGCTATATAAAATGACTTAATGAGAAAGTTACAAGAAATTAAACTCACAAAATACATAATTTTAGAATCTTGTGCAATTTTATATATGCTATATAAAATTACTTAATGAGAAAATTACAAGCAATTAAACTCATAAATACATAACTTTAGAATATTGAGCAATACAGTGAAAACGTCGTCTGATTATTTTATTTCAACAACTTTATTTTGGTTATCACAAGGACGTGAGTGAACGTCCTTGACCTAGATTTTATATCTGAAATCATTGCTAATCGAAGGGAAGTAACTACCTTATTAGACGTGCTGTGTGACACTGACGTAAGTAATGTCCCTTGAACGAAACAACTGCGAGCACACTCACACACACACATATACACATACAATTTTTACATTTTATTGTTTATAACTATGTAGTTTATTCACTGATGATGTTTCATTATTTTTTTTTCGAGTTTTCAAGAATTCTAACATTCATAACATTTTCATTACGTAGATAACAATTAAAGGAAAATTATGAACTATATATTAAGCAGACAACGTAAATGTCCTTGAACTTGTATTAAAATAATTGACTTCTAAGCACTATAAACTCGCATCACAGCTGTAATCAGATTATCTTGTTATATAATAACTGTTACATGTAACAGCTCTTTCTCTTTGTACACTTTGCTTTAATTTATTTCAGTGTTTCTGAACTGGGACACCACGAGAGGTCGCTAAGAGTTTCACGAGAGATCGCGATTGAAATAGAAAAAGCATCGTAGATATAGTAATAGTGTATTTTTGTGAGTATGGGGCTCCCTTAGGGTTCTCTGAGATCTGAAAATTATTTCAAGGGTTCCTCCATGGTAAAAAAAAAAAAAAGATTCAGAAAAGCTTTTTTTTTTTTTTTTTACTGTAATTGCAGTAACTTTTATTGATCTTTTTCTTTAAGAAATAAAGAGTTTCGAAAAAAAATGCAAAAAAATTGTGGTCAAGCTATTCAATCTATTGATAATTTGTAAGGAAAAAGCGACAGACAGACAAGAGTTAGGGAAGGCCTGTTTGATATATAGGGAAAGACATTTTACATAAAACATACATGTAACTTAAAAAAAAAAAATACGTTTTTTTTCTTTTTAGCTCAAATACAGTTTCCTTAAGTGATTAAAAATAAGTAGTATAACATGAAAGTTGTTTTTGTGTTACTTAGAGTATTTTGCTTTACTTGTACCACTGAATAACATTATTTTACTTAACATAATTTTTGCCTCCTTCTCTCATGTCCTCTAGTTTCCTGCTTAGAGGTTCTTTTGCAGACACTATCTTTTCATATTTTTGGTTATTACTTTTCTAAAAATTTAAATTACTTGTGTTCAGTCTGTAATTATTAGAGATATAAATAGGCTGGACTTCAAAAGGTGTTGTATTTTGTCTAGCTGGACTTCAAAAGGTGTTGTATTTTGTCTACCTGGACTACAAAAGGTGTTGTATTTTGTCTACCTGGACTTCAAAAGGTGTTGTATTTTGTCTACCTGGACTACAAAAGGTGTTGTATTTTGTCTACCTATGACCTACAAGTGGCATAATTTAGTTGATCCAAACAAAGGACGAGATGCTTCTTGACCAGAAGGAGAGAGTCTGACAGGCGGCAAACTTCTGATCGCTGCCAGTCAAGGAAATTGAGCCAGGAGTGGACGATATCACATGGTGATGTCATTGAAGATTCTACCACCACCATTTTGATTGAGAGTTAAGTTAAAGATCTATGACTGTTGAGAAAGAGTAGAGATTCTGCCGATTATTTGTAAAGTCCTTTGTAACTGACGGAGTTAATTCTAGTTTAGAATAATTATATAAAGGCATAATATAAACAAAATTATAAATAATTCCTTAATAAATCAGGTACATTTGTAGGCAAAACACAATACAAACTATAAACAATTCCTTAATAAATCAAATGCGTTCGAGCAGCAGTGCAACAAAGTACTTTTCCTCTGATTTAAAGTTTTAGTTTATTTTTCCTTCATAAACAAACTTCAGGCAGACACACACACACACACACACACACACACACACACACACACACACACACACACACACACACACACACAAAGATTTCACTGAAATATTTCACTTCAAAACAAAACAAAAATTAATACTCACACTAGCAAAATACAACTTACTTTATTTGGTAATGATGATATAAAATTCATGAAATACTTTTAAAAATATTTAATAAAATATAAAACTGCCTTTTTGTGCAGTTAATTTCTGAAATTTTTATATATTAACTTTTGAAAGTATGAACAAACAACATCTGAGATACATGACAGTTTCATTTTAGTTCTCTCATCAAGTCTTTCCTCTCTCTCTCTCTCTCTCTCTCTCTCTCTCTCTCTCTCTCTCTCTCTCTGTGTATTTGTGTGTGTGTGTGTGTGTGTGTGTGTGTGTGTGTGACACAATTCCACTTTCTTCATTTACTGGAATTATTGTAAAAAGAACAGCTTTATGTGTATTTCAAAAATCCTGTTGCATATCAGTCGTTTCAGCCGCACTTGCACTGCAACATCATTATTATTATGTGTAGTATCATCATGAAGTGTATCATCATCAATCATAATGGAGTGTATCATCATCATCATCATTGCGAAGTGTATCATCTTCATTATATGCAACATCTTCAGAATTATCATTATGTGTATAATCATCATCGTTATCATCATCACTATGTGTAGTATTATCATCTTGCAATGTATCATTATCGATCAGCATGGAGTGTATCATCATCATTATGTGTAGCGTCATCTTCATTATGAAGTGTATCATCATTATCATTATGTGTAGAATCATCATCATTAGAAATCATCATAATTATGTGCATCATCATTAGAATTATCATTATGTGTATTATAATCATCATGATGCAGTGTATCATCACACTAGTATGTATAGCATCGTCATCAGGAAGTGTATCATTATCACGAAGTGCCGTGATGTACTTATTTTAAACACTTTGGAATTCTGTGCAAGGTCTCAACACTTCCTAATATTTCCTTTCACAATGAATATTGTTCACCAGGCCCTTGGGATCATTGTTTCCACCGACACCCATGTGCTGCCCAACATGCAAGCAGCGAAGACAAATAACCTCAGCAGAATCAATGAGAATCTGTGTCAAGTGCCTGAAAATCGTATTTTACTTCCAACAGTTGTGCGTGCCTCCGATGTGCGTGCCTTCGCTTACTACTGGTCCGGAGCAAAGGCAGTTTCTGTGGCCCTAGGGACGGGTGTTGACACTTGTACAGTTCTCTCGGCTCTCTCGCCATTTTCGGCAGGGAGAAGGGGACTTAACTCGTCATTATGCAGAATGTAGTAGCGCCCCGCTAACTGCAAAGCATGGCCCTGTGGCAGACTCATGTTCCGAATGGCAATCGTGTAGATAATGACAGCGATGAGGGTGAGTGGAACCACCGCCCACTGACACGCCTGCAGATATAACGATATACCTACTTTCATTACACAACTAAGTCTGATATTGTCTACTTTCATTACACAACTAAGTCTGATATTGTCTACTTTCATTACACAACTAAGTCTGGTATTGTCTACTTTCATTACACAATAAAATCTGGTATTGTCTACTTTCATTACACAACTAAGTCAGGTATTGTCTACTTTCATTACACAGTTAAAAATGGTATTTGTCTACTTTCATTACACTAGACATGCATTGTGATCAGAAGAAAAATGGGATTTACTTTTGCGTTGTAATTCCAATGGCTGTATTTACAGATAGTAATTTTAAAATTATTCATACCATTCTCTATGTTGGCATTGTTTTGTTCATACAATTCATCATGTTGACAATGTTTAATCAGGCAATAATGATGTTACTGTTCAATACAGAGTCTAACGTTTTTCATGTTCAGTAGGGTAGTAATCATGTTCAGTAGGGTGGTAATGTTTGTCATTTAAGTGTTGGTAATAATCAATAAGGTACTACTGTGTGTCATTTCAGGACAGGTAGTAATGTTTCTCTTGTTCAGTATAGGAGATGTGTTTGCCTTGTTCAGTACAGATGGTAATGCTTATCATGTTCAGTACAGGTAGTCATGTTTATCATATTCAGTACAGGTTGTCATGTTTATCAATTCAGTACAGGTTGTCATGTTTATCATGTTCAGTACAGGTTGTCATGTTTATCATGTTCAGTACAGGTTGTCATGTTTATCATGTTCAGTACAGGTTGTCATGTTTATCATGTTCAGTACATATAGTAATGTTTGTCGTATTCAGTACAGGTAGGAATATTTGTCATGTTCGTACTGGTAGTAATGTTTTAATTATCGACAATATTTTACATTATGGACAGTTTACACAATGGAAAACAGTTCACACACAGGGAACAATTTACATAAAAGATTAAAGTTTATACTACGAACATTTACACTAACGAGGATAGTTATGGATAGCAATTAAGGGCCTGCACAATGTACAACAGTTTACAATATGGACGAACATATTTAATTTTGCAGGACAGTATTTTCCACGGACGACAATATACACAACGGACAAATGTTTACATTATACATTGTATACATCGGTTGGTCATTCATTTTACAAACAACGGCTTGCTCTATGAAATAATCACACGATAATTTTAGTCATAATTGCCAGTTTACACGACAGACAAGGTCTACCTGCTGTAGTTCCAGTTTACACGACAGACAAGCAGTACCTATTGCATTTCCAGTTTACACGACAGTTATCTGTTGTATTTTCAGTTTACAGGACAAACTGTACCTGCTTTAGTTCCAGTTTACATGACAGACAAGATCTACATGTTGTATTTCCAGTTTACACGACAAACAAATTGTATCTGTTATAGTTTTAATTTACACGACAGACAAGATCTATATGTTGTATTTCCAGTTTACACGACAAACAAGTTGTACCTGTTGTATTTCCAGCTTGCGGAAATAAGCTGTCATATTAGTGGCGTGGTGCTTGGTGTCGTAATAGTCGGCCGCATCAGCACACCTGAATTAAAATGCAAATTAATTTACTTCCCATTTTCTTTGTTTTTTGAGAAATATAAAATGAAGTACGAAATCACCATCCCATCTCCACGCACATACACACATACATAATTATATATATAAATACGCACACATTTATGTCACATACACACATACATAATTATATATATATATACGCACACATTTATGTCACATACACACATACATAATTATATATATATATACGCACACATTTATGTCATACATATACACATTCATAAACACACACACATAATATATATATATGTACATACATACAAAAAATGCATACATAAACATATGTACACTTAACACCTGTATACACATACATACACACATCACACAATCATATAAACATACAGAAATATACATACAAATATACATACATACACACAGACATGCATATATATATATTGTGGTGGAGTAAATTTGCCTATCCCTATTTCTAGACTGAATTGTTATATAAATTGTTGAATTGATCCAACTTTGGGCATTCCTTATAATGTTATTAATATTAGTTGAGAATATGCTAGAAATTGCTGACTCTATCCAAACCAGTTCAAACTGGATGAGTACTTTTTATTATCCAATGTTTAAGATTTACGAGAACAAGACCAGCCAGTGGGATGAGATCAAAAGTTTACCTGTTGTAAAGAAATCTATTGTCTAATCGCTTGAATTTGGAATGGCAAAAAGTCCGGTCATGAAAGGCGTTCATTAGCTTAATGGTGAGTTAACTGACTGATTGAGAGAGAATGACTTAGAAATACTTTGTGCATTTTTGCTATTGATATGTTATATTTGCAATTTATGTAGATATATATTATTTGAGTAGACTATTATTTCTACAAATGTTTGAAGTAAGCTGCATATATGTAGTATGCTAAACACTTGACATTATTTCTAGTGAACCTGTTTAATGCTGTGTGCGTGTATTGTGGTAATAAATACTGTTGCAGGAAACTGTAAGTTGATACTTGAATGTAAGAAAGAATGGAGTTAAAAATGAATAAATTGGAATTTAATTTAAATTAGTATTTGTTCCCTGATTTTACTTTATATGAATCTCCTGGTTTACTGATTTTAAACTGCTACATCTGTGGTAGACGTGATAAATATCAACTGCAGTGTGTATGTGTAAGGAAGACACTACACTTCAATGATGTATTGTGGCAAGATTTGCTGACTACATCGAGCAATTTCTGGTACAAGGAAGTTATTGGAAATTGCTGCAATTGTTGTTCTACTTGAGGGAGCTAATACGTTGAAGGAGTGCACCCAGGTTAGTCTTGTGAGAATAGCAGTTAATCAGTGCTCTGCAACGTGAGAAGGGAAGCAGGAGTAATTGACAGTAATAACCTCAACAATAAACTTGTGGCCTTGTTGTGAAAAGACTAATGTGACTTTGCCAAACAAGGTTACGTAGAAACTATTATTGCTTATCTCTAATAACTCCATTTCTGTTCTCTGAAAAGAACTATCCTGCGATTTGTATTGACAATAATCAGTTGAATTGTGTGTTAAAATATAAGACTATAGATATTAAAATTATTCAAACGTAGCTTCATGAAAATATTGATGTCAAGTAAACTGTTTCATTGTATTTATTATCTGTTTATTTGATTGTTGATTTAATAAATTTATTGACCTTCTTACACATATTGATAACCTTATGTTGGAGAAGAAAGTGAGTAAATAAGGGCTAGCTAAATACTGAATAAAAGACAGATTTATCTTCTCCTTTAATAAGACGTTTACCACCTACAGAAATATTGTGTGACGGGTAAATGTTTGTCTTTAGTGTTGTGGAAGAGAGAAAGCGTTTACAACGCCCTCGTATCTGCCAAGTGAGAGAGAAGAAAGGTGTCTTTTGGAGAATTATTAATAACATAAGATTCTCATCACTTGTAATTAGTTATGGATGATTAATTAATTGTGTTTTATGAAGCGAAGTGGTCTGGTTGTGTTTTATAAAGCGAAGTGGTCTGGTTATTATTTTTATAATGAGACGACATTTATTCCTTATGATTTATGTGATGACATTTATTCGTTATAATTATTGAAACGACATTTAGTGGTCATGGCTTATGAGATGACATTTAGTGGTCATGGTTTATGAGATGACATTTAATGGTCTTGGTTTATGAGATGACATTTAATGGTCTTGGTTTAATAGATGATATCTAATGATCATGTCCTTATGAGATGACGTTGTGTCGAGACTGACCATGTTGTATTGGGCAGTATATATTTTTTAAATTGAACAAACAACGAAGACCTACCCGGTGTAAATCCCCATTGCATGCTGCAAGGAATCACACCACAGCAGACAATCAACGGTCAGAGCAGCAGCACCGCCTGCAGCCAGAAGAGCCATCAACAACGTCAACACTTGGTGGATAAACGCCCAGCTGAAAGAATGAAAGCAGATAATCGTCAACCTTTGGAGGACAGAGGCCCAGTTGAAAGATTGAGAGAAGATGTTTCAAGCAAATCCGACCACCATTCTAATCTGACCGGCTACAGCTCAGTTATTGAGAGCAAGGGGAGAGAAGTAAAGCAGAAGACGGGTCAGTAACGTTCAGTAGTGGTGGACAAATGCCCATCTGAATTGGAGAACAACTGTTGTCAAAATATGGCTGTCAAACAGCCAGCGGAATGTTGACAACACCTGTTACAAACAATGTCACAATGTTATGAACTAGGACAGTAGTTCCTATTTATTTCTTGTGGCCAAGCAAGAGCACATTCAAACTTTCGGAAGAGTTTCTGGCGAGAGCTATCAATTTATCAAAGCTTATTTCTGAACTGGACATTAAACAAAATGCAAAACAGTACACACACAGACACAGACACACACACACACACACACACACACACACACACACACACAAAATAAATGCACATAACTACCCTACTAGTAGGTAAATTAATTTTAAAAAATATATATTTATAATATTAATAATAATCACTCATTTAAAAACAAGACTATACTGGTCTTTTCTATATTGTTCATCGTTAGAAAATAAAGTAATTAAAAATATATACAGTAGTATGATATTCACCACTAGTCTCTAAATGTTAGTCCAGATCGTTAGTACTATCACTAATAGTAATAAATATCGGTAGTTAATGTTATATATATATATATATATGACAATTACTACACGGTACTTAAAAAGCTTTGATATTCCATATAAAATCATACATATCTCATTTTAATAATGATTAAAAATATTTCTATGAGTTTAACGATGACTACAAACATATGGCATTTAGTCCGGTTACTTTATTATCAGAAAAATAATTTACCATCATCATCATCTTCAGTCATTGTTTCCTCTGTATCTCCAACATCATTAGAAATGGCATGCAAACTAATATCAGATGAACTTTCGCTGTCATCAGCACGAATTGGATCAAAGTCGTACAGTGTACCAGAGAAAATTACACTGGCAGCCATTTGACTGCCTACCTGACGTCACTTCTGCTTGCTTTTACCCCAAGGGCTTTGGGGGTTGTGTATCTTATTAATAGGGCAAATCTCGATCACAAACTATGATTGACCTAGATTCCATTTCACTTGGTTTTTTAAGCACAATTTTTATTGTTACGTGTATCTGAATTCCTAAAAAATAAAAACAAATAGGAATAATATTCGCAGGCGCTCCTCAGCATTAAACAGATGAAAAGTATTAATCTTCATTGCTTTATTGTAATAAATCAGTATGCTTTTTGACACTGTATTTCATTAGCTAGTTTTTAGTTGGGGGAGGAAAATGATATTTCATTTTGTAAATAAACCTCAAGATGATCATCTGTATTTTGACTTTAGTGTGCTCATCATAAAAAACAGCTTCACAGAGAAAAATGGAATTAAATTAAGATTTTATTGTTTACGCTACAGATTTCAAAATGCATCATCTATTGCGGTCGATTTGAGAACAAAATAATTTTGAAGGTCCAAAATCTCGAGTTCCAATTCTCGTATTACTTGCAGTCGATGTAGCCATTTTTGTTACGTCTAGTTGGCACGTAAAAGGATTCCCAAGGGAGGCAATCACAGGCTCAATGATGATGAACTGTGGAAATATCTTTACAACCTGCCCCTGGGGTCTTTGAATGTAGTGAAGAGTTAAAACCATTGTCACATTCCATTTTCTTCAGACTTGGGAAATATACAAGAGATTTCGTCTTCATATTTAACTTCCACAAGATCATTTTTTTTTCTTTGAACGATTTTACACAAAACCTAAAATGGGTGACATGAAGCTGGATGGAACAACCTACATCTGCGCTAATTTTCACAACTCGTCGTGGGTGTCACAGTGGGGTAGACTTGAACCTATTTGTAAAATTGAGAGCATCTGTTACAAACAACGTCATGGTGATGGACTAGAACCTAGCTAAAATGTTGAGAGCAATTTAATTTAATCAATGTAATCAATTTAATTGATCGTACCCCCATGTTGGCCAGCAGCAATTGATAGTCAGGGCCATTAGTAAACTCAGTCCACAAACAACTGTGCAGCTATACGTGATGACGTCACACCCCTCCCAAAGTGCGTTCTTCTGAAAGAAGAGAAACTTCAAAATGTATTTCTTGCATTCATTTAAAAAATAAAATAACAACACGATCCTATAAAAAGTATAAGCCTGCCTATCTCAATGCATGATATAGTGACTCAATATTAAGTAATATTTCATTCAATCCATCATTCAGGCAAGTAATCTATTTATCTATCTATCTATCTATCTATCTATCTATCTACAATACGCTCGCATACACACAACACGCACACACACAGTGATATACACAATATGCACGTACACAGATACATACATTCACACGCACGCACGCACGCAAACACACACACACATATATATATAAATGTATGTGTATACATACATATAAATATGTGTGTGAATATGTGCACGTGCGTGTGTATGTTTGTAAGAGGGTGTGATTGCATACAACATAATGTCGACTCATGCTTTACTTTGCTTTTTGCTTTTTAAAAATCTTACTCGAATAAATCTTTCCACTTAGCGATTAGATTTGTTACACGATACATGAAATCAACCGTTTAACCGTGTCAAATAAGCACAGTAGTTTTTAAAAAAAATAGTTACATTTTGTACACACTCTGATCGAAGCAAGACAGCTGTTTCATTCTGATAAGTGACTCACTCTGATAACACACAACTGTCTCACTTTGAAAAGACAACTGTCTCTCTCTGAGATCAATCATGACGAAACATTCACTAATTACAACAACACTATTTACTAATCAAGACAAGACTGTTGTCTAAAAATGACAAGACTACTCATTAATTATGACAAGACTACTACGACCGTGACAAGGCAATATACAAATTCAATCATGACAATACTCTGAACATTTTAGACAACACCCACCACCACCACCACCACAAATGAAAATACGAGGTGTTGATAATGGTTGGATAGTTCATTGACTATAATCAGATAAATGAATGAAGAGATTTATTGATCATGGCAAACCCAACTTTTACTCAAAAGGAAACGAAAAAGTGGACAACTTAATGACAATAACGAAATATATTTTGGATCATTACTAGAAACTAACAAGTCTTTATGAGACAAATCTTCATGATAGGACAATACTGCCATGCCCAAGCAAACTCACTAGCTTTAAATGACAATTCTGTGAACTTGACAAGCAAACTCACTACCCTGAAATGACAATTCTGTGAATTTGACAAACAAACTCACTACCTTGAAATGACAATTCTGTGAACTTGACAAATAAACTCACCTCAGTGTGAAAGTCGCCGTAAACATCTGACACGGGTGGTAAGCAGCTTAGATCCTGAGCCCACTGCAGGACAACGGACAGCAATGAGCCCCCAGCTGCAAGTCCAGCCAACAGGTGCAGGCCTGTCAACAGACATCTTGACACGCACCCAGGTGCCATGATCTCCTGCAAACACTAGCAACAGACATTGTATTTTACAAGACTGTTACTATAATTATTGCACATAGTCCTCGGCCACGTTTCACACGTATCTACAGTAATCACATTTATCTACCTTACAAGTACTGTCAGGGTGATATTACAGTTCACGATGTGAGTCATGTATGTCACTGATGCAAGCACTCTCGACAAGAAATATATGCATGGGAAAAGCTCTCCTTCAATGGAATAATTAATGGCCACCTAGAACAAGGGTGGAACAACCTGTGCTTTGGTGCCCATTGTTTATTTGCATTATTTGGTAAAACCAATCCGGTCACTACATTGATGAAGGCTTATGAAAATCTATCCATTTTGTATTGATATAAATTTGCTTTTCAATTAGGATAATAAAATGAAGGCTTATGAAGATCTATCCATTTTGTAATCACATAAATCTGTTTTTCAATTATGATAATAAAATCATCCAAAACAAAGAGGAAGAGAGTTAGACCCATCCCTTATCTGCACTTGACATGAATAAAATTCCATGTGCACACTATAATGACATATATTTTCAGTAAAGAGCAGATTATCAGAACAAAGATATGAATGATATTTCAACAATATCTAGCTCATAAGTTCATGCGTCATAGATTGATAGCAGACTAAGACGTAATGCTAAACGTTTACCTTTGAAATGTTCTCCAGAAGCTTGAACAAAATACAAAGCCATATAAAATAAATAATATTATAATGTGCATCCATACACTTTACCATCATGAATGTCTCCAATATAACTTTGTTTAATTTGTTTATTTACTTATAATAGCATTAATAGTAATGTATATTGAGATTTATCATAAATAAATAAAATGCTTATTTTAATATGTTTATCATAAGATTTCTAAGCACTTCAAAGTACTCTGGAGACTGACAATCAAAAAGCTAAGGTGTGCTGGACGACCAGCTTGAGTATGGAACCAATGACCCCCCCACCCCCAAATTCCTACAAGAAATTCCAGTGTGTAAACATCCCATCTATTCATATCCTCACCTATGGATGTTTATGTATATTATGTTATCTTCCCGTACATTCAAAATGAGCGTTAACTATTTTATAGAAGATAAACTTGACATTAAAGGAAAACAAGAACTGTTGTGCAAAACTGTAAAAGAAGAAATAACGCCATGTTATTATATTAGATGAATAAGCAGGTGTTTCTATTGACTTCGAAATACGAGCTGACCTCATTTTTTATGTAAAGGTGTGCTGAGCTATTTTCTGACGTAAAGGTATGCTGACATATTTATGTAAAGGTTGCTAACCTCATTTCTGATATAAAGGTATTTCTTATGTAAGGGTATGCTGACCTCATTTGTGATATAAAGGTGTACTGATCTCATTGATGATTTAATAATTAATACAAGTAATTCAGTTGACCATATATTGACATAAAACACTTATTACACAATTCAAATTCAAATTGAAATAAGTGACTCATCAGAACAAAATTAAATAAGAACACTCAAATATTAAAACTTTGCACTGAGAACATAATAGAGAGATGAATACCCCGATCTGTGTGTCAACCACGATGGCGGTGGTGGTGGTGGGAATTTGTAAACTATCGATAGCAACAGTTTGGCTCTGAATAACAAAAGGTAAAGTAAGTAAGCAATGGTTATCATAAATGCATTCTTTTTGTAACAATTGATACGTTCACATGTTCCATTTCGTGGCAACCGTGCCTTTAATGATGACCTGTGTCAACTGCTCTTCACAGTAAACATTGATTGTCCCAGATAGTGATGAAGTGCGTTGGTCTCTCATGTTAAACAACAGTTCTAAACTGAAGCATGTAATGTTCATATTTTCGTCGCTCTTGAAATAAATTCACTTTTGTTTTTAAATACTTTTCATAGATTATATTTAGAGATTTTAAAAAATCATTTCGGGTGTAATAAAATAGACAATATTCTTTTAGCCTTCACATTTCAAAAGATCACCCCATCTTTCCTATAAAAAGAACAGCATAATAATAATGACAACATCCACCCACCCGTCCCCAATGCTGTGTGTGTGTGTGTGTGTGTGTGTGTGTGTGTTTGACCCTCTTTATCTCTCTTTTGTGTTTCTTTCAATTGTCCATCTATCTTCTCATTTAAAACCCACCCATCCATCCACTGATCTGTCTATTTCACATATCTCTCTGTTAGACTTTCTGTGTCTTACCTTATTTCTCTCTTTCAATAGACCATCCACCAACCCATTTAAATCATTTCATTCATTCTATCTACCAATTTATCTATCTTTACATGTCTATCTATCTACCTATTTATCTATCTATACATGTCTCTCTACCTATTTATCTATCTTTAGATGTCTATCTATCTACCTATTTATCTATCTATACATGTCTCTCTACCTATTTATCTATCTTTAGATGTCTATCTATCTACCTATTTATCTATCTATACATGTCTCTCTACATATTTATCTATCTATACATGTCTATCTACCTACTTATCTATCTTTACATGTCTATCTATCTACCTATCTATTTATACATGTCTCTCTACCTATTTATCTATCTTTACATGTCTATCTATCTACCTATTTATCTATCTATATATGTCTATCTACCCATTTATCTATCTATATATGTCTATCTACCTATTTATCTGTCTACACATGTCTATGTATCTATCTACCTATTCATCTATCTATACATATTTATCTATCTACCTATTTATCTGTCTTTACATGTCTATCTATCTATCTACCTATTTATCTATCTTTACATGTCTATCTACCTATTTATGTCTGTCTATCCATCCACCCACCTCACTAGTTAGATCGCTATGAAATATTCATCGACTCGTACATGCTGTCATATTTGTTATTTCATTTTTAGTTTCTTTTTAATTTCTTCTCTCGTGATTACTTGGTCGCCTAGTGTATCAATCGGGACGTGGTCTTATCAGCTTCAGCATTCCGTTAGGAAAAAAAAACTTTTGCATGAGTAGCTCATTAATTTATTCCAAGTACTATATTTTCTTGTTATTTGTTTCGTATCTGCCTCATGGTTGCTTAGCAGATTGGATGTAAATAACTGAGGCCATTTATTTAAAAACGCGTAATGGATTCAGTCTGTTAATGTAGCGCTAATTTCACCAAAGCACGTAAATACGTGAGCCTATTAATAAAATACCTGTTTCAACAAAACACATTATAAGATCTAAGCCAAATAATGAAGCCTATTAATACTAGTTTCAACAGCTTTACACAAAAAGTGACACGGATCTGAATAATCTTCATAGGTATTGATGAACCATCCTACTAAAATTAAGGGATTATAGACATTGATTAATCATATGATCATCATACAACTCACAGGATTGCAGACATTGATTAAGCATCCTACTAAACTCACAGGATTATAGACAATGATGCTTACACTTATACACACAAGCACAACACACACAAAAGTCATTCAATCATAATCTTAATTATTGAAATAAAATGAATAATAATTACAAAATAGTACTGACAAAAGAGTCATCACGTCATTATTTGATGGTAAGGCCTTGTCTCGGAAACAAACTGTCGACCTAGGTATGTGCCTAGTTTACGCTCATGTTCTTACAAAGCAACACGGATCTTAGAATACTTACAGTTTAACGATAATCAACAGATTGATAAATCCACAACTGGTTAAACCGTCACAGTCACTAAAATGGCGCACGACTAATTAAAGTGAAAGTTACTTTGCGCTCGTGTTCTTACAAAGCAACACGGGTCTTACAAAGCAACACGGATCTTAGAATACTTACAGTTTAACGATAATCAACAGATTGATAAATCCACAACTGGTTAAACCGTCACAGTCACTAAAATAGCGCACGACTAATTAAAGTGAAAGTTACTGTGTTTCATGGAAACTTCGCTAACAGAAAGTACTGGTAGGCTATTTGTCACCCAAGGGCAATAAACCCAATCTCGGGTTCAATCTTCTTGACTTCGTGATAAGTTTAGTGGCAGTAATTGTTTGACAAACAAAGCTATTACTTTTTTAAAGTCCTCTCTCTCTCTCTCTCTCTCTCTCTCTCTGCCTTCTTTCTTTCTCTGGTTTCTTTTATTTTGTGTGTGGCTCTCTCAGCTTTCTTCGCCTTCTTTCTTGTTCTATCTTTTTCTTCTCTCTCCCCCTTCTCCTCGCTTTCTTTCTCTTTCTTGTTCTCTTTCTCTTCTCTCTATCTCTTTCGCTCTCTCTATTTATATTCGCTCTCTATCCTCTTAACTCTCCAGTTGTTTCTCTCCCTATCGCGCCTCTCTTGTTCTCTTTCTCTTCACACGCTCTTTCTCTTTTCTCTCTCTCTCTCTCTCTCTCTCTCTCTCTCTCTCTCTCTCTCTCTTCTATCTCACTTCCCTCGTTCTTTCAATATCTCTTTATCTCTATCTCTTTTCTATCTCTCCCTCACCACCATTTTCCCTCCTTTCTCTATTGCATGTTCACTCTGCTTGTGAAGGGTAATATGTACGACAATATACTTTCTTTATATAAAACCATAGTAACAGGACTCTTACCTTAATTTCCATGTTAGCGAAAAGCGAGCAGTCCTTTGCAGTAATTAATTCTGTCATATTGTAACATCTAATTTCGTAATCAACGTTAGTAATCCATTTAACGCACAACTGCGTAATACAGTTATTGTCTATTTGGAAGTTTTCTACTTCATACGTAGAACAATTCTGAGATAGAATGCCATATGTTCATCTATGAACCCAGCGAAAAACCTGGGTTGCAGGGGTGTAGTGGAGAGAGGAGGGGGGAAGGGAACTAATAGGTGGGTTGCGGGCAGTGAAAGTCATGGAGATGAAGTTGGGGTGGGGTGGGAGGGACAGAAAAGAGGCAAGGGTTGCAAAGCGAATCAAGCGAATCTTTTTGTTGAAAGAAAAAAAATTCTATTTTAGATAGGCGATAAGACAATTTTCAACATACTCTTTATGTTTGTTATTGCAGGCAATATCACGAACTGCAAGGGAAGATAATTCATTTCATTTTACATGTGCACGAGAGGTCGAGTTTAAGTTCATGCGTCCGCATTTTCAACGAAAAGTCATCGCTTCACTTTTTGTTTTTGATTTTTCTTTTTGTGAAAGATGGTCAGCTTAAATGACTTTTTATTAGCAAACTATGCGTGGCATACCCACGTCGCCTGTAAACGAAGTCTCTTAGAGTTGTAGTCGCTTTAATTACGATGTTTTATACTGAAGGAAACAAAGAAAAATATAAGTTTATCATTACGTCAACTATTTTCCTTGCGTTAAAAGTGAGGAAATTATGAAACAGTTGTTTTGTAAAAATAAAAACACACTGAGTTTACCATTTTAAAAATAATAAGCGAAATAGTATTGGTAGTGATGGTAGTGGTAATGCTCTTGGTAGTGATGGTAGTAGTAATGCTCTTGGTAGTGATGGTAGTGGTAATGCTAATAAAAGGAAGTATAAAAACAGTAACGTACTATTGAGTGACAATATGATAACGATAGTGATAAACCAGTGGTAGTATAATAGTGGTAACGACAGTCATAGAAACATGGTAGTGGTAATGACAGTGATATAAGTTTAGTAACGGCCATGATAGCTGTATAGTATGTGTAATGGTACTGATAGCAGTAGAGCAGCAGTAATTATAGTGCTAGTAGTTTAGTTAGTAGTTAGTGGTCATGGTAGTGACATAGTGTATAGAGAGTAGCTACATTGTCGGGCAACCTGGACGTCGATTACGCCTGCAAGACTTAACAACCCCCCCCAAAAAAAAAAATAAAACAACAAAAAAACTAAACAAAACCAAAACCTTATGTCAAAGTGGTCAATGATATCCTTCCAACTTGTCACTGTCAAGCTTAGTTTCCTGATTTCAAGACTCTTGGAATTCTGATAGCTGAACTCTAATAATTTAAAAAAATACAAATAACGAAGTGGTGGTAGACTTAGCAGAAGTAGCAGTGTTAGTAATGGCAGTAGTGGAGAATTAGTAGCACAAGAAGTAGTAGTGCTAGTAATGGCAGTAGTTGAGAATTAGTAGCACAAGAAGTAGTAGTGCTAGTAATGGCAGTAGTGAAGAATTAGTAGCACAAGAAGTAGTAGTGTTAGTAATGGCAGTAGTGGAGAATTAGTAGCACAAGAAGTAGTAGTGCTAGTAATGGCAGTAGTGGAGAATTAGTAGCACAAGAAGTAGTAGTGCTAGTAATGGCAGTAGTGGAGAATTAGTAGCACAAGAAGTAGTAGTGTTAGTAATGGCAGTAGTGGAGAATTAGTAGCACAAGAAGTAGTAGTGCTAGTAATGGCAGTAGTGGAGAATTAGTAGCACAAAAGCGTTTCGAACACTACTGCTATTATTATTAATCATTAAACACTTTTGTAGCATTAATCTTTCTTTTTTTACCCGTGTTTGACAAAATTACAGAGAAATAAATTTTAAAAATAACTCGACAGAATGATTGTAATGGTCAAAGGGAGATAAATACACAAGAAACCAAAGACGAAGCGAACGATAGTTAAGTACGGCTTGATTAATTTTTTAAGACTTTGACGAAACTTATGGCACGTGAAAGAAAGTACATAATTAAAAAAGTAAATAAAAGAGCAAAATAATTTTAAAGAAAAAAGGAAAGATAATAAGTGAAGAGGGTAGATGTCTATTACTCTCCATTGCTGACAATTGCGACATAGAAGTTATACAGATACCTATTACTCTCATTGCTGACAATTGCGACATAGAAGTAATACAGATACCTATTACTCTCATTGCTGACAATTGCGACATAGAAGTAATACAGATACCTATTACTCTCATTGCTGACAATTGCGACATAGGAGTTATACGAATACCTTGGATAATTTAGCTGAGACGTTCGTAGATCTAGATTCGATATCCGATTAGTAGCGGCGCGTGAACGAACATTTCCCAAGCAATTTCCTTACCGGAAAAAAAAATAAGATTTTTAGTGTCGGAAGCAAAGCGCAAGTATCTTGAAGGGGAGTACAAATAAGAGACTACTTGAATGGATGATCAGGAGCGGCATACATCGACTGTAATCAGAAAGACAGTTATGCCGACAACATCAAACGTTTCGAAAGTGTGTCGTTTTCATACTTAGAAGATGATAAGGATCTTTTGAAGTGGATTCAAAGCTCAAACTTAAATGCTTACATTTCATGTTTCTGATACAGAGAGGAAGAGAGAGCAAAAAGGGTAGTTAGTTTTAAAGTTTAAAGTATCCAGAAATGTCAACTTGAAATTAATTTCGGCATGCGTTGTGACGTCATTCTTCTATCTTTTTAAATTTAGAAATATATTTGCCAGAAATTAAACGAGGTGGAAAAAAATAGCAAAACATCACAAGACTAGTTCAGTCCACGAGCACTTTTCGGCGTCACGAGTTCAAGAGTTGGAAGTCACGAGATCAATTATTATGCACAAAAAATAACTTTTTAGTCGACCCAGATAAACAACTGTCCAGTGCATAAGCTGAAAAGTGCTTCTTTCATGCAGACTGTCAGAAATAGTAAACTCTCTATAACCAAGCTATCAGAGAATTTTGCTGAGGCGTTCTTCGGTTGACCCGGAAATGAATACGCTCAGAAACGAAATCTTTAGTGTTTTGTCATGTTTTTCTTTCCTGCACTATGATTTTGCGCTCTAATGCTGAATAACATATATCTTCGCTTGATAGCGTGCAAACAGTCTCAACGACCTAAGACCTGAATTTGAGAAGACATTTTTTACCTATTAACTATTCTCTCTCTTCCTTAATCACTGGCGCACGTACACTCACGACACACAGAGAGCGTGCGCACGTCAACAGGTGTTGTTGGGTGGGTTCATAGTATATGCAATCTGTCGATGAAAAGAAATACATACATACTACGACACTTCCGTACTGTTGTGAGTTGCAAATTACTTACCGGTACTTGGGCGTTAAAATTTTCATAAGTGCTCTGCTACTAGTTATAAATCGATCTCAGAATGGTAACACTCTTCCATACTTTTTCTTTTTTTACCAGCGAAATTGACTTTCGGCAAAGGCCGCCATCTTTATGCAAATTGATTTCCGTGTCATGCAGTTATCAGTTAGCATTCATGTAGAGTTAGAAGCAAGTTACTGGGCGTCGTTCTAATTAAAACGTTTGGTAAATTATAACAAATACCCGTACGTTTGTTCTCAGTGCTCTAGAACTGTTAACACGCAATGCTTCGCCTGCAGATTAGACAGAGCTAAAACTGATCAACTTCTGGTCGAGGTCAGTCATTATTTTTTAAAATCTTGTATTACCTTCTGTTTATATGAGTCTTACAATTTAAAATTTAATATTTCTCTCTGTACATATGACTGTAATGCGTATAATTATACGTTTGCCTGTGTGTGCTGTAAATTCATTATTAATTATATCTTCTTTATATTAGCAACAATGTCTATTCTGAATTTTATTTAAAAAGGATGGATGGATGGATATATAGATAGATATGCAGGTGGACGGATGGATGGATTGATGGATGAATGGATGGATGGATAAATGCTGCATAGAGTGGATATATAAATGTTTAGAGGGCTCAGTTAGCAAATGACAGTGGATCAAAAATGGAGCCCATTTTCCACTTTAAAAATATTTTCTGGCGATTAGGGAGGAATAGAAAAGTAGTCACCCATCTGACGGTGTTGTTATCTAAAACAGGAGTACTTAAAGGTCTTTCTTGAGACGGTAGGTGAAGGGGGACTCTGAGGCATAGAAGGCGGGTGGTGGTGGTGGTGGGGAACTGAAAGCAAAGTATGTTGAATGAGTGCTGAAGTACTTAATTTATGAAGCCAAGAACATATTTCTATCGTATAAGCAAGCAAAGCAGACTCGACTTTGTTAATGGAAAAGTTCTTAAGTATGAATCATGAGATTCGTGTAAGTGTTGTGTATACAAGAGCTAGGTATTATTTGATTGAGTGTATACAAGAACTAGTACTAATTGATTGTGTGTATACAAGAACTTAGAACTAGTACTAATTGATTGTGTGTATACAAAGAACTATGTACTATTTGTGTGTATACAAGAGCTAGGTATTATTTGATTGTGTGTATACAAAGAACTAGGTATTATTTGATTGTGGGTGTACAAGAACTAGTACTAATTGATTGTGTGTATACAAAGAACTATGTACTATTTGTGTGTATACAAAAAACTAGGTATTATTTGATTGTGGGTATACAAGAAAAATTAAAAGGAATTTTCTGTCAGTGTGAAATACAGAGTAGACTTCATTAGTCATAAGGAAACAAGAGCTTACTTAATCTAATCTGAAAGGGTTTTCGTAGTCTAATCCAAGGGATTCCTTTCATAGTCTTCAGCAAGGGTTAATTTGTCAATTTTAGGAGATAAATTTCGCTGACAGTTTAAGATACAAGCTTTCTTTGTCAGTCTGAAATAAATGTTTCTATATCTGTCTGAAATAAGGGACTTCATTGAAAGTCTGATATGCTGTTTCTATTTGTCAATCAAAAATTAAGGTTTCTATATTTATCTGAAATAAGGGGTTTCTTTGAAAGTCTGATACGTGGATTCTGTTATCAGTGAAATAAGGATGCTCTTCATTAATCTTAAATAAGGAAATCTTTTTCCCAGTCTTCAGTAAAACTTTTCTAGCAAATCTTAAAATGTATAATGTTGTTCTGAAATAGAATATTTTTGTTGTTTTGCTTTTGTTGCTTTGTTTTGTATTTGTTTTGTTTTTGTTGTTTTTTTTTTACTTTTTGTTGCTTAGTTTTGTATACTTGTTGCTTTGGTCTTTTTTATTTTTGTTGCTTTCCTTTTGTTTTTGATTTTGTTGTTTTGTTTTTTATGTTTCGTTTTTGTTGTTTATATTTTATTTGTTTTGTTTTAATATTTTTGTTGTTACTTTCCATTTGTTTTTGATTTGTTTTTTGTTTGATTTTTAAATTATTACTGTTTTACCGATCTGAGAGAGCTAGGATAGAGGAAACCATGTATATCTTTTGACAACATGACTCCTCATTTGAACGCTGGACCAACTATAAACAATATCGAACAGTGAGTACACCCACATCAGACAGCACGCCAGACGTAGGACAAGAGTGTAGACACGCATACAAACACACACACGCACGCACGCACGCACGCACGCACGCACACACACACACACACGAGCCTAGTTAAATAAAGCACGCGTGACAGGAAGTTGGAAGTTAAAAGGCACGCTGTGATCAGTTTACAAGTTAGTAAAAAAGTCACTTTATTCCACCTTGACATAAATTTGTATTTTAAACAAACAGATATACAATTATCATGCTGTACATTGCACATTTAGTTACTTGTGTGGTCTTTGGACCACATTCCATGTACATACAAACACACCAACATACACATACAAACACAATTAGGAGCAGATTCTCTCTCTCTCTCTCAAACATCCAAATATGCAAATTCACCACTGAAGTCAAGATAATTTTGCGTCAAAATGTCAGGTATGTACTTGCAACAGTTTTCAAAGATGGGCGTGTCAAAATGAGGACAGTTTTCACCATGATGTTAAAAAGGAAAAAAAAAATAACCGAAATATTGACCAAAGATATATCAAACACATTATCAAGAATTAGAAAATTAGATACTGACAGCCTTGACAGCAAGTACGGTTGGTGAGATGTGTCTGTATGGGGCATGATTAGTTTGGGTACAACTTGCATCAGGGATACGTGTTCACCCTAAATACAATTTCTATTACAATCAATCCACAAAAAATCAAACGCCTTCCAAACTGACAAAATAAAATAAAGTAATGCGCGTCTGCCGTTTCATCTTTCATGCAGTCTTAACAACAAATGAAAGACTTCTTGCCCGACAGCAGAAATAGCAACTGATAAAGCAACGAGTTCAAACAGCAAACGGTAAGACATCAGGTACGGTTTTTGAGCAAGTGTGTCCATGAGAGCGAGTGCTTCCTTAAACAGACTTGCCAAAAAGCGCGTGTAAGAGGAACTTAGAACAAATGCCCAAACTTTGACGGCAAACGTGATCCCGCAAAAGAAAAATTCATAAAACAAAACAACTGCACCAGTTTATTGCTTAGCAATGTTTTCGTACTCATTGTCTCGTGAGCGATGTTTGCACTCATTACTCGTGAGCAATATTTGCACTCATTTCTCGTGAGACTGAGTCCTTTATTTAAAAGTGCTCATCATATCTGTGCTCAGTGGGCATTTTCTTCTGATGGTCACTTGTTGTTACTTGTATCAAGTGGACACTTGTTCATTGTCACTTATTACAAATGGTCAATTGCTGCAAACGAATATTGTCTCCAAATGGTCACTTGCTTTTTGTAACGTTCTGTTGATTCCAGTCGTATCGAGAATCGATCGAAAAAACGAAGGATTTTTATTCTCTCTTTTATTATTTTGTCACCTTGTTAATTTAAGGTCCCGTTCTTATAGCTGACTGGCATAATTCATATTTAAGTAAGTGCAAGGTAAATCTATTGAAAATAAACTCTAATATAGGAGTATATATTTGTAAATTGCCAACGAAATACTTCTAACGTAGTCAAGAATTAAAGGTAGTATTTCAAAATAATGTTTGAGTCGATATGAATGATACATTTCAGGCTAACCTGTTTGTTACCTTAATCAGCCGTATAAGGCTTTGCTATGAAACATTTTGCGTACAGTCAAGAACTTGGCTGATTGTACACGCAGTATAGTAGAACTTCGCTGATTGTACACGCAGTCTAGTAGGTCTTAGCTGATTTTACGTAAGGTCTAGTAGATCTTAGCTGATTTTGTGTACAGTCAAGTAGAACTTCGCTGATTTTAAGTACAGTCTAGTATCACTTCGCTGATTTTGCGTACAATTAAATAGAACTTCGCTGAGTGTACACAAACTGTACACAGTCATGTAGAACTTTACTGATTTTGCGTACTGTTAAGGAGAACTTCATTTTCAGTCAACGGACCCAAGTGCCTGCGTATCTTCTGCGCCAGTGCACGAAGAAAAATGAAACAAGATATAGTCGACCAAACACAGGACAAAAACAAAAAATGGAAGGGTCTCTTTATAAAAAGTTAACAGTAATCCTTATTGCGATCACATGTTTAGGTTTATTAGTTTAGTTACGCCACAAAATCTTCATGACACTTCCTTCCACCACTCAGTCATCTGTCACAAAAAGTTATACATATAAATTAACGTGACGTAAAGAAACAAACTTTGTCGCAATTGCCGATTTGTATATTCGTATAAACTACCATAGAGACAATGTTATTATCAACAGTGATAGTAAATATTATTTTATTCACATAAAAACAAGCAAGATAATGGAATATATTTGTTTCCCCATTCATTGTTATTTAAACAAATAAGCTATATTATTTTTAAAATTAAATTTGAAAGAATCGTAATCCATGTACTCATACAGTTGTACATCATATGCAGAGGTTAAATCTGTGCAAAACATTACGTCAGAAGTCTAAGTCTAAACAAAGTATGTTGTCAGAGATCTAAGTCGAGACAAAATATTGCGCCAGAGGTCTATGTCTAGACAAAATATGGCGTCAAAGGTCTCAGTCTGGACAAAACATGGCGTCAGAGGTCTAAATCTAAACAAAACCTAGCGTCAGAGGTCTAAGTCTAGACAAAACATGTCAGAGGTCTACATCTGGACAAAACATAATGTCAGAGGTCTACATCTGGACAAAACATAATGTCAGAGGTCTACATCTGGACAAAACATAATGTCAGAGGTCTACATCTGGACAAAACATAATGTCAGAGGTCTACATCTGGACAAAACATAATGTCAGAGGTCTACATCTGGACAAAACATGACGTCAGAGGTCTCAGTCTGGACAAAACATGACGTCATAGCGGTGACGATCATAAACGCAGGCGGCCATACAGTTTACGCACGTCATACTGTAGACACACATACACCAAAGTTTATACTTGACATCGCACACTGACACACCACTGTCTATTATGACATTGTACACTGCGGCAGAAATGACATCCGATTCAGAATTGCTGATATATCTAATAGTGAATGTAGATAACAAAACTACGTGGCAATAACCATCCTCTGATAGTAGGAGTTTTTAATCTGAAAGGCTTACATTTTGGATCACAGGACGAAGCCTATGTTAAGTAAATACACAGCAAACAATTAATATATATTTTTTAGAAATGAATTCCTTCACATAAAGAAAACCATATAATTTATAGTTTGTATAAATGAATTATTTCACATTCACAATATGTTTCGTCAAATACATCTTGCAGATATGCATCACATAAAATAATATTCCAAATATGAGGCATTAAAATAATGTTAAAGTAGTTAAGCAACACACTAAACTTCTACGTTCCGTACTTGAAGCATACATTTTTTTTCAGCTAGCGCATGCTGTTCCTACTAATGAAAGAATTATTGCATAATTGAAACAACAATTAGCAGTCACACCGGGGCCACGTGATGTCTACCTTTCTTGTCGTTAAATGATCGTCGGTGGTGATAATGTTAGATACTAATTTAAAGCCCAAGTATCGTATTTTTAAGAAATGTTTTAATTATTTCCTTTTAATATTTAAAACTTGTTTGTCGAGTGTTTGTTTGTTTGTCGCGATAGAACATCATCACAATAAAACAAGAACAAACGCCATGGAACAATTTCATTCCACCCTCAAGCTTCAGCACAAAACACCACAGCAGTAAAGAAAGTGGGGGGGGGGGGGAACCCCCACAAAATTAATTTAAAAATTCACTAAAGACCAAATAAATCCATGGAAGAGATAAATGCGTCAACATACTTCGCGACACTGTAAATTAAATAATTGCTTCTCGTGCAAACAATACATTAAAGGTATTCTAACTTATTAACAAAGAAAAATATATTTGATGTATTTTAAAAAATAAATAAAATTACTGAAAATGAATTGACACAGGATCGGCAAGCCTCCCAAGATTTTACAATTTACTAACACTATACTTGTACATTCAGCAAATAAATACATTTTTAAAAAGTAATCACATGTTTTAAATCACCAAATGTAATTAGCAAATGTTTTAATGATACAATATGGTACAAATAACACTGTATGCATGTATTAAAAGTACCGTTGGTAATAATAAATAATAATTCAGTATTTTATATTAATCAACAATGTAATAGGTTCTATAATTATTTTCGTTAAGAATTAAAAAAAATATATAGTTGTACACATCTATAAAAGAAAGTTTGCGAAATTAGTTTAAATGCTCGCTGCACTAGACAAACTTGAACGTCTCTCATTTACATAAGCTTAACCTGTTAGTAATTATCAGTTAACGTCTCTCATTTACATAAGCTTAACCTGTTAGTAATTATCAGTTACCTTGTCTGCCGTGTGATATTAAATTGTATTCATAGCTTTGATGTAATGGACAAAATATAAAGCCACCTTTATTAATACTTTGTACGATTCCAATAAACAAATAACTGGTGAGGAAGGACTGTTTAAAAGCCACCAAGACAGCGACAGCCAACTGCACTCCCACCCTAGTAATACCGCTCTCTCTCTTATCTCAGTGTGTATCGTACATAGGAAGCTCACGGTCGGCCAGATTGTGAACACAAGAGTTTTTGAAAGAACAAAAATGAGGTCAATTGGCAAAATGATAACTTTACCTTTTTGAAAGAAAAGACTGGAATTAAGTGGCAAAACTAAAAATACTTTGAAAGAAAAGCATGACGTCAGCTGGCAAAATGCTCACTCCGGATTTTCTTAAAGAGAAGACTGGATGATAACAAACTCGAATTTTGTGAAAGAATAGAATAAGGTTAGCTAGCAAACTGCTCACTCGGATTTTCTGTAAGAACAGAAATAAGTCAAGATGCAGAATGGAAAATCTGAAATTTTAAAATATGAATGGAGTCAGCGGGAAAATGTTTAGCTACTTTCCACATAAAATGGAGTGCTAGACAGTGGATAATGCTGCTATATCAAAAGTAGATAATGAGATCAAATAAAGAAGAAAATTATATCAAATAAAGTAGAAACTGAATTTCACTAAACAAAAGAATAATATATACAGATGAAGTGAGTTTCAATACAGAATGAGGTCAAATGCAGAGACCAGAGTTCAGATTAAATTCAAATCAAGAACATATGCGAACGATGAGGCTAAGTTCAAATATAGAAGATATTACATTTAATTTCTAAAAGTGCAATTAAACTCAATCAACGAACAGACTGACTGCAAATAAGCAATTAACTCTACTCTATGGAAGAACGAAATTAGGTCAAAATTTTAAAATTTGCAGCTAACAAGAACATCGTGCTGACTGATCGAGAATGAAAAGATCTAAAAGAAAGATCGGGAAAGAACAGAACTTTATACGGGAAAAAAGCTTTCAAGAACATCGTGCTAATTGATGGAGAGTAAGCTGTTCTAAAAGAAAGAACTGAAAGAACAGAACTTTATACGGGAGAACAGCTTTCAAGAATATCGTACTAATTGTTGGAGAGCAAGCTGTTCTAAAAGAAAGAACTGAAAGAACAGAACTTTATACGGGAGAACAGCTTAGACGAGCATCGTGCTTGTTATTGGAGAGTGAATAGTTCTAAAAGAAGTTTATGCGGGAGAACATTAATAACTTTGCTATTTGAGACACTGGACGTCAAGTGCAGCTCAGAAATAAATTCTAACACTCAGTGGCTGTAAACGTATGGACTAGTCAAATTTATAACTGAGTAATTGTTAAGTACGGCATATTGATTTTTTTTACTTGGGGGCGGGGGGGGGAGGAGAACACAGCGCACCTTTAAACGTATTTCATGCAATGTTTTGTAATCTATTGTATATCTAAACGTATAGCATACCTTTCTGTCAAGTACATTGTACCACGACACACAGATAAGGTCACAGGCTACATTAGATTTCAATGTGTCATACCATGTGAGTAGCCTTGAATTCATTTAAGCTGTATGACATATCAAATATGGATCCCAAGTCTAAATGTCAGCACAAGACACGTCAATACGTTTCTAAAGTCCAGATTTCAGCACAAAACACGCCAACACGCCAAATATGTTTTCTGAGTCCAGATTTCAGCACAAAACACGCCAACACGCCAAATATGTTTTCTGAGTCCAGATTTCAGCACAAAACACGCCAACTATGTTTTCTGAGTCCAGATTTCAGCACGATACAAAAATTATACTAGTCCATTGTAGGTTTTAGCCATGTTTTCCAGCACATCTACTTTTTGAAGCAGGTTATACCACTGTTGTACTAGCCAAGTAAGTCAAGTCAATGTTATGCTAGCCAAATAAGCCATACCACTGTTGTTATAGCCAGGTAAATCATGCCACTGCTGTGCTAGTCATGTCACTGTTATACTAGCTAAGTCAGGCCACTGTTGTACTAGTTGTGTCACTGTTATACTAGCCAGTATGTCATGTCAATGTTGTACTGGCCAAGTATGTCGTACGACTGTTGTACAGGGCTGATGAAGGTATAATATAATAGTCCATTACAGATCTTCGTGTTAAATTACAATTATTTACTTTTTGTAGGCTATTTAGCTTTAAACCTTTAAAGATAAGTCACAACAACATTTTTGTAGCCAAGTTTTATCCTGTACTGTATCGCTAAACCGTATTTGATTGTGCTTGGAACGATACTATTAAACTAACAGACAAGCAATTAGATGTTTAAAAACCCATTATTGCCTTTGGTCAGTGAGATTAATTGACCACATAATGCAGCATACCTCTGTTACTATATAAATAGACAACATGGCAGCAATACTAACAACATATTTATTTGACGAGTGAAAACCCAAATCGTCAGTAACAATACATTGTAATGTTTGTTCCCAGCAATCATGAGACATTACAGTAATAATAAAATAATAAATGTTTTCTTTGTATATTGGTGTGGTTGAGAGAGAGATAGTCCATAAAACCAAATACATCATTTATACAAATCGATATAATGTTTCTATTTAAAACAGACAACAAAAACAACATCAACAGTCGAAATGAGAATCTTGTTCCATTATGGTTTGATGACAGCAGTCAGAAAACAGAATACAATTTAACCTGAAAATAAAATTCTATTTGTATTTTGTATTTCTAAGCACAGCAGAATGAGACGTTTATGCACATCAAGATAATGCTGCCACTGGGTCGTGACATTCAGACGTGCACTAAAGAAGTTTGTGAAACACTTCCTTTCATAACAAAGGCTCTGGACTTCACTGTCCCACTCTGGCACCTGGGCGACAAAGAATGTCCATTAACAAAAAACAGGATCTGATCAAGAGAGTAATGCAACACTCGTGTAAAGTAGAATAGAATGATATATTTTGGTCTCTCATACAATTCTTTGACAGCAAAGAAGTAATATCTACATGAACAAAGTACAAAGTACACACATATATATACACACACACACACACACACACACACATGCACACATACCAACCACACACAAGAACACATAGTACACACTGCACACAAACCACACATAAGTGCAAACACACACTCGTACACATACAAATGCACACACATATACAAACACACTCGTACACAAACGTACACGTACACATACAAACACACACTGCTGTCTAAACACTTAACAAAAAAATGAGTTGTTTCTTTTTTCTAAAACCACAAAAGACATTATTTAACTTAACAGTTTAAGGTCCATCTTAAAATTCATTTGGTGTGGAGTTCACTGGTTGGACGTGAGAGCAAACGGACACACGTTTCCCTTCAAATGCTATGCTGTCGAGGTCGTCGGTAATGCTGCTGTTGCAGGTCTCTGATAATACTGGTAGATGTGAGAGCACTCGACACACGCTCGGTTATAAATAGGAAAGCAAAGACGACAGGAAACACTCACGTGTTGACGTCATCAATGAGCCACGACCGCTACAAGCAATAAAAGAACGATTTACAAAATAAAGGAAAAGGGAAAAGACTGTGCAGTTTGCATGTGATAATTCTGTTTTTTCTGCGCTAGCAAGAAAATAATCCTTTGTGGTGTTCAATAATTTTTAAATCCACGAAGCTTGACCATTGTCTAGTCTCTTGGGAGGGATAGCGTTAGAAAAAATATCTTCATATCAAATTCCTGTCAAATATCGGCTTGAAATTATTTAGTTCAATAAAAATATACTTCTAAAAAGATTCCGTGGAATTTTTAAAATCAGAGTTAGATTTGTTGAACTACAACCAAACAATCCATGTTAATCTGCACGTCTATGCCTATGATTACAGGTTAAGCGAACCCAGATATCTGGCTACATCTGAAATGCCAATACTTTTTATCTTTAACACCATATCCTATATTTGCCCCCCAGCTCAATACCCATAGTCGATAGTGCCATTGCAGCATCTACATCATTTTGATAATTCTCGTCACAAAGCAGCAGAGGTAACGTAAGGGTTTCATGACAGGCACATCCCTGTCACTAAACAGCATAGGTAACGTAAGGGTTACAGGACTGGTATTTCCCTATCATTAAACAGCATAGGTAACGTAAAGGTTACATGACTGGCATTTTCCTGTCACTAAACAGCATAGGTAACGTAAGGGTTACATGACTGGCATTTTCCTGTCACTAAACAGCATAGGTAACGTAAGGATTTAATCACCCTTGCTACCTTCTCGTCAATAAGCGCATCACGGAAGGCGTAACGGTTACGTCACACTCCTTCCGGCTCCTTAATGAGGGGACTCCGCCCCTCAACCGGAACGCGCAACTACTTTCTTTCTGCTGTTCAAGGTCAAGTGACTCCAGAGATAATTGTTATGAGTGTTCACAGGTCTCCAAGCAACGTGCGCGTGAGCATATTAATAAACTTGAGATTGGGATTCGTGCAATTTTAACGTATGGACGTAGGTCGTGACCTGCTTAGCAAACGGATTCAAAGTATGGGTAGAGATGAACATTATCGCCACAGGATCTAAATGCGCCTGACAACAAAATACGTCATTCGACCGTCTTATAATGGAATACGGCATTCTTCCCTCATACAACTAAATACGTCATTCGACCGTCCGGCAATGGAATACGTCATTCGACTGTCTTACAATGAAATACGTCAATCGTCCATCTTACAAATGAATATGAATTCATCCGTTTTAAAGTGAAATTCTTGTGTCCATCTTATAGTACAGTATGTTGTTCACCGTATTAAAATGAAATATACCATTCATCCGTACAACAATGATACTTCTTTTGTCTGTCTTACAGTGAAATACGTCATTTGTCTGTCATTCACCGTATTAAAATGAAATACACCATTCATCCGTACCTTTTATCTGTCACAGTGAAATACGTCATTTGTCCGTCTTAAAATTCATTATTTATCCGTCACACGATGAAATACGCCATTTATTCCTCTCAAAATGAAATCTGTCTTACAGTCTTTCTACAAGCACACTCACTATAGTCAACCAGTAAATCACATTCTATGAGCGAGAGAATTGGCGAGCTTTCTTGAGGACGCAATCCGGCTCTTGAAATTTAAATAAATCGGCAAACGATACATATTCAAACAAATTTCCCCCCAAAATTCGATACAACTCTTTATTTTATTAAAATCTATTTTGTGTGTGAAAAGTAAATGTGGTTGTCTCTTTTAAAAATAAACAAAACGATTTGTAGTTTATACTTTTTAACGTGATCTAAACGAGTTTAGCGCCAACAACTTGCAATTAGTCAATCAAATAAGAGTGTAAGAAACGTGATGAGTTAATGGTCCAGCATAATTCGCTGTCTTATTACAAAACAGTGTGTTTGTTTAGTTACAAAGCATGCTTGACATAAAACTGTTTTAAGAAATAAAAAAATTCACTCCACTATTTTACCATGAAACGTCTTAACTAATCTACTTAAATTTGGAGACAACCTTACCCAACACTTGCAAAATCAACAGCAACAAAAATCCCCGCTATGTATCAGAGAAATTGACAATGGAATAACTGCATAGTATTTACAAATATCTATCGCCAGGTTCCGGCTGGTCTTAGGACGTGAAACTGAACCAAATGTAGTTAAACTCGACTGGTCTTAAGACATTAGACAGAACCATAGTTATACATACCGAAATCGTTTAACCAAAGTCAGAGCCTTGGCTAACCACAAATGATGGCTTTTCAGACATGGATCAGCCATGATTATATGACTTGAGAGAGGTGGGGGATAGAACTAATGTGTACAACAAGAATAAACTCAACACTGCAATGAACAACATGAACACATATGAGATTATTGACGAGCCAGCGCGTGTGAACGCTGCTTCACGACAAGTCTAAATTTTTAATATTAGGTTCCAGCCCATCCCATCAAAACTGGGATAGTCTTAGCTAGTTATCTCCACCTCCCACATTTGCTTGCACGACAAAAGGGATTACACTTTACAGTTTCTTCACGCAGCGTAAGCACAACTTTATTTTACCCTTGTCGTTATAGCTACAGCAGAAGATGTCACAGTCTTTCACAGAGATGTACAACATTTCTACTGGTCACGTGTTAATATTCTATTTCTCTCTCTTTCACACACACATACACATACACGCATGGACGCACTCAACGCACACACGCACGCACAGACTCAAAAGCGTCCACAGTTAGACAGTACATAGAGTGCAGAGACCTTGTGTGTCATCAAGGCCGTAACATTCCAAAGTAAAGCTTGGAATTTGGTCTAAATGTCGTTCAACGAATCTCTTTCTTTGCACAAGAAACCAAATATCTAGCACATTGCTGTCCTGTAAGCTGCTTGGACTGGTAGTCCGCAGATGTGTCACGTGACTTTCTCACTTCGTGCCGTCCATTGAATCATTGCTAAGCAAAGTCGACTTTGTAAACTCACACATGAATTGAAAAGTGCAAAGAAATTTCCTCTCGCTGCACTCTGCTGTCAGTTTTTGTGCATACGCACTCGAAAGTGAGAGCAGTATCCAAAAAGGCGGGAAACTCTGCCCTTCAACAGCATTTTCAAATGGGGCAACGCTCCCGTTTGGCCAGTTTGCATTACTGGTCCCTCTATCACGACGATTAATTTCAGGCCAGGCGTAAGAAGCGTACATAACTGGAATTGACGTCAGATCATACAGGCTGAAGTCATTAAAAGCAAAAACAGTTTCTAAATTTTTTTTTTAAAAAGAAAGAAATACTGGAACGTCAAAATGTCACCCTCCCGCCTGCGTGCTGCCATCGACGATTGGTGAAGAATAGAAAGAAAAGAAAAAGAGAAAATGTTTCGTTTTCAATTTTGCTGTTATCTTGTATTGTTTTGGTCTTTTTTTTTGAGTGAAGACGGTTCAAGAAGGATGGGGGGGGGGTGATAGGGGGGTGATAGGCAAGAGTTTGATTCGAGTACGAGAAATGTTTTGTTTCGTTTTCGTAAAGTAACTAGAGCACACTACACCAGAGTATCTCACGCACTTTTGTCGGTTTGTGTCTCATTCCATGGTCTTGGAAAACCACAAGATATTACAGAGCTCTTCAACCGACCACTCGCAAACACGCACACACAGCCACACCGGTATGCCGTGGTCATACCATGGAGACCTTCTGGCACCGAGGGCTGTCTGTGACCCGAGCATTGTTCTGGTCATTGTGTTCTTCCATGAGCAGCCTGTCGGTTGTATTGCAGCCAGTGGGTGCAGACACATAGCGCACCTCCACGTGATCGTGGTCCGGCGGCGCGCGCTCCGAGCGGAACTTCCGGCGGTGATAGAATCCACAGATGAGAAGGATGATGCAGAAGAAAGAGGAGATGGAGGTACCGATGGCGATGTGCAGGATTTCGAACCCTCCTCGCGTAGGACCTGGTACACACAGCACAGGAGACCTCAGTTACCAAACAAGGAATTGCAAGAATGCAGTTAACAAAACACTAAACAATATAGTGAAAAACGAAAACACTTGATAAATATATTGTTTCAAGAATGCAATTTAAATTCTGGTCAAACACAACAAGGAAAATGTATAGGATAAAAATAAAATATTTTATCAGTATTTAAAATGTAAAAAAAAAACCAAACATTAAAACCACAGTAACATTTACATTTATAACACAAATACTACAGAGTGCTCTATTATGCATTTTTTCGTCGTGTTAATTGAGTTTTTCCTTTGATTTATATTTTTACCATTACCAAACATTAACACAGCTTATAATAAATTACGTTTAAAAATGTTACAATATCATTATCATTATCATTCATTATCAAAATATTTTACTGTAACCAAACATTAGTACAGCTTATAATAAATTATATTTATAAATGTTATATCAGTTTTCATTATCAAAATGTTTTACTGTTGTTACAAACATTAACACAGCTTATAATAAATTATATTTATAAATGTTATAACAGTATTCATTATCAAAATATTTTACTGTTGTTACAAACATTAGCACAGCTTTTAATAAATTATATTTATAAATGTTACAACAGTAATCAGTATCAAAATATTTAAATTTACCAAACATTAACACAACCTAATTTATTTTTTAAAAATAAATATTACAACAGCATTCATTATCAAAATATTTTATTATTGCGATTTTTCAGAACTACACTGTCAGCCCTACCTAAAAATAATTTTAAAGAAAAATCAGGAAACGCTCTTACTTTTGTTAAGTGAATTAAAGTCCGATATATTTATTACATCTTGATAAAGTAAGGAAGACCAAACAGGCAGAGTCAAATTAATCAAATTACACAAATACGAACGAGAGATACTAGGCATGGAAAATCTGATAAGAATACTATATTTATGTTACTTTATGAATTCATAATTCAAGATATCTATTTATTACACATTCATCTAGACAAAGGAAAATTTATTAGGCAACGCATGCACTTTTATTCTGACTTCATAATGCACATATAGCAGTCATAAAATTAATAAGCATAACTATAACAAACATGCAATGTTCCATTCGAATGGAACATCATTACACACACACACACAGTTGTTATACTTTATTATAAATTTTATAATTTATGAACGAGATTAGATTTATAGACTAGCCACGTGCTACAAACTCCTGCATTCCTCAAATTCCAACATTAAAATCAAGTGTAAACAGGAAAATACAGGAATGTCGGACCAAAGTCCTGCATTCCTTACATTTCAATATTAAAATCAAGTGTAAACAGGAAAATACAGGAATTTCGGGCCAAACACTTTCTACTAAGATTTCACTGAATTGTGATAACTGATTATTTTCTCCTTCTGTTTAATAGCATTAACTGACTGTGCTTAACAGTATAACTGATTATACAGCAATAATTCACTATACATAGCAACAATAACTATACTTAGTAGCAATAAGTGACTATATTTAGTAGCAATAACTGACTATATTTAACAGCAATAATTGACTATACTTAGCAGCAATAAATGACTCAGAAGTAATAATTGACTACACTTAACTGCAATAACTGACTATACTTAGCAGCAATAACTGACTATACTTAACAACAATAACTGACTATACTTAACAACAATAACTGAGTATATTTAGCAGCAATAACTGAGAATATTCAGCAGCGATAACTGAGTATATTTAACAGCAATAACTGAGTATATTTTGGCAACAATAACTAAGTTTGACAACCAATAACTGATTGTAGTTAGCAGGCATCATTGACTATATTTCGCATCAATAACTGACATAGTTAAAAGAACATACTTTAGTAATTACATACTTTTATTAATGAGAAAGAGATTGATCTGACTGATGTTTAAAGGGTTATGAATATTTAAATACACTCCAGCGGCTCTTCATTACCTTGTAATATTGAAACGAAAGCTGAAAGATTTTTAAAACCAAGAAAAGGAGAAAAATATCATTCAAAACACCTCCCCGAACAAAAACAGTAATATGTAATTTTAATGCAATATGACGTACATAAAAAACAACAACTGAACAAATGAGATATGCTATCATGCTTACAGACTCATAATTAATGGGATTACAATTGAGGTTGTACTAGAATACTGAAGGCAGTGATAGATATTATGATCTTAGCATAATGAACATTTCCATCGTTCAAATTATGACATAAACAGCAGCTTCATTGAAAGCTATATGAGCTATATTGCTCATATATTGATGTAAAAAATAAGTTTACCATTTCACACTGGTATTTTTAAATTCATCATCATTCAAGTATCAGTCAACATCTCCGTTGTTCAAATATTGACGTAAACAACATCTTTATTTTTCGCAAACTGAGGCAAACATCTTCATCATTCCAGAACTGATAAAATCATCTCCTCCTTTTACATACTGATGTCAACAAGGATTACATAATTTAAATTCTGTAAAATTATCATAATTCAAAAAATGTCGTAAGCAGCATCTCCATCATTTCAAAACCTAGGAAAACCACGTCTCCATCATTTCAAAACCTAGGAAAACCACACCATCTAATAATAGAGACAAAAATTATTCATCATTTTAAAATGAATTTAACAACTTCACTATTCACAAAGTGATGCCCGCATCTTTACCATTCGCATCATGATGAAAACAACGCAATCATCAATCGCATATTGATGTAAGCAACATCTTATCGTTCATACATCTTCACTGGTCCAGTAATGACGAAAACACTTCATCATTCACCTACTGATGTAAACCTCATCAATCCAAACGTGATGAAAACAATACCAATATCCTTCACATACTGATGTAAACCTCATCAATCCAAACATGATGAAAACAATACCAATATCCTTCTCCTACTGATGTAAACCTCATCAATCCAAACATGATGAAAACAATACCAATATCCTTCACCTATTGATGTAAACCTCATCAATCCAAACATGATGAAAACAATACCAATATCCTTCACCTACTGATGTAAACCTCATCAATCCAAACACGATGAAAACAATACCAATATCCTTCACCTACTGATGTAAACCTCATCAATCCAAACATGACGAAAACACTTCATCATTCACCTACTGATGTAAACCTCATCAATCCAAACATGATGAAAACAATACCAATATCCTTCACCTACTGATGTAAACCTCATCAATCCAAACATGATGAAAACAATACCAATATCCTTCACCTATTGATGTAAACCTCATCAATCCAAACATGATGAAAACAATACCAATATCCATCACATACTGATAAAAGCACCTCATCTTCGTCAGCAAACACCATCATAATTCGAAATCAAATGAGAACCAGTTTCATTGTTCAGTTAGTGATGAAAAACACTACATATTTTCCAAATAAAGATTTTAGCAAAAATCTCATCATTCAAATATCGATTCAGAAAGAAAATATATCATCCAAATACTGAAGTTGAAAATGATTCCGTCTCAAAAAGTTAACATGATTCTGTGCAATGTTATAAGTGAACTGTAAAGTGTTTGACTTCATGGTTCTTTTCCTATCACAGCGAACCATCGCCTCAGGAAACATGATAGAAACCTCAGGAAAAACGAACAACCCCCTCAGTGGCAGAGATCTTGTGTCCTTCCCGAGGCAATTCCGGCTTCCTCACTTTACCAGACGATCGAAGTATCGCTTATCGTTATCATGAAAAGAGAATCATATTATGAAACATGCGTGTAGGATTGGTCTGGATGAGAGCAAAATATTTTTAAACATTTACTAAACACGCAGAATGAGATAAACGGGAGTGGGGCGGGGTGAGGTGGGGAGGCGAAACTTGAAAGCACGAAAGAGAACGCACCATATGTTGCGTAAACAGTTACCTAACTTGGATATCGGGCAATTACCTTTAGCATGTACTTTTCCTGTCATGCTCTGTTAACTGAAGTTTGCTGTAATGTCTTTGCTGTCATCAATTCAAGCTACGATAAGTACGCATTTCAGTCAGTTTGCTGTAATGTGTTTGCTGTCATCAATTCAAGGTACGATAAGTACGCCTTTCGGTCAGTTTGCTGTAGTGTGTTTACCGTCATCAATGCAGGCCACGATAAGTACGCCTTTCGGTCAGTTTGCTGTAGTCAGTGTTGTGTTTGCCGTCATCAATGCGGTATTGGATTCCTTGCGAGTTTACCTAGGAGTTGTGTTCCCTGACAGAACGTACAAAATCCATTGGGCTCAGCTACATAAGAAATCTGTGCACATAAGAGCAGACCACATGGTTTACACTAATTAACTAAAGCAGCATAAGGCACAACCCATCACCATGACAGATGTTGATCTGCATTAAATATTTTTTTCGGCAGCACGTGATTGACTCCTTGCCACTCCCTGTTACTGATTCACACTTGCTTCACACATTAAGTGGACCTACTGCATATTGGTGGTGAAATCCCGTCCGTATAATCTTAAATATCTTAAATTAAAATGTGTATAAATTAGGTCCTATTCGGAGAAATTCAACAACTATTTCGTGTGGTATGTTTAAGGTTTCTAGTTTTTTTAAAAAATTTAAATTAGTTGAATACAAAACAATGAAATCTTTTCTGTAAATATTTGAAGCGAGAGAGTTGGGGTGCCCTCAAATATACTCATACGATCAACTTTTGTGGGAGATCAGTAGGTGATATACATGTATGTCAAATGCTTTCTAATTGGTTTTAATTCTCATCTTTACTGTTGTAGTGAATAAACATTTTCAGGAAACTTATAAAACTACAGTCAGAATTTTTAAGATTAAGTTAATTGAGTTCACAGAGCAACGGAATCAGTGAAACGTAATGAGGTTTTACACTTGGTCGGACAGCTGTTTGAAACATGGCGGCAAGAGAGGACTGAGCCGTTATAAATGTGTCGATGTCGACATGTGGTGGTGGTGGTAGTATATGACAGCCTTCTTATTCTGGTTTACCATGAAATAGTTATATTAAAGCCCGAACTTAACACATCCGGTTTTTTTTTTTTAATACAGTTCCACTTCAGCGCTTGGTCAAGGACATTCCTACTAGTCAACAAATCTTGCAAACTACTGAATATGTTTTCTTCAAGGTCATTAATCGTCATCGTATTTGTCCGGAAATTGTGATGCGTAAATAATGAAGAATCATAAGCATTGTCACACCACCCATCCCCAGAATTAGGCTCGGAACCCAGTGGCTCTTAAGCGAGTGGTCCCTTGAAGTATTTGACTTCTCTCCCTTCCTCATGTCTAACATTCTTATTGCATTGAAACTACTGCAACCATCGACCGTCTACAGTAGTCTACACGAACGGTCCCAATAGTAGTTTGCAGTATTCGACTCCCCTACCACATCAAACACACACACACACACACACACACACACACACACACACACACACACACACACACACACACACTCTGTTACTGTTACTCATATTCTTATCGTATGAAACTGTACTGCAACCATTGACTGTGTAAACGAACGGTCCCATTAGTAATTTAAATTGTTCGACATTATCTCCCCTTGTTTAAGCTGTGAGTACAAGTGGACGAGAGTGTTACATGACATTATAATCGCATCCACTACACATACGTCACATGAGGACAATACACTTATCAATAACAATGGCATAGGAACAATTAAATGACTAGGCCAAGTGGTGGCATGACGAACTTGTCTGAAGAGAGCAATGCAGCACTATTTTATATCCCTTGAGTGGTAACTGATGTGGTCATTCGTAGATTAAAGAGCGTATACTTGTGAAAATACCTATGCATGCAGCACAACCCACTTACAAGCAAAACAACTCCAAGCCGCACATGCCTGCATGCTTCCGTGCGCACAAAACATACAACTTTTGTGAATAGGGGGTTTGGGGTTACGTCCACAGCGTCCATCACAAATCCTGATGCCCTAGGAGAGGCAAGGCAGCCGGCCCCACAGAAGAGGAGGGTACAAACTCGATAGCTACTGTCATCTTGTCCGGCGTGATCTGATGGGAAACACAAGATTGCGTAGATCCACTAGTCCAATGCACCATGACTGCTGTTACTTGCACGATTTTATATATAATTTCAAGGTCATATACTGCAATTTAAACGATGAAAAGAACATCTGCGAGATTTCGATATTGCAAACGTGCCTGAAGACGACATAGAGGACCCCAAAGTCACTCTTTTATTAAGAAAGTATGACACTTGCCAAAAATGAAATGCGCTCTGTATGAATGTCTCGTGCTATTGCAGACCTTAACTACAGGTGGAAAAAAGAAACAGCCTTGATAGAATATAGACCTCGGCATTTTAGACGCTCTAGGTCGTCATTTTGCGATTTCGCGCATGAACGAGTGCTTTGGTTGTAATTCCACGTTATCACCAAAATAATAACGCTCATAAATGTTGGTAGATTTTTACACTTGCGGGGACGTTCAGAAATATTCGCATTACTTAAATGTCTGGATTTTATAATTATAGGTTAGAAGTTGTTGACACCTGTTGAGTTAGATTTTATGAAAATTTACTAATGGGTAGACCAATCTTACAATTTGTGCAATGAGATACAACTACAGATAAATGTTGATCATGTGCAAGTGGAAGTAACAACTAGAAAAGATGATATGTCAAGGGTCAAATCAATAAAATCATCTGTTTGTATACGGTAATGGTGATATTTATTTTACTAATAAAGAGAAAGGCCATGTCTGGGTGTGTTGGTATGTATATAAGAATGAGAAAGGCCATGTCTGGGTTTGTTGATATGTATACAAGAATGAGAAAGGCCATGTCTGGGTGTGTTGGTATGTATACAAGAATGAGAAAGGCCATGTCTGGGTGTGTTGGTATGTATACAAGAATGAGAAAGGCCATGTCTGGGTGTATTGGTATGTATACAATAAAGAGAAAGGCCATGTCTGGCTGTGTTGGTATGTATACAAGAATGAGAAGAATGAGAAATGCCATGTCATAGGGTGTTGGTATGTATACAAGAATGAGAAATGACTTGTCAGGTGGTGTTGTGTGTACGTTCATGAGGAGTGATATATCAGGCGTGTACATATGAATGATTTGCTGATTGTTTGCGTAACGTCAACTCATGTCATCAGTGTTACTGACATGTACTTGGTGTGCATACAGAAGGACAACTAATGACGCTGCTCCAATGACACAAAGGTTTATTAATGACACACAGAGATGTTTAGAATAACAACTAAGACTCCAAATTTTTCCTCTTTTTTGTTCACGCCAGCACACACAAAATAACCCACGCCTATAAATCCTCACAAAAATAAATGAAGCACACAAGCACTTACACCCCCTACCCCACTCCAACTCCCACACACTACCATTAAGACCTAGACTATTGCTTATTAAAACTTCGATTGCATTTATCACTGATCTAGAGTTAGACGGTAACGGCTGTCTGCAGAAACACTATTCCATGAGATTAATATAGTATAACACCCCCACCCCCACCCACCCTCCTTAACCTACATACCTATATTTGTTGGTACTCTGACTTTAATTGTAAGCAGACATTTTAAAAATCTGGTACGATTTCTTTGGATTGAGAGTTTGGATACTGGACGTGTTTTGTGTGGTGCCATGATTCATAAGAAAAACAAATGTCTCACTCTTGAAAGTAGAAAGAAAAATAATAATAATTCTGCTCATATTTTGCAAAATGCTGAAATACCTCCAGTTCCAAAAGCCTCTCTCAAATGGTGTACTCTAACTGCCAGAGTGAGAAATATTTATCATAATTCAGAAACCATGGATCGTGGTGCAGTTAGAACTTTGTTCAGCAATGCCCTTAGTTTGAATCACTATGATAACACTCTCAAGGAGCTGTTTGATGATTCAATACATAATTAAAGATTCAAGTCTTTGTTGTTGTGCATATGGGTTTGGTAGATGTTAAGGAATCATTGTTGTTTTCTTCTACAGCATAAATCCATATTCGTACTTCATTGACACAAAGTTATTACAACCGCTAATTCCATGCAAAAGATTTTAAGCATTCCTTCCTAGATTAAATGCCAGAGAATTACATCATGCTTCATCAGGCAAAGTTATGCGCAACAACCGAAAGCAGTTTTATGAAATATTAAGCTGTAGTGTGTGAGCTCATCAGAGCTGCACCTATCTGAACTCGATTTGAGACCGGACACCATGCAAAATGTCCTCCCCATCCCCACCCAGGACCTATGGCTGATATCCCAAAACCACTCTTATCAGCGCCAAGATATATGAACTGTTAAAAAACAAATCACTCGAATCGTGCGACTCCATGCAGTATCACGTCACATCCGGTACGCGAGCTACCAAGCCATTGGATGCAAAGAAAGACAACCCCATTCGTAAGCTAGAAGGGATCCTAGCATGATACTTTACCTGTACTTCACTGAGACAGAAAGAGGGACAGAAAAAGATGGAAGACGAGAGTGAAGACAAGGGAGGCAACAATGCACGAACTGTAGAGTGGTGTACTCCTGTGTCCGCTGCCTATAAGAACAGAAAATGCGCAAAATGACAGTGGTACACATCGAAATTGACAACATTGTCACGTCAATCAAAAAGCAGTGTGTGTGTTAACAATGGAAGGCAGCAAGATATTTCGTCCATTTTAATTATTAGCACTAGCTCAGATGAAGTAAAAGGGAAATCAGATAAATCGAATCCAGCGAACAGTTGTATTTTCTTCCGAGATAAAGAAATCCAGAACTCTAATATGTTTTAACATTTCTAGGGTTTAAAACAATATTTTAATCTAACTGCGTATTCAATTTTAACTTAAGTAACAAGTTTATCAAGAAAGTGTGTGAAAGTCCTGTGGCTTATTTACATTTTAAACACGACTAAATTATTCCGAATGTAAAACATGAAAATAAAACATATTTGTAAGGTATTGACAGCCTGCTGTCTGAATTAAACTAACACTATGGTAAGTAGGTGTTATTCAGTAAAGATAAACCTCAACCAATTGATTGTTATGAGTGCCAAGGCAGAGTGTGGCGGATTTTAAACAATTTAGGCTTTAATGCAAAGATAGTGTTAAGGAGACCGCGATAAGTCGTCATAAAATTAAAACAATAGCTAACCAAAAAGACAGGATTCTTTCTCTTAGAGTGAACGTACTTTAGTGCAAAGATAATGTTAAGGAGGCCGCGTTAAGTTGTCATAAAATTAAAACAATAGCTAAGACAGGATTCTCTGTCTTAAGAGTGAACGTACTTTTCAAATATAATTATAATTAATAATAATCATAATATAAATCCCTTGTGTGAGTTTTACTGAATCAGTCGTGATTCTTCGAATTCTTTGCATACTAAACATTTCAGGTTGTTCTTGTTTTTGTTTTTTTTAAATCGTTGGTCAGTTTGAAATTGAAAGAGTCGATATGTCGTTAGTATATAAACAATTTTATTTCATGGATAAACATCCACTTAATTTGTTCATTACTTCTCGATCGTTACCATTGTATTATTATTTTAAATTTCACTTCACCAACTTTACATTAGTAATGTTAAATAAATATATTTAGTCACTGAGGATACTAATACAAAATTATATTTATCAAATATTAGTATTACAAAGTACGACTGTAACTGTGATTTCAGATTAACTAAAAGGCAATTTTAATTTCTTGTTAATGAAAATGTAATTGCTTTCCGATTAATTAAAATGTAATTGTGATTTCAAATAATTAAAACGTAATTGTAATTTCAGGTTAATTCAAACGTAAATGCGGCTGCCATTTAATTCAAAAGTAATTTTTATTTGCATTTACTTAACACGTAACTGTGATTTCAAGTTAATTGAGAACTTAATTTGCGATTCATTTAATTACAGCGAAGTTATCATTTCAAGTTTTGCAGTACAGAAGTCAGTTAATATGCATATATAACATTAGGAAGTGTCACTCCATAGAAATAATAAAGTAGAAGTTAGAGCACAGAAGTCAATTAATAGGTAAGTTTCTTTTCTGTAATGAGTACCGCACTGTCATTTCACAGGTAACTGTTGCTTAATAATGACATATTTAGCGTTGCTATTTTGTAGCGGGATTTTATTTAACTGGAGAAATAGTTTACAATATTGTATTTGATTGGAAAAATGTTAGCAATTGTACTTGACTGGAAAAAGTTAACTGTATTTCACTGGAAAAAGTTAACTGTATTTCACTGGGAAAAGTTAATTGTATTTGACTAGAAAAAAGTTAATTATATTTGACTGAAAAAGGTTTATTGTATTTGACTGGGAAAAGTTTATTGTATTTGACTGGGAAAAGTTTATTGTATTTGATTGGAAAAAAGTTAATTATACTTGACTGGAAAAGGTTTATTGTATTTGACTGGGAAAAGTTAACAAAATACGAAATTAAAGAAACATAAATTAAACCTAAATAATGAGAGCAAAGCACAAGTTATGTTCGTCTTTACACAGAACTTAAAACGCGTCCAGAATCAAAGATCATTACTTTTACCGACAACAAACTGGTAAAACTATATTACTATCAGTATTATTATCTATAATCCTCAAATAATCATTTACTTATAGTGTATGACACTACTTAATATTGTTTTCTGTTGGTTTTTCCTTTTCTTTTCTTTCTTCTACAGTGTCATAGCATTTTGTGTTCCCTGACTGACTACCTGTACACATTTAGTCGATAATCAACATTTCTACTGCTTTTCATACTCACAAGTAACACAAATGCAAAACGTGCGCTCAAATACAATCATGCGCGTTCATATACGAATATTTTTTAGAATTCCTCTCAGTTCGGCTTCTTGTACAGTCTAAACGTAATTGTTTTTACGTGCGAAAATGAATCAACAGTTACTAATGTAGTAGAAAGATAGATATTTAGGTAGGCATGCATAATAGATAGATAGATAGATAGATGGATGGATGGATAGAGAAAGAGGGAGAAGATTAGAAAGTAGGTAGACAGAAAGAAAGACTGTTAAAATGATTTGCATAATTATTTAAAAACATTATCCTATCTTATATTATCTTTTATTTTCTATATTTTACTTGATGATTTTGAACTTTGCCGAGAGAACTGAGTGGTAACAAATTTGACAAACTCAAACATGAATACATCAATATTTTAATGAACAAAGAACTGTCAACAGGATCTATTACAGCTACACTAAACCAGTCACTGTTAAACAGGGGACCCGGTTGCAATAAATTACAAAGGGACATTACTGGGTTTGGTAGCAAAAAACTACGACTTTATTGAAAAGAACAAATATGAAAGGACAACAACCATACTGTGCATCACAACAGTAAAGGGACATCACTAGATAATGGCACAAAGCTGTCAAGGGACAACACTCAAATGGTGAAACAAGTTCTCACGCTCACCGTACATACATTCAGCGGTCTCGTCCGACTTGTCGTCCAAGCCACAGTTGGGTAGGTCATTACATTTCAGGGATTCGGCAATGCAGTATTTGTTCTTTTCACATTGAAAACCGGGACAGTTATCTGAAATACATCATTTTCTTGAGAAAGTAGTCAACCATATTTTTTAAAGAAAATTAAACAGAAAAAACCACCAAGGTCATAAGGCCGTACAAATGAAAAGCTCATTCAGACTTCTTTACAGAAACAGTACTTGTGAAATAGCGGAGATAATATAAACACAAACATTTCAGACAGAATTGAAGCAGGAGAGGTAACGCAAAGCAATAATTATAAATTAAGGGGTATGGCACAATGAAACATATTCAAACTATCAAAACATGATAGAAAACAGTGGGGATACGATCCCGACCTGTTATTATACCCTGTTGTACTCTGCTTGAAATGTATTGAAGAGGTGTCCTACCATGTTAGAACTGTAGTGACTAGTTGTTTTATCATGTTAGAATTGTAGTGACTAGTTGTTTTATCATGTTAGAACTGTAGTGACTAGTTGTTTTATCATGTTAGAACTGTAGTGACTAGTTGTTTTATCATGTTAGAATTGTAGTGACTAGTTGTTTTATCATGTTAGAACTGTAGTGACTATAATTGTTTCATCATGTTAGAATTGTACTGATTAGCTGTTTTATCATGATTGAAATGCACTTGGTTCTTTTTTTTTAACCTTTACAGAAAAATACATAAAAGTAGCATTTATAGGGGCTCGACATTAACTGTTTACATTGATTTAGTACTTTATTATTTCGGTTTTATGTGAAAGTCACAGCCTGCACAGCACAGTGAGAAAGTGGGAGTTAATTCCTGATATTTGGCACGTCCCCACCAGTAAAACCTGTCCTTACCAGTAATACATGTACTCACTAGTATTATATTTAAATGACGTCATATAATGGCGTATGCGTATTACACCACTGCCCCCTCATAATTATTACATAACATTGAAGCATATTTACTGGCATCGTTTCATGATTATCATCAATATTTTTTTTAAAGTATTTACGTTGTTTCATATCATCATTAACATCATAGTCAATATGAAAACTATATTATCATTCTTGCCTATTATAATATCATCATTACTATCGTCATCGTCGTCATCGTCACATCAGAATGCACGTTTTCATCGAAAACTCACCTCTTTTATGAATTTCTGTCCAAGAAAGTTTAAAGCCTTTGGCTCCAACAGAAGCTGGGGAAGATATGAACCTGAAAAATTTACACCGAAAAGAAGACAAGAAACCATTTTATCAGTTTACAAGTATCACCGACTTGTTATAATCTGTTATTAAAGGGACTGACTTGTAATCACTTATTACATGAACAGACTTGTTATAATCTGTTATTTAATGGACTGACTTGTAATCACTTATTACATGAACAGACTTGTTATAATCTGTTATTAAATGGACTGACTTCTTTCATCCAGTTTGAAATGCGCTGACTTGAATCTTTTATTAAATGCACTGGCTTGTTTTATCTAGTTTGAAATGTACCAATTTATTCTAATGTGTTATTAAATGGACTGACCGACGTGTACCCTGTATGAAATTTACTGACATCTATCCGGTTGAAACATATTGACTTGTGTTTTTATCTTTTCGAAATGTACTGTCTTGATATTCTACCTGGTTGGAAATGTTATGACTCCAGCTCACCTGAGTATAAGAGAATCCTGTACAGACATGAAGACCTGGTCGTTGCCGGGCTTGCCACAAATGGACGCCACGGGCTGGTACGATGTCTTGTCGTTATACACCTTTAAGATGGCATTTTGGCATTCTGGGAAAAAGTGCCGTGTGCAAAGAAAGAAACCAACAATGAAAATAAATTAAAATTCCATTTCTTGTCAACTATTCCATAAAGAGTAACTACCTGTTCAGGATGCATTATGCAAATTTTTTGTTTGAACCGTAACTTTTAACGATAATATTTCAATAAACGGGTATATAAGTTTGAAAAATACGACAAAAAACACAAACATTTTGAATACAACTATTTTTGGTATCCCAGCACATATAAATGGATGTAAAGCTCAAATTTGGTTGATATAAATAAATCTTTGTGGTGTTTGTAATCAATATTGTACCGTGGCAGGTAGACTGGTATTTTAAAAAATAATTGATAAATAATACGTGAGTCAGGTTTGATAATAGAATATTGAATACATAACTCATAAATAATATTTGAGTAATGTTTGCTAATAGAATATTGAATGTATAATACTATAATTCATTTTAGCATTAGTCGATCTTATCTGTGTATATATAAACACGTAACAAAAAATATTTCCTTGTTATCAAAACTTACCATGTATAATTAACAAGTATTTCTGTCTAGATTTTACATGTTACAGTGCACGGGGGGGGGGGGGGGGGAGTGTTAGATAGTGAAAACATATTTGACATTTATTAGTATTTCCATTGATATGTACACGAAATATTTATAAATTTACATATGCACACACACACACACACACACACACACACACACACACAAATATATATATAATTACACACACGAAGACACACTAAATATGAAATTCACACGGTATAAAGTCCCGTTCTTATAGTGTCTGGCATTATTCAAATTCCTATTTAATAAGCAAATAACAAGATTAAACGACTAACAAGTCTGACTAATATTTAAATATAAATTTTGAAAATGTAAAACTCGACTTAGATTTCCGAATTTGTTAGGAATTAATTTAGTGTGTAAATATAAACTTTAATTTAGTGTGTAAATATAAACTTTAATTTAGTGTGTAAATATAAACTTTAATTTAGTGTGTAAATATAAACTTTAATTTAGTGTGTAAATATAAACTTTAATTTAGTGTGTAAATATAAACTTTAATTTAGTGTGTAAATATAAACTTTAATTTAGTGTGTAAATATAAACTTTAATTTGCAATGAACATTTAAGTTTATGTCGCCCTTAACATTTTGCTGTGGAAATCAACATGGGAGCAATGGGCGGAACTTTAATTTAAATCATTACTGCACGCGCGCACATTTTTTTGTGTAGTTGCACGGGACGTGTGTAACGAGATGTTTCGGTCAAGGTCAGTGGAATATAACTATATTGAATATTTTTAAAAGCACGGCTATTACGCAATGAGCAGGTGAATGTAGCAATTGCTATAAAAAATAAATGGCATAAATTTCTGATAATTACTACGCGTATTTAGTGTGATGTTTGTTTTATTATCCTTATCGGAATTTCAAAATTGTTTGTCCTCTATATCGGCATAGCCTAGGCCAAAGCGACATCTATTTCCCTCTTGAGCTGTGACTGATGCGATTAAGGTACGCAACTCTCAAACATGTTTTATTAACATTATATCTGTTTGAAAAGAAAACTTTTGTTTGAATTGGAATAGGTGTTTTATGTGAATAAATTACTCAGATCAGTGACTCATTTTTGCTGATCGTAAAGGAATGACATCAACACAAAAATTAACAGACTGTCACCTAAAGTAAGAAAATAATCATTTATCAGAGTAAAATGCACGCTGAAACATGGGAAAACTTCTCTAGTGTTTGAACACCTTTGTTGACTTTCCTTTCATTTATTTACATTCTATTGTTCTTCGCTTCCGTACGCATGTTTGTGTGAAAGAGTGGTTATACATGTGCGTGCGTCTGTTTGAATTGGTATTACCTATAATGTCAGTTTGTCTATTACTGATGATTTCAAATTTCATTTCATCGAGTTGTCGATGTCAGTAGCCTGTCATGCTATCGGATTTAGTGTCAAGGACAGCAGGGTGCACATGACTTGTAATTGACAAAGACCCGAGACGGAAGTTGACGGAAACAGTCTTGTGACCATCACGTGTACTTTGTGCGCTATTTCACAACGCCATTCACGAAATCGTTATATGCGCCGTTCTAATAAGTAGCGAGAGATTTCAATACAAGTAAAAATTAAATGCTGCTTATTTTAACAGTGAGAAAAACAACAGGAAGTAGCAGTGCACTAACTTTGCTGGAACACGCCCTCTATGTTTACGTCTGGCATCTCCAGGAGAATATTATGGAAGCTACGGCTGGCGGTAATCGTCCATTCACACACAGTCATAGGCACATATTTTCGAGGGTGTGAGGGACTCTTTATAACATCTCCAGCCTCAAGGCCACTGATTATCAACGGCATGCACCCTGAAAGTGGAAATCAAAGCCAAGAACAGAAATTCAAAGGTGACAAACATTCGGTACAGCGATTATATTAATGCTGAACGACACTTTCACTTACACATCCTAATCGACGTCACTAACTAATTCACACTAATCAAACAACTCGTAATCTAGGTCACTAACTCGTCAACATTACTCAACTACTCGTAATCTACGTCACAAACTCATTAGCTTTATTCATTCACATTACTGAAACAATTTGTAATTGACCTCATTGACTCATTAACACTACTCAAACAATTCGAAATCTACGTCACTAACTCATTCATACTACTCACAGTTACTCATAATCTACGTTACTATCACATTATTCTATACACCTACTTCACTAAACATGCACATTACTCACGCAACTCGTTATCTACGTCACAAACGCAATCGTACTACTCATTCAACTCGCAACGCGCGTCACTAAACCGTTCATACGATGTACCGAATCGTTATTTTCGTCACGAAATATTCATTCTACTCACATAACTTGCAATGCACGTCACTGTCTCATTCATACCACTCACATAACTTGCAATGCACGTCACTGTCTCATTCATACCACTCACATAAATCTTTATCTACGTTACTAAAATGTCATTGACACTATTCACATAATTAGTGGCATGCGCCATCAACTCATTCCTATTACTGACATAATCGTTATTTATGTCACAAAAGTATTCTCACATAACTCGTAATGTACGTCACTAATTCTCCCTTACTACTCTCGTAACTTGTAATCAAGGTCGCTAGCTCAATTCATTTTACTCACGTTGTCTCAACACCGTAACATTCACGAATCTGAACGCCACCCTAAAGCCCACAGAGTTGGATTCCTTCTCGGTGGAGTGGAAAATGACCTTCACCTCATTGGACGTGGCGTATGGACCTGGAAAGAAACCACCTCCACAATACTTTTCGGTTAGAGTGAATTTGTTTTCCCGACCAATTCCTTCGTAGATCGCGACGTAATCTGACCGCAAACAGCTGTGAGATGAAAACAAACTGTTAAAGTTACCAAGCCTGTTATACATACAGACACTCAAAAGAGAAGATTACATTAAATTTACAAGAGACAGATGACTTGCTTAGGATAGACAGACAGACAGACAGACAGATAGATAGATAGATAGATAGATAACGTATCAGTTTGAAAACATAGAACAAACTACATTTTTTCAGTGAATGAAAGAAAAGTCTTTAAATTCCAACACTGTCGTCCCAACAATCTGAAAGCAATGACGCTCACTGTGTGAGGTGAAAACGGTAACAAACACGTCAATCTGAAAGAATGACGCTCACTGTGTGAGGTGAAGACTGAAACGGTAACAAACACGTCAAACGGCATTACTCACTCGATGTCGTCTGCTTCTCGTGCTGGTAAAAGGAATTCATCAAAGTGGAAAAGAAGAACTTCCTCAGGATATTTAGGTCGCAGGATATATTCACAATTCGTTCCTTGCGGGTATCTGGCCGGGTAGCGAGGCGAGAAAAACGTACCTTCTTTTGATGCGGTATTTCCGCTGTCATAGAAAAACTTACACTGGCCCTCCGTAATCGTGGTGCCTGGAATGGCAAAATCTAAAAATAAAAATTAATTAGCACTACAATAGCCAGTACATTACTCCAACTCTTATCAGAAATTGAACAATTTAAATTGGCTTTGCCTATAGGTACCTACTGATCTTACCAGGAACGGTAACAATCTTTTCCTAATGGCAAATTACCAGAAATAAATGTTTATCCAGAGGTAAATTACCAAATATAAATGCATCTAAAGACAGCCAACACACACACACACACACACACACACACACACACACACACACACACACACACACAAACACACACTCACACACACACACACAGATACACATATATGTATATATAATCTACATACTGATGATTAAATATGGATTAAATATAAAATCTGTATATCAAATATACTTTTATAGAAAGACTAGCAGATACAAATTTACTTAAGTACTTATTATTCTTAGATACATTTATTTAAAAATCAGATATACATTTATTTTACACGACTTATCACATAAAATAATATATTTATCTACAATTGATTCCAATACAACTTAAAAGTTGTGAATTTATAGGAAAGTTTTACCAGATGTAACTTTATAGACAATGGTTTTTCAGACATACGTTTTTTTAAAAAAAAATACATATAGAGAAAATGGTTTACTATTCGAATACTATTTACAGTGTATAAATTTATAGAATGCAGATATAAATTCATTCAAATATTTCTTACAGTTGTACATTTTTCTTAAAGTTGTACATTTATAGAATACTGATATAGATTTATTCAAATAACGCTTACAAAGTATAAATTTTTAGAATACTATATAGATTTATTTAAATAACACTTACAAGGTATAAATTTATAGAATACTAAATAGATTTATTTAAATAACACTTACAAGGTATAAATTTATAGATTTATTCAAATAACACTTACAAGGTATAAATTTATAGATTTATTTAAATAACACTTACAAGGTATAAATTTATAGATTTATTTAAATAACACTTACAAGGTATAAATTTATAGATTTATTTAAATAACACTTACAAGGTATAAATTTATAGATTTATTTAAATAACACTTACAAGGTATAAATTTATAGATTTATTCAAATAACACTTACAAGGTATAAATTTATAGATGTATATAAAATTTATATATTCAAATAACACTTACAAGGTATAAATTTATAGATTTATTCAAATAACTTACAAGGTATAAATTTATAACGTGCCACAAAAAGACCCCCGCGTACGGCCGCGTGCGTGTTCAGTACGAGGACCATACGCGGACCGTTGCTGGTCAGGTCGGGCGGTCGATATGTCCCGCAAAATTTCTCCTTGACCTCATCACGACCCGTGAAACTGTCGTCTTGCTGCCCGACGTAGCCGATTGTACAACTGCAACACAATGCATTGGGTACTATAGACCCATATATAGATATAATATTCGTTCACAGCCAGCCCACATGACCGAGTACATGCCCAGACATATTTCGGATATATTATATGGACCCAATGTGGACTCACACATTAACATCAACTCTCTAACAGCCAGCGATGTTAACACTGTAACACAATCAAACTTTGTTACAAAATATGTGCACGTTCATTTTGTGTTCAGAGAAAAATCAGTAATGACGACACACAGTTCTTTAATATTTACTAAGGCATATATTTCAAAAGGTTATAACATGCATGCAAATTTATATATATATATATCCAGGTGTTTACTGCATAGTACAGCATATTTCAAACAGAGCTAACATACACGTGTTACTTATTGAAGTAAATTTCAAACAGAGCTAACATACACGTGTTACTTACTAAGGCATATTCCCAGGAATATTAAAGTCCGTGAATATTATTTTCACTTGCTCCAGGTTCTGTCTGTCCATCAATCCATCCAGATAATAACGACACACAATGCCCTGAGGAAAATGAGACGGGTAGCCAGGGGAAAATATCGTTCCGTTTGATTCTTTAGTGCTGAGAATCCGCTGATCACATTCTAAGTTTTAAAAAAGAAATTAAAAAATTGTAAACATGTGAGCATGGGTATATACTTATATATGTAAGTATATGTGAACATGTGAGTATGGGTATATAATTATATATGTATGTATATGTGAACATGTGAGCATGGGTATATAATTATATATGTATATATATGAGTCTCTAAGACGTCATGTATGAAGTGGTCAGAGTAGGCCCTGGATGAACACTGTCTCAGTGGTCAATATCTGTCCAAAAGTGTCTCATCAGATTATCATAAACGTCGTCAATAGTAAGTATCTAGCAATAATGCATACTCTAATCGAACTCTATTTAATTAATAAATGACCAACATGATACAGAATAATCTCTGACTGGACCTTATGAAACAGAGTGTCTCCTGATTGGACTCTACGAAATAGTGTGTCTCATGACTGGATTCATTAAACAGTATTACATATCCATAATTGTATGAAAAAGAACCTTATTAGTGTCAAGATATTTATAAATCTCGCCCGGATCCCATCAATAAATGTTAAAAAAGAGATATATAGAAAGGAATAAAAGTTTAGATCTAAGAAATGAGTGAGTCTGAGTAGAGTTATGTTTTAGACCAAATGGACAAGTAGAGTTAGACTACGTTTTGCGGTTTTGTTCTAGATCTAACAGAAAGGTAATGTTATATTTCTGTTAAGGGTTTTGGTCTAGAACTAAAGAAAGATAGTGTTAGACTTAGAAAAGGGATTTTGTTTTATGCTTAACAAACGTTGTACTGACTTTCGTTTAGATTTTCGTTCTAGATCTAATAGAAAGGCAACTCTAGACAAGGTCGCTGACAAGAGAAATTACTCTCACCTAAATCATTCCTTCCATCACGTTGAAATGTTCCAAAGTATAATGGCCAAACTAAATTGCTGCCAGCAATCAGAAATCTTGTTTACTGCCGTTAATATCACCTATTGCAGTAAATCAAAAATGTTTCATTCAACCACTCATGAATGAGACTATTTCTACTTTCCACCGTCATCATACAAAATGACAATTCACGTCAATACGAGTTGAAGCAATATTTTTTTTTTTTTATCTGGCTGAAACCTTTGCTATCAAACACGTCAATATGAGTGGAAGAACTTCTATATTTCTTTGTCAACTAAAACCTTTTCTATCAACCACTATTAGTTAATGAACCAACCAACCAACCAACCAACCAATCAATCTATCAGTCAGTCAGTCAGCAGTCAGTCAGTCATAAGCAGAGAGTTTGCATTCTACTGTCTGGAATGCAGGATAAAACAAAAAAATGTACAACATACCTGTGCCTATGACATGTTTTGCTTCCTCTGTTATAAAACCTGTAAAATATATTGAAAGAATAATGAAGACAATGCAAAGCATATAAAAATAAGAATAATAAGGTCATTACAAATCACAAAGAAATAAGAATGATAAGGTCATTACAAATCACAAAGAAATAAGAATGATAAGGTCATTACAAATCACAAAGAAATAAGAATGATAAGGTCATTACAAATCACAAAGAAATAAGAATGATAAGGTCATTACAAATCACAAAGAAATAAGAATGATAAGGGGAAAAAATCCCACATAAGTTTACAATTAGCTCTGATGGCCGCTTCCATCATTCATTGCGCAGAATAATTGTTAAAGATAGTATTTATTAATTGACTAATTCAGATTTAATGTTTTAATCCTCCATTCACTTTTGGCTAGGCCAAATGTACAACTGAAATCATAGACTTTTGTCTATTTATTGTCCGCGTCCAAAATAGATTTCGTCAATGGTGCGAATAAAACCGCAGCAATATCGTTCTCATGGTGTGTGCAAAAGTGAATGCGGTAGTATTGACCCTCTACAGGTCAATGACTTAATACAGTCGGGCGGCTGTACATTTGAACGATTTTATGCGAAGTGCATTCAGTTTGTTGTATCTTTCGCACTGAGACTAATAAAAGTAGCGGTGCGCTTCATTCGCGAATTATATTCACTTTAAAAACAAACAAAAACAAAAACAAACAACTTACCTTTTACTGACTACATTCACTTTATAACAAACAAATAAACAAACAAAAGACAAAAACAAACAACTTACTGTTTACTAACTATATTTACTTTAAAAACAAACAAATAAACAAACAAAACAAACAAATAAACAAACAAAACAAACAACTTACTGTTTACTAACTATATTTACTTTAAAAACAAACAAATAAACAAACAAAACAAACAACTTACTGTTTACTAAAAGGAAGAAATGCTGTTATTTCCTTCTAAAAGAAAGTGTTTGAAACACTATTTTAATTTTATTTCCAAAATAACAAAGGTTACCTGCCCCTTTGAAGTCGGTAGTGGAATTTTATGGCAGTGAATGATGTCGTAATGCAAAGTATTGTGTAAGGGAGCAAGAAACAATGTTTTTTTAAAAAGCCAAACAATGATATTTAAAACAAATAAAGAACTACATCATATTAAATCATGAGATCATGATCTTAAAGACGAAGGTGAGGGAAGTTGGTTTGAAAGAAGAGGTTAAGACACACAAGATAAAAGTAGTGCAATAGACAGATAGATATGTAGGTAGAGAACGAGTGAAAGATGCAGAGATAAAGTGACAGATATAAAGATAGAGAAGAGACACACAGGCAGACAGATAGACAGATAGATAGATAGATAGATAGATAGATAGATAGATAGATAGATAGATAGATAGATAGATAGATAGATAGATAGATAGATAGATAGATAGGTGGAGAACGAGTGAGGCAGAGATAAATTGACAGATAGAGAGATAGAGATAGATATACACAGAAAGAGAAGAAGATTAAACTTACGCAAGTCCACCCACTTGTCGCTGAACTCGTACGTAATATTGAACCCTCTCCGGTCAAAACTGAAGTCCGCCTCTTGTTCCATAATGGGTTTTGAAAACTCTAACCGTCCTTGCCCCGTTACAAACTCCAGATGCAATGCTTCCGCGGTTGAAAATAAAATTGTTGACGCGTTGTAACGCCCACAGAAAGTGCCTATAAGTGGTGCTGCGTTTGTATGACCATCATATATTTTGACGTAGTCGAATGGACAACTGAATAATATACAAAGCACTGGCTATAAGTGGTGCTGCGTTTGTATGACCATCATATATTTTGACGTAGTCGAATGGACAGCTGAATAATATACAAAGCACTGGCTTTGAAACGCAAGCAACCTAGGAGACTAGTGAAAAGACAACATAATGGGCAACTGAAACACAAACAACATAATTGGTAACTGAAGCATGGACAACATAATCGGTAAGTGAAACAGAGACAATACAATGGGTAACTTAAACTCAATGTAATGAGTAAATGAAACGCAGACAACATAATGGTTAACTGAAACACAGACATTATGATGGAAAAACTCAAACACATAAATGTAATAGGTAGTTGAAACACCGACAACATAATGGGTTAACTAAAACATTGACAATTTAATGGGCAAACGAAACACAGACATCGTAATGGATAACTGAAACAGTGTGTAATGGGTAATTGAAACACAGACAGCGTAACGGGCAACTGAAACAAACAACTTAATGGGTACCTGAAACGCAATGTAGTCAGTAAAAGAAACACAATGTAATGGGTAAACGAAGCACATAAATGCAATGGGTAGTTGAAACACAGACAACATAATGGGTAACTGAAAAACAGACAATAGAACAAATAACTGAACACAGACAATGTAAAAGGTAACTGAAACACAGACAAGGCAATGGACAAATGAGACATGGAAAACATAATGGACAACTGAAACACAGACAATATAACAAATAATTGAACACAATGTAATAGGTAACTGAACCACAGACAATGTAATGGGTAACCGACAACAGACAATATAATGGGCAACCGATGACAGACAATGTAATGGGCAAACGATGACAGATGATGTAATAGGTAACTGAAAAGCACAGGCAATTTAATGGACAACTGAAGCAGAGACAACGAAATGTACAGACAGATAACTGAAAAAGATTGCAAGTGAAACCCAAAACGCGATATAGACAATTGAAACACAAACAAAACAATGGACAATGGACAAATGAAACAAACAACGTAATGAATAAAATGCACACAACGTAGTCGACAAAACGTCACACACAAAATGTCAATGGATAGATGAAACACGCGCCACGTAATAAATAAATCTTCATTTACCCATCAAGCTATGTATCTCCGTTTTCTGAGGACTATTTGTTTGGTGTGGGGCGTGTGTGTGTGTGTGTGTGTGTGTGTGTGTGTGTGTGTGTGTGTGTGTGTGTGAAATTGTTATTCTTTTTAAATATATGATCATCGTCTTTATATATAAATTAATTTAGTTTACAGATTTGTTGTTAGCTTAAGGCTTGCTATTTTTCAGCAGTAAATGTGTTCATAAGTTCTTTTCTTGTTCTTATTTGCATTTTTGCTACAAATATTTTCCTTAAATAAAGTAATAGATTACCAGAGATTAGTTTAACTATGTTGTGAAGTGTACCATACGTCATATATATTATTATAAATGGGGTTAATGTCTCTATCGATGCATCAGTCTTTCTGAATGGCAAAGCCATGCTACTAGATATAGGGTTAATATTAAGCTCAATCACTCTCCTTTCATGTTACACGGGATAGAGTTAATAGTAGCCCAATCGCTCTCTCCCCATGTTACAAGGGAAAGGGTTACTAAAAGAGCCAATAACTCTCCTCTGTATCCTCATGGGATAGGGTTATTGTGAAATCAATCACTCTCTTCTGTTAAATGGGATAGGGTTAATATCACCAATCATTCTCTTTTCGTTATATGGGATAGGTTTACTATTAAACCAGTCACTCTCATGTTACACTGGATAGGGTTACTATTCAATCACTCTCCTCTGTTAAGTGGGATACGGTTACTATTATACCAATCACTCCACTCTGTTACACGGAATAGGGTTACTATTAAACCAACCACTTTTACATTACAATGAAATGGACATGGATTTGAAAGTTGTAGGTTAGCGTCAAGTTAAATGTGCTCTTTAATTGGGTCGGAAAACTGACATAAACTCTGATTCATTACCGCCAGGTAGATCTGTGGTGCACGTGCGGTAAAATAGTGAAAGAATTAGCTGCAGCCAGGCATGTGCGAAAATTCGAAATCTTTCCAAATGAACTAACTGAATAGTTTCCTGAAATTGTCAAGACAGTCATCTGTTTAATCTTACGGTGCATTGCGCTGGAATGATGCCAATTTTTTTTTCAGCATTACACTTCTTTCAAGTGTGCCAGCGCGTGCGCATGCAGAACGTACGCATCTGTGGTGATTTTCGCATATTGTCACGAAGGTCATGCGATCAAGTTCTACACTGGAATATTTTCAGAGATTTCAGATTTTAAAAAAAACAAACGAATTGGGAGATATTTGCCGCCTTCCATAAACAAAACTGACCATTTATTAAACCTAGCGTTCGTCGCGCGAACCAATTATCCTACTGGCCTACAGATTCTTCAGCTTACAGTATGACCTTCAAAAGGTTGAGTAAGGGTGGTCTAGCCACTCGCACTATTAACCAGAGAAAAGAGTACTAAGAAGATGAAACAAAACAGAAATGAGAGAGAGAGAGAGAGAGAGAGAGAGAGAGAGAGAGAGAGAGAGAGAGAGAGAGAGAGAGAGAGAGAGAGAGAGTTGATAATCAAAGAGAAGAAAGGATGAATCGATACCGGAATAATGAAACGGTGACTGTAGAAAAGAAAAAAAAAACGTGATAGAATGAAATACGAGTGGTGGAAAGAAGAAAAAGAGTGACAGAAAAATAAAACAGAGTGATGTAAACAATAACCGGATGGATGGAAGATTTAAACGAAATGATGGAGGATTTACACATACACACGGAAGAATTAAATAGACTGAAGGGGAAATTAAACATAGTTATAAAGTATTACGGAGAAGTGGAAGATAAATTATTCAGAACTAATCGTTTCTCTCTGCTAGAACCACACACACACAAGCACACACAAAATAATTACTACCAACAAAACATTTTAAATAGTACTAAATAACAAATTATAACCATTTCGCACTAAAATAATACAATCTTCTTATTTTTGAAATTATAAACAAAGTTCAGTAAATTCGTGCAAAGAAAACAATAGCTATACATTACTTTTATGTCAAGTATACATCAGTTATATTAAGAAATTATGACTGACAATGACGAAATGAATACTAACCGACTGAATACATAAATGACTACATCCAATCACGACAATAATGACAAAATACACAAATGACATACATCCAGTGTACGACACTGTTGACAGAATACACAACTGACTACATCTAATTTACGACATTCATGACCTAATACACAAATAACTACATCAAATATACGACACTGTTGACTGAATACACAAATGACTACATCCATTTTACGTCACTGTTGACTGAATACACAATTGACTACATTGAATTTACGACACTGATTATAAAATTATTGAAATACAGATGACTACAATGGATGTAGGACAGAAATGGTTGAAATACAAAATACTACCAATGATGTAGGACAGTGATGATTGAAATACAAAATACTACCAAGGATGTAGGATAGTGATGATTGAAATGCGAAATACATGTACTACCAAGGATGTAGGACAGTGATGACTGAAATACAAAATACTACCAAGGATGTAGGACGGTGATGGTTGAAATACGAAATACTACCAAGGATGTAGGACAGTGATGGTGGAAATTCAAAATACTACCAAGGATGTAGGACAGTGATGGTTGAAATACAAAATACTACCAAGGATGTAGGACAGTAGGACAGTGATGGTTGAAATACAAAATACTACCAAGGATGTAGGACAGTGATGGTGAAAATTCAAAATACTGCCAAGGATGTAGGACAGTGATGGTTGAAATACAAAATACTACCCAAGGATGTAGGACAGTGATGGTGGAAATACAAAATACATGTACTACCAATGATGTAGGACAGTGATGGTTTAAATACACATGATTACAGTGAACGTGTACACAACGAAGTCAGAATCAAATCAACTTTCTTTAAACAATTCTCATCTGAACGCCATTCACAATTATAATAATGCTTACTATGGTACCCGTTATTCTGAGACTTAAGTAAGTGTTTGAATACCACAAGAACTTTACTCACCATCTTAAGAGAATGAATTTTAGGATGCCACAAGTTCTTTATTCACTATTTTAAGATAACTGAAGCAATCGATTAACTAATTGTGTAGGTGAGTACATGTGTGTGTGTGAGTAAGAGTGTGTGTGTGTGTGTGTGTGTGTGTGTGTGTGTGTGTGTGTGTGTGTGAGTGAGTGAGTGAGAGTGTGTGCAAATGTGTGTATGTTAGTGTGTGTGAGAGAGAGTGTGAGAGAGAGAGAACATGTGAATGTGTGAGAGAGTGTGTGTGAATGTGTGTGTGTCAGTGTGTGTGTGAATGTGCGAGAGTGTATGTGTGTGAGAGTGTGTGAGAGAGTTTGTGTATGTGGAGAGTGTGTGTGAATGTGTGAGAGAGTGTGTGATAGTGTGTGTATGGGAGTGTGTGTGTGAGTGAGAGAGTGTGTGTGAATGTGTGAGAGTGTGTCAGAGAGAATGTGAGTGAGTGTGTGTGTGTGTGTGTGTGTGTGTGTGTGTGTGTGTGTGTGTGTGTGTGTAATAGTTGTGTATGTTTGCAATAGTTGTGTGTATGCATAATAGTTGTGTGTGTGTAATAGATGCGACTTACTGATACAAACTATACTACACTCCGTACCGATATTTTGATGCGATGAAACCATATTCACAATAGCGATACTGACTATGTTGATGTGAAAATACTTATTTACTGTAAAACGACTGGCGCTGCTAATACCAAGAATTCTTTGGTTATTATAGTGGAAATATGACTGTTATTATATTTTTGAAACTATACACCAAAAGCCAATGTAAGGAAAATGAAGTGGACATGAAAACTATAATGGCTACATTGTGACAATGAGTATATTGACACATTTAAAACCATACTCACCATATTGAGACTATGTAAATATAATATATAACTTTGCTGATGCTATGAATTCTACTCACCGAGCAAGTCTATGAGTATACCGATGCTATGAATTCTACTCATTGAGCAAGTCTATGAGTATACCGATGCTATGAATTCTACTCATTGAGTAAGTCTATGAGTATATCGATGGTTTGAAATCTATACTCACTATTCCCCGCCATGAAACAAGATGAATTCCTCAAACCGGAGGCGTATCCGCTCTCCAGGCTTCCCCTGTAGTTTGTAAAAACAAAACAGATTATTTGGGTACATTCCCGGGTATGTGGGTGAAACAATGTATCCAGACTTTTTGCTCTCCCTGCGAACTGTGTATCCACACATTCGGGGTGGGGCCTCCGTGCCAATTATATATATGTCTGAAACAGAAAATGCTGCGGGTACTTTGGGATATCAACACTGTCCAATGTTTCCCTTTAACCAAAAGTGTAGGCCTACGCTAAATTGTAAATTACGCTAAAATGTAAATTACGCTAAATTATCAAATAGATAAGTAAATAACAACAACAAAGCCAGTCTAAAATTAAAACAACGAAACAACGAAAATGTGAAGTGCAAACTGAATGAAAAGAAATCTTTTATATATATATATACACAAGTCTTAATTCATCTGAAACATCTCAACAAAAGATTAATTGTATATATTGAAATAAATTTGTTCAGTCAAGCAATTATAATATAGCAAACTGTTAATAAGATTATAGTTTTAAAGTCATTTGCATAATGTTCATAGGTGAAATATTATAAAGAATTATTGTATGCCTAAGTGATGTTCAAATTGTCATTTGTATTCAAGATAAAAGTCTATTCATTAAATATATTTATCTTTCCTTTTATAAAGATTGCATGATTAAAATAAAATAAAACTACAGCCGGGTTGTGGGATATTATTGAACACAACAGCTAATATTGTACTTTAAAGTACTTCTTTCTACCGAATTAACTAGCTATAGAATAAAGATACTGAAGATATTTTCAAGAAACGTGTTGATTGCTTTGTAATATTAGACGAGCAGTAAACAAAGGGATGTAAATGTATTCTAGTATCGGGGTACAAGTGAATTACTTCCCATGCGGTAGCATTTCGTTGCTCACTGCGTAGCAGATTACTTTCTCTGCTATTACTTTTAATAATAATACTGAAAAAAACATGTTGCTGTCTCCATGCGTGAGTTGAGTACAAATAATTTAGTCGATAATCTAAGTCACCCCGTTCTCATGTACTTGATTGATTAGCTTTTATCTTTCTTTGGTTTTCTAAACATCATCAAAGAAAACAAGTCCGTAAAAACTGAGGTAGCAATTATCCTCTGAGCGAATGATATCCCAACCACTACCCTTCCCACCCATCCTGTCTAACTTGCACCGGGAGCACTTTCTCTTTAATGCGGACACTTACTGGCGTTAATGAATTCGTACGTTCCCTGGAAGCCCCTGTTAGTTCTGGCACCGTTGGTGTAGAAGGAGAGGATAAGCACGTTGCTAGTAGACACGATGAGGTTGGGGAGGTTGTCCATGCTCTCGCCACAGAACCGCCCAGTAAGCAGTGCGTCCAGCAAGTCGTCTGACTCATGTTCAAGTTGTGCAAACACATCCACGTAATCATGTTCACATCTGGAGAGAAAGAGAGAGAGAACAAAATTCAGAGAGAGAGAGAGAGAGGAACTACACTTGGAGAAAGAGGGGAAAAAAGAGAAAACTTCATAGAGAAGAAACCACACCCAGAGAAAAGGAGAGAGAAAATTCAGAGAGAGAGGGTATTTTGTTGTTGTTGTTGTTGTTATTTTGTGTGTGTGTGTGTGTGTGTAAGAGAGAGATAAGAAAAACACCCTAACATAGAAAGAAAGAAAGAAAAAAGAACACATGGTAGTGTGTGTGTGTGTGTGAGTGTGTGTGTGTGTGTGTGTGTGTGTGTGTGTGTGTGTATGTGTGTTTGTAAAAGAGAGAAACTAAACCACACCCGGACACAGGGAGAACTCTACACTTGGAGGGAGAGAGAGAGAGAGAGAGAGAGAGAGAGAGAGAGAGAGAGAGAGAGAGAGAGAGAGAGAGAGAGAGAGAGAGAGAGAGAGAGAGAGAGAACAATAAACAAATATGTACAATTAATCATTTGGCACGTTTGTTCACAATCAACGGTTAATTCAGTTATCTCATCGGGACAAGAGTGTGTCCTTCCACAAAACAATATCAGCACTTACAATGAATCAGTTATTCTGAGGCAAATGTACGTCCTCACACAGCAAATAACAGGAAATATCAACACAAGCTAGGAAAGTCCCAGAAAGCTGTGATCGCGTCTTTATCATCTTAAGATTAAATCATGACCCCAATGCCAGTGGGTTGTGCTCTCCATTCAAGACCATTGTTCTGTAAAATCAAATCAGCCTCGGATTTTGTCCACTGGAGTTGGGTAGACTCTGTATTGACTCTCCAGTCAGGATGTTATGATCGTTATTATCATCAACAAAATGAAACGGTCAAGTTTCTTCAAAAACACGAAATGAAGATCCACAGTGAATAGAAAACACAACAGATAAAAATGTCAACTGATTTTCTTCTTTACCTCCTCCTCCAAACCCCTCTCCACCCGTCACCTATTTTTCTGGGCTGTTTTGATGAAGTTCGCCGAACAGCATTCAGTACTGCCTGATGCTGGCTTAAGTTTATTTATGAAGTAATGCGCAGGATTATCTCCCTTCCTTACCTGTTAATTGCTCCCCCCCCCCCCGTGCCATTCCAACTGCTCTCTCAACCGACCCAAAATAGCAGTTAATCGAATTCTTCATGGATGCAGTTTGCTAGTGAAACAAGGCTGTGAAGACAGCTATATGTACTCTGTGATGACCATCTATTGACGTAGAGCCATTCTTGGTGGAGAAGCAGGCATGGAGAAGCAGGCATGGAGACAGATCAGCGAGAGAGTATTTCGTGTAGTGGCGCACGCACACGAAGCATAAAGCATAGTACAGGATAGTGGGTGTAATTAACAGCGATATACAGAACAATCCGGCTTGATTCTTCCGCACAGATGGGTTAGGTTGTCCTGACTTCCGTTTGGCAGAACGTTCGGAGTTTCCACTGGGAGCAGTTTATCATTCCTGTTGCTGTAACTCTTGGCTGGTGATAAATTCATCCAAAGCTAGTGAGCGATTAAAGAAATGCCTTTCATTAGCTAAATGTTCAACGATAAAGTTTTTTTTCTCTTTTTTTTAAATTTTTAAATTTGTTTGATGGGGTGGGTGGGAATGGGGGCTGGGGTAATTTTGTTTTTTTTATTACAAAAACTGAAAACCTAAAAAAAAGTATCAAAGCACGACCCCTTGCACACTGTTGAGCGGTTTATAAACAATAGGATTATATTATATTATATTATATTATATTATATTATATTATATTATATTATATTATATTATATTATATTATATTATATTATATTATATTATTTTATTTTATTTTATATTATATTATATTATATTATTTTATATTATATTATATTATCCTATTTGTCATTTTAAGGCTCTTTCTTAAGCTATAGGATCAAAATTTTATTTATTATTAAATAAATATAACACACACATTAACACATTACTAGAGCAGTAATAAATAATAAAACGAAACAAATGGAAGCATTTCAAAAGACATTTTGGTCTTTGCTTTTCTTGCCAAGACGAATCAAATATGTGGCTTTGTCGATAAGAACTTCGAATCCAAATGAGCGAATTTCTTTCCCATCTAACAGAACTCACATACCGCTCAGAGCATTTATAAACTTCGCTATGAAATGTTATACAGTGATACACGCAGCGAAGTGGAAATTTAGCACCAACGAACGACGCAAGTGCACACCTGATCTCGCTGAAAAGAAACTTCCGGTCAGAATGAGTTCAAGAAAAGTATCACTAGTAACGATCTGTATATAGGTACGTAACTTTTCGACGTCACAGACCATGTGACATTTTGCCTGCTGTTATTGTGTTAGGTAAAAGGATGCTAAACCACCATTTCAGAAATACATTTTAAATATGGTAACAAGCTGTTGTGAGCCTAATTGTGCAAAGGTTGAAATATTGGATTATTTCGATTATCGAGGGAAAACAATAAGAGAAAGAGATGACTAAATAACTTGTACCCGTTAATTGATCTACTGATTGAAGGCAAGCTTGTTCATTTTAAACTGTAAACTCAAAACAGTCAAAGAGTTGTAATATGCTCAACTATTTATAATAATTTTCTTAATAGTAATTGTCTTTCTAAATCGTTACTTGTAAATGTATTGCTAAATTGGATCAATAAGCTGAAAACCATAAATTGAAGCAAAAAGAGATTATTGTTTTTAAGTTAATTTCTCAGAGAAATAACTCCACAAAATAAAAATCTCATTCAACTGCATATATCAGGGGTGCACAAACTTTTTAGGCCAGAGGGCCAAATTTTCAATTGATAGTGCGTGGAGGGCCGCCACATCGATGGCTCAGTAGGAAAAACAACACAAATAATAAATAATGTGCTTTACATTCGTAATAATGGTAACATCTAAAAGTCCTCCGGGTGCCGCAAAGAGCCCTGTCTCGGGCCGTGGTTTATGCACCCCTGGCATATATCAACAAGTGTAAGGTCAGACGCTTTTTGCCTACCATTCAACTGCGTATGTGCTGAAAGATCCGGATGTTAATAGAAACAAATTGTGTCCCTACATCACTGGCATTTTGTTCCAGCACTTATTGTCAGCCATTTAACATATCCGTCAAGCAGATGACTGCTGTTTAAAAGAATCACAAAGCTGATGACTGTTGATTTAAAGAATACACAAAGCTGATTATACATGTACTTGTTTGTATACAAAACTCTGCCGGGTGAAAAAAAAATCGTGCATTTTAATACGACTGTCTTCAAGACAGTAAGCGTGATTTTTACTTCTGTTTTGCAGAAAATTTCCAATCGGTGAGTAGTTTCACTGTCTCCATCTTTCTTAACACAATGAATCTTTTTTAACGCAATCAATATATACATAGTGCACTCAAACGGCTTTCGCAGCTAGAGTGTGAAAGATGCTGGCACACAAGTCCAGAAGTACCGTGCTAGAAAGTTCAGCAGAGCATGGCACAGGGCTAATTTACCAAGAGAGACTTATGTTGGTCTGACATGTTCAAAATGGAGAAGAACGATGTCAGAAGAGCAGACGTGCTCAAATCAATACGCAGATCTGCAGAATGCGACATCCGGGCTATATATAGAGCATCGAGTCATTAGAGATATGACGTCATCAATGCTAATCGTATAAATATATATAGGTCAAATCTCTCGCTGTCGAACTTAACGAGGACGTATTCCTTATTGACAGACATTGCTTTTACACTGGACATAAAGTTACGATTCCTGACGCAAGCTAGTGAGTGGCGAATTTCATTGGTGGAGGTTAGTTACAAAGTACAACTCGCACTTGAAGGTCTTTATTTATTAATTTTATTGTTACAATCGGAATTAAAGGTCTTTATTCATTAATTTATTGTTACAATCGGAATTAAAGGTCTTTATTCATTAATTTATTGTTACAATCGGAATTAAAGGTCTTTATTCATTAATTTATTGTTACAATCGGAATTAAAGTTGCAATGAACCCAGACGCAAGCTAGTGAGTGGTGAATTTCGTACTCGGAAGTTTGGCACAAAATACAATTCACATTTGAAGGTTTACGGCAATGTTTATTTATGAGAAAAATAAAATTCACACTTGAAGGTTTACGGCAATGTTTATTTATGAGAAAAATACAATTCACATTTGAAGGTTTACGGCAATGTTTATTTATGAGAAAAATACAATTCACATTTGAAGGTTTACGGCAATGTTTATTTATGAGGAAATGCAATATACATTTGTGAATCTGAAGATATGATTTCTGAGACAGCGTATTTCACACTTGGAGATTTAAGGCAAAGCGTTCTTTAAAGGTGCTGCTCACTCTTGGAGAATGAAGGCAATGCGTTCCCAAAAGATGATGTCCACACTTGGAGAATGAAGGCAATGCGTTCCCAAAAGATGCTGATGCGTTTTTTCAAAAAAATGCTCGTCCAATTAGAACAGTTGGAGGTAGGAAGTTTTCTTTTCTCACAAAGTGCGGTCGACATTTGGAGATTTGTAACCATAATGACTAAACTTTGAGATTTAAGGCATGTGCTTCCTTTAAAAACAAGTCTAATTAACACTTGCATTTAGAAAGATTTGCTTACTTTAAAAACAAGTCTAATTAACACTTGCATGTAGAAAGATGTGCTTACTTTAAATACAAGTCTAATTAACACTTGCATTTAGAAAGATTTGCTTACTCATTCAAATCGATTCACTTGAAAGTTTGTCAATGGCTTCTCAAACATTCAGTTCAAATTAGTTTAAAAGCTTTGTTTAAAAAAAAAATAAAATTCACACTTATAGGTTTCACACAATACATTAAAAAATGTTCTAGTCACGCTTGGAATTTCCAAAGCAAAGTATTCTTAAAAATGACAAATGAAACTTAAATGCTTTACCCATGTTTCTTTCTCTCATAGAATACAGTTCACACATGGAGGTTATGGAAATGCTTACGTAACAATCACAATAAGCGCTAAGAAGATATAGCTATACTGTATGAAAGTTCACTTGTGAGTCTAATGCAATACTTTCTCATGAAAGCACACTTTCCTCACTTTGGAGCATGAGACTAAAATTATCTTCTCCTTGTTTCTTCACTTGTACCAAATCACCATTCAAAGTTCACTTGGAAGTCTAATGCAATGCTTTATCAGAAAGGACACACTCTGAAATATGAGGCAAAAATTATTTTCTCTGTTTCATCACCTGTACCATACCACCATTCATCATCCCGTTCAAGCTAAGTACGGGTAAGACCTAAACGTAATATTTCAGCCAACCGCAGTGCGTCATCCACTTCTAAAAATACCCCGCCCTATGTACAATATATAACAACAAATAAAAAATAATGGCGGACAGAGTTCGTCAACTTTACTCTGCACTAGGCAATGTCTGAGAGATGCACGTTAAGGAAAACAAATCAGTATTTACCATTTCCCCATTAGTAACGTCCCCGAAACGAAAAGAGATTTCGATCCTTTCAATCTAAAATATTCTGTAACAGCAAGCAAAAGTAATTTCGATCCATTCAATCTAAAATATTATGTAAGCAACAAGCAAAAGTAATATAAACTAATCAGGTTTTTTAAAAAATATCATTTTTTTTTTTAATGAAAGCTCATAACTTAAGAAATGGAAAGAAAGACACAAGTGTACTTAGAGAGGAATGGAATTGCTTTGTGTGGACACCGAACGCAAACTGTATGAAAAACAATACTTGGGGAAAGTAAGGGAGACAAGAAGCAGTGGAGAGAAGAGGCAAGGGAGACAAGAAGCAGTGAAGAGAATAAGCATTGGAGAAAAGAGGCAAGGGAGTCAAGAAACAGTGGAGTGAAGAGGCAAGGGAGACAAGAAGCAGTGGAGTGAAGAGGCAAGGGAGACAAGAAGCAGTGGAGAGAAAAAGCATTGGAGAAAAGAGGCATGGGAGACAGGAACAGGGGAGAGAAGAACAAAGGAAATAAGCAGTGAAGAAAATCATAGAGAAGACAATAAGCAAAGGGAGACAAGAAATAAGGAAGACATGAAGTAAAAGTGACAAGAAGCAGTTTAGAGAACAAGTTTCCAACCCTTTTATTGTTATTATTATTATTAAAATTATTATTTATCCCTTGATCGAAGTAAGAAAAAAATAAACGTAATAGTAAAAATCAGCCAAACACAAAGAATCCAAAACTCAAGTATATCAACTAAAGCAACAAAACTAGATAATTGGAAACAAACTGAAACGCACGAAAATCCAAAGAATTATTATAAAAAGCAAAAAAAAAACAAAAAAACAAAGTCTACTATTAGAAAACAGGAAGCGAAACAAACACAATTGTTGGAATTATTATAAACACAAAATCCATTAAAAACATATCCACACACCCACATGCAAATAATAATAATAATAATAATAATACTCCATACAAACCAGCTAATTAAAAATAAGCAACTAAAAGCATGGGAAGAAAAGATAAGTTAAGACTCAGACAAATAAGAAAGAAATAAGACAAAAAACATAGCCAAACGACAACGAAAGTCCTGATTATAAATAATAACCAACTAGCAAAAACAGCAAAGAAATAAATAATGCACCCCTTAAATAAATGCAATAAAATTACTTTAAAAAAATCATTGAAATAATACAAATGCACTCACACTCACACACTAGCAAAACAAAAAAGAAAAATATAAATAAGAAATGTACCTCTTCTCGGGGGGGGGGGGGGGGGACGGGGGAAGTGGGGGACACTGTTCCGGAAACTATTATTTTACCCAAGGGGAAACAACCGAGTAAAACTGTGACGACAGAAAACTAAAACCTGTGACGAACTCACTCAGGGGCGATGACGTTCAGAATGAAGTCGCATATGCAGCGCATTGCGTCCCTGTCATGAATCACCATGGCAGCGTCAACATTAGCCATTAGCACTGCGTCTGGCAGCGTGTCCTCTGGAAATCGAACGCCCCTTAAGCATGTTTGTCACTTCATAAAGCACTGTTAGCGTTTATAATAAAGAAAAAAACTGCAGTTTTTCGCTCTGCTTCGTGCAGTCTGGGCAAAGATGGAATTGCAGCGACTGACCTGTGCTTAAGGCGAGTCCCGATTTGCCTGTCAAGGCCCGTCACTCTACACCAGAGAGGGTGGCCTCTATGTTTCATCTTTTTGGAGAAATGTTGGGAAAGCATTAGTTTGGAAGATTTAGTCTGGGTACAGAAGCTTGCGCTTTCTATCCAATTTTCTGACACACTCGTTTCAGACGCCGACTAGGCAGGATTGTCCGCTTGCCACTCTATAATATTCTGAGTGCAACAACAACTTCAGTTCAAGGGGAAATGTATTTAGGAAATTACAGTAATAGTTACTTTCCCATCGGCAACAATTAAGCGAAAATTTCCCCAGAGACTGCAATATATCTATGGCGACATCATTTTTCTCATTACGTCATCGACCTATCTTAACGACGTGAAAATGTAACAGCCTGTCCAGTATCAATGATTATGTCATTCATGTTCGCACATGAACAGAATGACGATATAGGGACTTGTTTGTTGTTTTTTCTGGGAAGGAAAATGCTCAGAAAAGAAAATGAAACTTTTTTTTCCTTTAATCGTTTAATTATTGGGTATTCTATTACTCTAAACGATTGCAAACGTGGAAGATGGTCAGAGGAAAACGAAGGCAGTAAAGACAACGTTGTCAGAGATTATAATTTAAGAATGTTGATCGCTAAGTCTTGGACTGCTTTAGACAAATACGCTATTACAATAGTCAGAGATTGTACTTCAGGAATGTTGATCGCTAAGTCTTGGACTGCTGTAGACAAATACGCTATTACAATAGTCAGAGATTATAATTCAGGAATGTTGATCGCTAAGTCTTGGACTGCTCTAGACAAATACGCTATTACAATAGTCGGAGACGTACGTATTAATTAATTGCTTCCCGAGATGTGAAAGCAAACAAAATCGTGCATCAAATGGCCATTACTGGCTGAGCAGAACTAAAAATGGCGGGTAAACATAGCAATCAGGACTGTTGAACAAGCTTTTAACAGTCGGAGAGCCAACAAATTAATAGAGGACACCCACATTTCTAATCTCAGTTTGCTGCGTTTCGTTCGGTATTGGAAAACTTGCTTGTTGCGCATTTTTTTTTTTTTTATCTTCTAGACGGCATTTTCGATACTGAGCAATACAGTTAAGGAAATTGTTTTAAATAAAAATTTGATTGTTTTCAAAATATAAATCTTTATGTTGTAGGGTTTGTGTTCTTCCAGCATCCTCTGCAAAACTGAATAACCTTGTTCATGTGACTGTTTAAAATGATATTTTTAAAACGAACATCTGCCTGTTGTCACTGACGGTGGTGGGAGTATGTGTGTTTGTGTGTGTGTGTAATGAGGATCTTCTAGTAGGCACATATAAAACTGAAGGAAGTATTTAAGGGGTGGATGTGGGTAGTCTTCTTTCAGACAGCACTTGCACAATCTCTACTTCAAGATAAGAAATCAGAAACTTCGTTTAACATATAACAAATAAATTTATTCTTAATTTAAGGGAAAGGGTAAGGTTCAACTTTAAAAAGAAATAACACTTAATATCTATTTGTTCTCAGATCGCTTTTTAGAATATTATTTATTCCCAAGGCGTTTAAAATATATGCCTGTATGTATCAGCTGTTGTTTTCTAAATAGTATTTGAAAAACTTAATCTATTTCTATACATTATCTAGAAGAATTTTTTTAACAAAAAAAATGCAAATAATAGTTCTTATTGTGGTGATATTTTTCTGTCCTATAGCGCTTGCAAAACTCACAATCCTGCTTACTAAAGCTGTCTTAGTATATTAATGTAAAACAGCTTACTAACGCTGTCTTAGTATCTTAATGTAAAACTAGTTAAGAAAAATGTCTTAGTATTTAAATGTAAATGCTTGTGAAAGCTGTCTTAGTATCTTAAAACTAGTTAAGAAAGATGTCTTAGTATTTAAAAACTGCTTTAAGAAAGGTGTCTTAGTATTTTAATGTAAAACTCCTTGTGAAAGCTGTCTTAGTATTTTAATAATAAAACTACTTAAGGAAACTGTATTAGAGTTATTAATGTACAACTACTGACCAGATTGATTTAGACGTCCTCTTCGAGACAACTCTTTGAACAATGCATTTAAAGATTTTGCCCACAGACCGGGTTTCAAAAGCTCTTAGAATGTAAATCTGTCTTGGAGGAGGGTCCTTTTTATACAGCTTTTTGAAAGTGACAAGCATATTTACAGAAGTGTTTCCGTCCAGGATTATTACGGTTCTAAAACTGTAAAACTTCTTTGCCCGTAATGTGCTGTAGACTTTCAGTTTGCAATATATATACATATGTGTGTATAATATATATATATATATGTGTGTGTGTGTGTGTGTGTGTGTGTGTGTGTGTGTGTGTGTGTGTGTGTGTGTGTGTGTCTGTGTATGTGTTGGGGTGGACGTATGTGTCAGAAACTAAAGCATGGTCGGTTAGAACGTTAAGCTCAACTACATACTATTTTCTACCTTGGACAGGCTAGAATCATTAACTAAACAAGACAGGTTGCTATCTCGTGGAAACAAAGACAGCTCGCCAAATGGGACTATGCAGAAAAGAATGGAAGAACAGAGATGACATCTACTTGCCAGGTCCAGACGACGTGAACTCAATGAGTCGACCAGACTGAAGAGCATCTAGTGCTTAAGAGAAAGGCCAAAGGGCAATTCCAAACTATTATTGAAAAAACAACAACAGCACATGAAGCAATTTTTGTCAGATAAAAAAAAAAACGTGATTGTAAATAACCACGAATTAGCTGACACACTTTGAGTGAAAGATGAGCTGTGTCTACTTCAGTTATTGCTAGGATCAATGACCTTAAGTGAGAGCGCAGAACTACTAGTGACGTAACAGGGAACATTATGATGATCTCCAGTGATGCAATAGGGAACATTATGATGATCTCCAATGACGTAATAGGGAACATTATGATTATCTCCATCTGCATTAGTGGAATTGTGTTCATAATTGTATATTAGTAGAAATGTGTTCGTCATTATACATTAGAGGGATTGTTTCTCATTATATATGAATGGAACTGTGTTCATCAGTATATATTAGTGGAATTGTTTTCATCATTATAAGTTAATGGAAATGAGTTCATAATTATACATTAGTGGAATTGTGTCCATCATTACATATTAGTGGAATTGTGTTCATCATTATAGATTAGAGGAATTGTTTCTCATTATACATTAGTGAAATTGTATTCGCTATTGGAAATCTGTGGAATTATTTCATTTTAAATCTGTGGAGTTAACGGTCATTAAATATATGGAGTTAAATTTAGTATTTTATATCTGTGCAATTACTTTGATTGCTGCATATTTTTGGAGCTAATTTCAGGATATTGCTTTAATTTATTTCATAATTTAATTGACAAAACGCAGCATTTGGGGATGGGGGTGGGGAATCTTGTTAATCGGGCTAATCAAGAAAATAAAAAAAAGAAAGAAAAAGAAAATCCGCCACCGTTAACACTTTACAGAAAATCGATTACTCGGCTAGGCCAGGGCACAAAAACTTTGGACTGAGTTCATTGGAATGTGACCTCTAACCGATATCATATTGAGATTTGAGGTCGAGGTCGTACATGCATGCAGTCGGGATACATTCCCACGTGACGGATGTGGTAGTTGGTTTCTTTACGTCAGACAGACCCACTGCATTATTTTAACGTCATTGACCACAGCACCCTTTGCTCCTGGGTGCCAACCCCCCACCTCCGGATTTAAACGTCAAATTGCTGTGGTCTATATTTAAAGAGAAAAACAAACAGACATGCACCGATGACATACATGCAGACACACAGACAGAAAGATGGACGGACATGTAGATAGACAGACACGCGGGTAGGCAGACAAATAGGCAAGTATTCAAACAGACGGACACAGACCAACAGACGGGCATACAGGCAGACAGACAGACATACTTACTCCGGATAGCGACCCTGCAGCGCAAAAGAATTGAAGCGGATTCTGACCCTCTGGTCCTGCTGACCAACGAACTTGTACAGACAGTGAACATCATCCGGGTACTGGGCTGGGAAACCAGGTGATTCAAAACTGCCGTTAGGCGGTGCGCCAGTCAGTGTTGATATGGTGACGTCACAGTCTGAAACAAACAAACGAGAAGAAAAAAAACCATGATAACTGAGTTGCAGTTCAGTTAGAGAAATAATGTATGAAAAAGTAAATTGCTCCATAGCAACCATCAAATAGTGTTGAATAATAAAAAAAATAGTAAAAGAGACCTAGTAACTACGCAATCTCTACCTTTGCGCTTGAACTATAACAGACTAAGTAGTTTTAATGAACAAGACTTCTTTCAAATGTGGTCTCAATTATTTGACTTCTTCTAGTCTTATCACGCCTGCTATCCAGACTTTTTAAAATATATTTTTATTTTAAATTCCAGTTTCATGTCAAACACTTTGTTTTGTGCAATTGAGCATATTATTGAGAATACTTATTTTATTAATATAATATTTATATTAATCAAACGGTTATTGTTCATGTTAAAGATCTCACGTCACACTTATAGGTATTTTCATAATAAAGACCTTACCTTACTCTTACGGGTATTGCTGATAATGAAGGCTTTACATTACTCTACGGGTATTTTCATAATAAAGGACTTATATTATTCTGCGAATATTTGCATAATAAAGGTATTACCTTACTCTTACGAGTATTGCTGATAATAAAGACCTCATCTCACACAAGCATTCATCATTAGTGATAAAGACATCATCTGAATCAAACGGGTGTCATTCCTGATAAAGACATCATTTCCCATTTACATTCCTAACCCAATCCCATCCCACCCACCCACCGAAATGACTTGACAAAACAAGAAACAAAAGGCAACGAAAAACAAACCCAATTCAAATTATATTTGTGACTTTTTGTTGTTGTTCGTTTGAACTTGATGTGCACTTCCGCAGTACTTTGTGTTTCTGCTTTAGGAACTTTTCTGTAACCTTGACAACATAATGACAAAAATCACTGACAAAATAGTTTATTTCTTATAATTCCGTAATATTTTTTTTTAAAAAAAAAACTCTTTCCTTTCCAAGGCAAAAGAAAATAATTTTAAAAACTGAACAAAGTTTCATCAAAAGATATTTACAATATCGGCTTTTCTTTGAGGCATAATGAAATCTCAGAAAAGAAAACAAAATCTAAATTTCCTGTGTTCTTAGAACATGCATATGTGGATAACACAAAAGTTGATCGTTCGCATTAAAGATTTTAGTTTGTAAGGTTGTTTATGAGATAATAGGCGTCTAGAAGCAGTAGACAATCAGCTTATGCACGCGCACGCACGCACACACACACACACACACACACACACACACACACACACACACACACACACACACACACAGATATATTTTCGTGCACAGACACTACAACCCTTTGGCAACGCCTTGCACCGCAAGCGGCGCAGTGGAAAGATTCTTTCAATCTGCGTCGAGAATGCTACAATATGTGTCCTCACAACATTTGCTCACAGCTAAAATATACGTCCTCACAACATTTGCCCACAGCTAAAATATACGTCCTCACAACATTTGCTCACAGCTAAAATATACGTCCTCACAACATTTGCTCACAGCTAAAATATACGTCCTCACAACATTTGCTCACAGCTAAAATATACGTCCCCACAACATTTGCCCATAGCTAAAATATACGTCCTCACAGCATTTGCCCACAGCTAAAATATACGTCCTCACAACATTTGCTCACAGCTAAAATATACGTCCTCACAACATTTGCTCACAGCTAAATATACGTCCCCACAACATTTGCCCATAGCTAAAATATACGTCCTCACAACATTTTCCCACAGATAAAATATACGTCCTCACAACATTTGCTCACAACTACAACATGCGTCCTCACCACATTTGATCACAACTACAGCATACGTCCTCAGCACATTTGATCACAACTACAACATACGTCCTCAGCGCATTTGATCACAACTACAACATACGTCCTCACCATATTTGATCACAACTACAACATGCGTCCTCACCACATTTGAATACAACTACAACATACGTCCTCAGCACATTTGCTCACAGCTGCAACATATATACTCACCACAGTTGCTCACAGCAACAGTATACGTTCTCACCACATTAGTTCACATCAGTAGCACACGTATTATTCACCACATTTGCTCACAACATCAGCATACCTCCTCAGTACATCTGTTCACAGCAGCAAAACACGTGTTCACCACTATTTCTGACAATAGCATACTTCATCACCACATTTGCCAACAGCAACAGCATACGTAATCATCATATTTGCTCACAGCCACATCACTCAAAATCTACTCCTGGGCACTCTCAGAATTTAAGCTTCAACGATTACGGGTGGGGGTTGGGGGTGGAGTATAGGGGTGACCAAGCCCTGAAAATTGCCTAAGAAATATCCTTTTAACATATTTACATCGACCAACCTGTAATAAAGAGAAAAATAAAACCACCAATTTCTTCCGTTCAATACTCATTTATAATTATAAATACAACCAAAATTATAGTTTATACATTGGTTGGCCTACGCTGGTGGACCTGTTGATACCGACCCTATTTCCTAGTAAACACGGCTGTGAAAGTGTCAAGGCTTTTAATTCATATCCCCAAGGACAAAATTGTGAGCTGCAATTACTAGAGGCTGATACCTAAGATTTAACACTTAACGGCAAGCTTAGAAATTAGTTTTGTCAGTTAGCAGTGAGATAATGTTTCTTTCTTATACTCAAGAATGTCAGTTTAGCAGTCCCAGGAGGCCTGTCGCAAGTCTTAAAAGCAAATGCAATGCTACAGAATTCCAAACAAACTTCAGGCAAGGACTGCCAGCAGTATTGAAAAGCTTTTACCTTAAGCAAACTCTCTCTCTCTTTCTCTCTCTCTCTCTCTCTCTCTCTCTCTTTCTCTCTCTCTCTCTCTCTCTCATCTTATCTTTTTAATTTATGTAAATTATTTTTATCATGGTTTCTTGTACGTCAGCATGACAAGAGCACGTGTATTTATTCATGTCAATGATCTGTCGTCTGACATTTGGGATAAGTAGAGATAATTTGTTAAGGTAAGTTGAGATAATCTTAGATAAGTGGAGATAATTTGTTCATATCAGTGGACATACTTTTTCATAGTAAGCTGTTTAAGCACTCTGAGGCACAATTATTGCATCGCCGATCACAGATAACCGTAAGTGAACGATTACACATCGCGAGATCGTATCACACCCAGGATCTCGGCCACAAGTGATAATACGTTACTTTGTAGTTGGGAAGACAAAGAATTATTTAGAGATAGAACTCTTAACGCCAAGTTCGATTATGGACACACATACGCGAAGGGTAGGAATTAGAACCACTAGCTAACTTGATACACGTGTATCAGCTTGGGAAACAGAAATCGTCAACAGTAAACTCTATATTAAATTTTAACCAGTAAAATCCGACGTCAGATTTATTAGCAACGAGATAAGTGAGTGTGCGTGTCAGTGTAAAATGATTCACTGGAGAGATTTCTCGTCCACGCCAAAATGTCATGAAGGTCGGAGGTCATGACGAATTATGTGGTCCAAGCGGGCAAGTGGGAAATGACTTATTAATTATTGAATTGTATTTGGTTATTTTGATATAAAGACTATTCCGTTATTCTATGCTAAACAATAATAGGTGACATGAGCTGTGAATAAAGGGTAACTATATTCTTTGCAGATCAAAGAAATTTTGAGAACGAAGGAGGAGAGAGATAATATATATCATTTATTTATGGTATTTATAGTCCTGTTATTTTGTTCCTTGGTTTCAGGAGTGACCGGCCTTTTTTCTATTTTGGTTCAAATTTTTTGTAGACTTTTAGTTTCTAGGGTTAGTTTCAAATTTGTATTTGAATTCTAGTTTCTAGTGTTAGTTTCAAATTTGTATTTGAATTCTAGTTTCTAGTGTTAGTTTCAAATTTGTATTTGAATTCTAGTTTCTAGTGTTAGTTTCAAATTTGTATTTGAATTCTAGTTTCTAGTGTTAGTTTCAAATTTGTATTTGAATTCTAGTTTCTAGTGTTAGTTTCAAATTTGTATTTGAATTCTAGTTTCTATTAATGATTCCAGAAGTAGAAATTCAAGAGAATTGAAACTGTTAAAGTATTATCCTGAGTGAGTGAGTGAGGTTTAATTTAATTAGTGATGTTGCCCCCCAAAACAAATTGGAGTGTCCATATTTTGTAAACGTTGAAGAAATAGTTTGAATTGTTTAAGATCTACAGAAAGAAATACCTGACCTTTGGATTTATTCCTTATCAACTATCAAAGGGAGGCTAATCTACTGTTCCAAGTATCAACTAGGATAGTTGATATGTTTTTATAGGTGATTATTTATAAACAAATAACAGTGAAATTTTATTCTTCATACGAATTCATTTCTGATGATGATTTTGAGAATTTTTTAAATTAAAGTCTTTGAACAGTGCAACTATAGAAAACCACAAATTAGAATTTCCAAGAGCAATAGAAGTGTATCGTGACTATAATACTCTAACATTCTCAAGAGGAGATTCCTTTGGGTGGAAAGTATGAAATTGTAAGCAGTGTTCCTGCTACAAAAGCAATGGAGAATTATTAACGGTATTTGGCTGTGATCAGTGAAGTAGAACCCGTTGAATGCCACTACCACAGCTGTCGCTTCAATCTGTCTGGTGTAAAAGTTTGCAGTTTTCCTCTCACTCTACAGTTTCTCCACTGGTACAAATGTTATCATTTGATAAATGTTATAGTTATCACTGATAAGAATGTTATCGTTTGTTAATTTACTCTGCCACATTCTCCAAACAATAAGGAAACCATAACAATTTAACATTTATCGAATAATAACATTCTTACCAGTAGCAACTATAACATTTATCAAATGATAACATTTTTATCAGTGGTAACTATGCCATTTATCAAATTCTACTTGTTTTTAAAAGAACTGTGTGTACAGTTTTGCAACGGTAGGATATCAACCTCATAGTTCAATCACTCTAACTCAAGATGAGACAGAAGCCTTTAATCTGCGCCTTTAATGATTTAACTGCATGTTATCGGATGTTACAATAATAGTGTAAAAAGTGTATTCAAGATTTTCTGTGTGTGTGTGTGTGTGTTTGTGTGTGTGTGTGTGTGTGTGTGTGTAGGTGTGTAGGTGTGTGTATGTATTGTCTCAAAGCGACGATACAGTCCCTGAACACCATTTCCCATGGCCGAGTGTGTGTGTGTGTGTGTGTGTGTGTGTGTGTGTGTGTGTGTGTGTGTGTGTGTGTGTGTAGGTGTGTGTATGTATTGTTTCAAAGCGACGATACAGTCCCTGAACACCATTTCCCATGGCCGAGTGTGTGTGTGTGTGTGTGTGTGTGTGTAGGTGTGTGTATGTGTGTGTGTGTGTGTAGGTGTGTGTGTGTGTAGGTGTGTGTAGGTAGGTGTGTGTAGGTGTGTGTGTAGGTGTGTGTGTGTAGGTGTGTGTGTAGGTGTGTGTGTGTAGGTGTGTGTATGTATTGTTTCAAGGCGACGGTACAGTCCCTGAACACCATTTCCCATGGCCGAATAATAAGCGAAACCGTATTACTAACATTAACGTAATATAATCCCATTCTGTGGCGTGTGCATTCATCAAGGTTCAGATTACTAAAGAAAGTAGAAAAAAAAAGGTTCTGGATTATTAAAAATATTATCTCGATAAACATTGAACTGCCACTATAATGTCTACAATGCGACTGCAAATTAAAACACACACACGCATACACATAAACACAAACTAAAAAGATGAACATACCTAAACACACAAAAAATTATGCACACACCTAAACATACACACACACACACACACACACACACACACACACACACACACACACACACACACAATTACTATACATATGCCTAACAAAAGCAGTCCACTAAGAACAGAGAAGAAATGATTCAATATAACTTACAGTTGCACAATTAAAAACTGACGCACATAAATATAATCACACACCCACGCTAACGTTAACAGATCGGATTCGTTATATATAAATGACAATGCATCAGAATAAGTGACACACATTCCAGTATAAATGGACATATACACATACACAAACTGAACGGCCGCAAAAGCTAACACTTATTGAACATAACATTTTATGTTTTTTTAAAAAACAAATATTTTGTAATTTATTGTTTAAAATATCAATAGGTTCCTTTTCTAGTACATACTAGGCAATCAATGAATCGATCAATCAGCCGCTCTGTAAAACAATCTCATTCAAACAATCAGTAAATCGATCAATGAAACAGCCATCCTACAATTAAAGCAATCAATTCTTAACCAATCAGTCAAATATCAATGAATTCATTAATCAATAAAATAGTCAGTCAATTAATTAATCAAGCAAGCAATCAATAATACAAGCAAGCAAGTAATCATTCCTTCAATATAACCAGCAAATCAGTCATTAAAACAATCAATAATTAATCAAGAAATCCTTCAGACAATAATCAGTTAATCATTAAATCAAATATTCTTTTATTCAATTATTCAGTCAATCATATCAAACGCCCAAGAAACCAATTAATCAAAGCGAAAAGTAGTTCAATCAATCGAACAATCAATCATTCATTCAATAATAAAACTAAAAGTCAACCTTTCAATCTATGAAAAAATATGTCAATAATCCTTTAATTAATGCGTAATACAAGCAATCAATCACTCAATCAAATAGTCGGTCAAATTAGTCAATCAATAAAAGTAATCAGTCAACTTGTCACTTAACATTTATTCACTCCTTTAATCAATGACACCCTGACCTTTCCATGACACAACTGATTAAATGATGAAAGTTTTCTTCAGAAAAAGTCAATAATATTATAATCATTGTCCTCAGCTTGATACAACTATCACCTGCAGGAGCACAAAAGTTAAATTTTAAAGTAAAATATAATTTAAAAGGGAAGAATAAAACAATAAAATAAAGTACAATCACCAAACAAACTATACTTTAAAAAAAATATTTGACAGCAAAATTTAGGCAGAGAGAAAAAAAATGAAACGTTAAATTTTCTGACGTTGCGTAATCTTTTCAGTTGGCTGGGTGTTGGCAGGATAAATAAATAAATTCTTTTGACGTGTTGTTTCCGCATTACTTCACCAACACTTCTTAAAACATCTTCGGGCACAAGACTCTCGAAAACAGATTTGTCATCATAAACTTCCTCCTCCGTACCCCGCCTGCTCAGAAACCTTCATAGCGTGCTTTATGCACGACCACCCAGTCTGAATACATTGCCTCATCCTACAACCATCATGATTGTTGTCTGATTTTGTCGATAAACGTACCTCCGTTTCTCTCCCTTTATTCCTGTTACCAAGGACAACTACTCCTTTACTCCAACCCCACTCCCATATTTTTTATCAACCTCCTCTTCCCATCCAAACGTGAAGAGGTCCACGTGGACACAATGCTTGTTTTACATAATTCATCCGATTCTAATCACAAGCGAACATGATTGATCAAAAGAATTTAAATAATTGATTCATTGTGAGCCTGCAAATGGTTCCTGTCACCTATTGGCTAAGACAAAAGTAATTTTTAAAAATATTTTTCTTTTCAATTCTACGACTAAAGCTACTCACAATATCGCCCTCCCTCCCCACAACACACACACTCACGGACAGAAAAATATAAATCATATATATTGCAAGAATACTTTTAATAATACATATATAATGCAAGAATTATTTTAATAATAAACACATAATGCAAGAATAATTTTAATAATAAACACACAATGCAAGAATAATTTTAAGATACTCCAATTTTTCTACTAGGTACTGTTTCGAAATCATTTATGGAGACAGCAGCGACGACCTAAAGAGCAGTGATGACGTAACAGCAGTGAAGACATAGCAATGACAACCTAAACAGCAATGACAACCAAAACAACAGAGGATCTAAACAGCAGTGACAAGGTAAACAGCAGTGAAGATCTAAACAAATGTGACAACATAAACAACAGTGAGGATCTAAACAGCAGTGGCGACTTAAACAGCAGTGAGGATCTAAACAACAGTGACGACCTAAACAGCAGTGACGACCTAAACAGCAGTGACGACCTAAACAGCGAGGACGACTGTGCAGCAGACGTCATTCACAATCAGTACTTATCGAGCTTTGTCACTCGTGAGGAATAAACTCTAGCAACTTACGATCTGCAATAATTTGTCTCTGTCGGATTCCGGAATGCAGTATATGACAATGCTGCTAATATTAGGATTATCTTTGATAACGAGGAATGTCTATGATAACGAGGGCTACAGTACTTCTTTAGACAATAATGTCAATATTAGAACTGTCTTTAAGTCCATGACGGTTATAGAACTATCTATAGTCAATGATATTATTAGAATTGTCTTTAAGACAGTGACGGTTATGGAACTATTTATAGACAATGATATTATTAGGACTGTCATTAAGACAATAACTGTTATATTTATCTTTAGACAATGATGGTTAGAGGATTATCTCATAAGGTTTCTAATAATTGTTTTATAGCCAATGATTGCTGTGGGAATTTTTTAATGTAAACGATGAATACTTTATTATTGATCTTAAGATCAATAGCTAATTCATTAATTATGATTTTGATTGCCTTAAGACAATTAGTGCTTATGATTGTCTTTTAGATAATGATTGAAATATTTTTGTAAACAATGATTATTTAGACTGTCAACTAGAAAATGATAGTTAAAAGACTCGCCTTTTAACAGGCAATGTTATGTGACTTGTTTTCTTTTTGTCGAGTGCTGATTAAAATGACTGTTATGGAATTTATCTTGGCGACAAATGATTGATTTTGTCTTTATTACCCGTCAATTAATTTGTCTTAAAGACAATCTGGTTAGATGGATGTCATTTTGGTAGTTGATAGTTATGTAATTGTCTATGACTATTAATAGTATTTATCTAAACGATAAAGACAGTTGAAAGGTTATATTCACTCAACCATGATTTTGTATATGTTCCTAAGCATGATGGCATACTGTATGTGTGTGTGCGTGTGTGTGAGAAAAAGTTATATGACAATGTTCTTGTTCTGACTTAAACAATGACGTTTTTAACGGTATATGACGTCTTCACATGCAGGTGAACAAATCTCTACGTATGATTGTAAAATATATAAATTTCCGTTTTGGTTTTGAAATCTCGGGCATTTACTGTCATATTTTATATCAATAACTAATTAATAATATTTAATATGATTCATAAGTATTACGTCACCCCAGAGAACATCGCGACAGTTACATTTTAACAGCTCTTACCTTTAAGACTTGACGTCATCGTGTTTAATTTTCAGACACTATCTGTCTAATTAGATAAGTTCATCAAGATCATGTAGGGTTCTCTTTTCATACGCCATTCTTTTAGCTATAATATACCGACCAAGGTCAAGTAAGGTCAAGGAAACGTCGACACTTGCTTCCGTCCTGACACGCGCGATGAGATGGAGGAATTCGTGAGAAAGTCAAAATGTCAACTTTAAGCCCTGCAGTACAGGCAGTAAGATTACTTTATGAAATCCAAGTAGCAAAGCAGTAAGATTACTTTATGAAATCCAAGTAGCACTACTTGCAAGCGCAATACTTTTCAATTTAAGTATCTTTTTGAAGTGTACAAATATAACGTTTCCGGTTTAATTACTTAGTTTAAAATTTCAAGTTAGTGCGACAAAGTAGACCTGCTCAAATTCTCTAATCACATCAGTCTGAGCCATGGCTCGAGCCACTCCAGAAATATTAATGGTGGGGTTTTTTTTTGGTTTTTTTTGTTGTTTTTTTTAAAGCATTATAAGCAGGGTTGTGGAGTCGGCCAAAAACATTTCCGATTCCCACTCCAGAAATTTTATAACTCTGACTCCTGACTCCCGATTCAGACTCCATGTAAAGTTTATTACTAATATCATATGGCATAAATTATATACTTATAAGAGCAATATGTGTATGTGTGGTATAGGTGTACATAAATGAAGAAGAGGTGTTCATAGATTTCATTTCTAAACTATTTTCCAAGGTAAATATATTAATTCAAAAATTAAAAATATATTTAATGACAATATTTATCTAAATTTAATTGGTTCTTACAATAAATCGCTTCTAATAGTCCCGGCTTCATTGGTGATCTCAAATAGAATTTAACGATTCTGAGGACATAAAACAAACGTTCCACTGTGACACGAGTCCTTAGCACTTAATTCAGAAGCGATTAAATTTCTCAATTTAAGCGCCGACGTTTTGACGAATCCCATATGTCGAGATACTTTTCAAACTCTTTATCTTCATGGTTATAGTTAATGAAGATAATGAAGGTGATTGAAAGCTGTCATGTATCGACCAAACAAATTATCGCCCCATCTTCGTCTTTATACCTTTCATACGAACTTTAATTTATAGGGCTGAAGATTGTATTGATTTTAACTCACAACTTCACAAATTACTTTAATTTATAGGGCTGAAGATTGTATTGATTTTAACTCACAACTTCACAAATTACTTTAATTTATAGGGCTGAAGATTGTATTGATTTTAACTCACAACTTCACAAATTACTTTAATTTATAGGGCTGAAGATTGTATTGATTTTAACTCACAACTTCACAAATTATTCCCCACAAATTGCTTAAAATGTGCTAAATTAAATAATAAATAATAATATTGAGATGTTATTACTTTTTAAATGTTATTTTTACTCTCTAAATGGTTCAAACGTGGATCTGCCTTAGTCTCAAGTCTCGCTCAGTCGGAGTCGGGATATTTTTTACCGGCTCCAACTCCGACTCCTCTAAAATAACAACCAACTCCACCACTCTCACTCCACTACTCTGACTCCTGATTCTGACCCCACTACTCTGACTCCTTTTGGCCCGATCAGTACTGTCAACCTACATTTTGGCCTGACCAGTACTGTCAACCTACATTTTGGCCTGACCAGTACTGTCAACCTCAATTTTGGCCCGACCAGTACTGTCAACTTACTTTTGGCCCAAGCGGTACTGTCAACCTATTTTTGGCCCGCTCTTGTATGTATGTGTCTTTTCCAGACACTCTACACTCTACAGGAAACCACTGCTGCATTTCAGCAATGAACAAACATCTAAATAATAGTAATACGCTGGTTTTGCAGATGAAAATTTCCTTGTTCCTTTATTTTCTTAAAACGAAGCATTCAAATACCATTTTGACCGATGTGATATTTACAATATATTAAATATCAAGCATGATTTATTTCCCGAGTTGGCAAGCAGATTTAAACACAAGTGACAACTATCTGACAACACTAAGAATGTCCCTTCACTAAAAAAAAAAAAAAAAAAAAAGACAAATGTATTCTAAGCCTCAAGCAGGACTCCAAGACCCTAGTGCCTCGCGCATGATCTCGCTGACAACGATAATTATACTGCTTGTGTAACGCGTTACCTACGAGCTCCCGTCCTTTTACAGGGAAAACTAGCTGCCACTTTCAGAGCCCAATCTCGTCAGAAACGACAATCAAACCCGGCTTAATCCGTCGAAGCAGGAATGGAGTCAATTTCACACAGAACGCAACCTTCTCTGTTGAAGCTGCTAATGACCAGTCTTTGCCGCACTACCACCACCACCCCATCCCCACCCCCAGCCAGCGACACTCTTCTACCCACTTCAGCATTATCAGTTGACTTAACGACATCATTCACAGATGATCTGTCAGACTGAGCAACGTAAGCGATGGCCCGGTTGGCTTGGTCCTATAATTATACAGTGTTACATTTTTTTCTTTCTTCTCTTCTCCACTTACGTTATGCCATCTTATTTCCATTCTCAGACAGAGCAATCGATTGCTATGAATGTGTAAGGAGAGGACATTTGTAGGACCGATTTACTCTTAACATCTTCTGTGTCAACGTTCCTCTTTCTTGGCCTTAGGTGTTGTAACTATGCAATGTGTGCAACTCGCCCAAACTGCGAGTTAGAGTTTACACAATTAATATAATAGATACTTGGATTGGGGTGGAAGTGGGGGTGGGGTGGGGTGGAATTAAGTCTTCGGTTTATGCGCATGGTGGGTTAGGAAGAAAAGCAATTGTTTCAACTCAGTTTGCATATATAAAAAAGTTAGACCAGTGAATTTGACTAATATTGTCAATCTAATGTTCGTAACATGTTATACCCTGTACACCGGACCGTTAACTTTAAGCTAAGCTCTATGCACTACACAATGTTCTGCAAATTAGTATGAACAATACAGGCGACAAATTAGTATGAACAATGCAGGCGACAAATTAGTATGAACAATACAGGCGACAAATTAGTATGAACAATACAGGCGACAAATTAGTATGAACAATACAGGCGACAAATTAGTATGAACAATGCAGGCGACAAATTAGTATGAACAATACAGGCGACAAATTAGTATGAACAATACAGGCGACAAATTAGTATGAACAATGCAGGCGACAAATTAGTATGAACAATGCAGGCGACAAATTAGTATGAACAAAACAGGCGACAAATTAGTATGAACAATACAGGCGACAAATTAGTATGAACAATACAGGCGACAAATTAGTATGAACAATACAGGCGACAAATTAGTATAAACAATACAGGCGACAAATTAGTATGAACAATGCAGGCGACACATTAGTATGAACAATACAGGCGACAAATTAGTATGAACAATACAGGCGACAAATTAGTATGAACAATACAGGCGACAAATTAGTATGAACAATACAGGCGACAAATTAGTATGAACAATGCAGGCGACAAATTAGTATGAACAATACAGGCGACAAATTAGTATGAACAATGCAGGCGACAAATTGCTCATCCTAAGATACTTTACACACTTCATTTTTCATCTGTAAATTGTTCTACAAAATCAAATTATTAAATTGCTCACTGACTTACTATAATCATTACCTACATAAAATTGTTCACTGTAGATTATTATAAACACCCCATACTAATACTTGTTCATAACAGCTTATTATAAACATGTCACACATCACATTTTCTTACATTAGCAGATCTGTAAAACGGCGAAAACGGACGGGAAGCGATTAGTAACTTAAAACACAAAATATAGATCAATAAAGAACAGATCAATAATTTTAAAAGACAATACACAGGTATACATCTAATAAGTAACGCAGATAAAACAGATATAGATTTCTAACTAGCACAGATGTTACATAAGTATATGTCATGTAACTAACACAAACAAATAGATCTTTAACTAACACATACAACACACAGGAACAAATCAATAACTAAGACAAAAGATATAGTAAAAATCAATAACTAAGACAAAAGATATAGTAAAAATCAATAACTAAGACAAAAGATATAGTACAAATCAATAACTAAGACAAAAGATATAATAAAAATCAATAATTAAGACAAAAGATATAGTACAAATCAATAACTAAGACAAAAGATATAGTACAAATCAATAATTAAAGCATAAATCAAAGTAAGAAATCAGTATCTAAGACAACAAGAGTAACAAATCAATAACTAAGACACATATCAAAGTAACAAATCAATAACAAAGAGAAAAGGTATAGTAGCAAATCAATATATAAGACAAGAAATACATTAACAAATCAATGAATAGGACAAGAAATACAGTAACAAATCAATGAATAAGACAAGAAATACAGTAACAAATCAATGACTAAGACAAGAAATACAGTAACAAATCAATGACTAAGACAAGAAATACAGTAACAAATCAATGACTAAGACAAGAAATACATTAACAAATCAATGAATAAGACAAGAAATACAGTAACAAATCAATGAATAAGACAAGAAATACAGTAACAAATCAATGAATAAGACAAGAAATACAGTAACAAATCAATGAATAGGACAAGAAATACAGTAACAAATCAATGAATAAGACAAGAAATACAGTAACAAATCAATGAATAAGACAAGAAATACAGTAACAAATCAATGAATAAGACAAGAAATACAGTAACAAATCAATGAATAAGACAAGAAATACAGTAACAAATCAATGAATAAGACAAGAAATACAGTAACAAATCAATGAATAAGACAAGAAATACAGTAACAAATCAATGAATAAGACAAGAAATACAGTAACAAATCAATGAATAGGACAAGAAATACAGTAACAAATCAATGAATAAGACAAGAAATACAGTAACAAATCAATGAATAAGACAAGAAATACAGTAACAAATCAATGACTAAGACAAGAAATACAGTAACAAATCAATGAATAGGACAAGAAATACAGTAACAAATCAATGAATAAGACAAGAAATACAGTAACAAATCAATGAATAAGACAAGAAATACAGTAACAAATCAATGAATAAGACAAGAAATACAGTAACAAATCAATGAATAAGACAAGAAATACAGTAACAAATCAATGAATAAGACAAGAAATACAGTAACAAATCAATGAATAAGACAAGAAATACAGTAACAAATCAATGAATAAGACAAGAAATACAGTAACAAATCAATAACTAAGAAAGAAAGCTTTACAGGAGGCTTGTGCTGTCAAACTGTTCGACAAAACATATTTTCCACCAATCAAAACAGTAAGTAATACTGACACACGTGCTATCGTCTTTGATCCTCATCATCATACTAATATAGTGTTAGCTCTCACATTAACTATTGTTTCATAAATAATATTAATTAAATCTCTTCGGTAGAGCTAACTCTAAAGCCTTGAATGCACAATTTAACAATAACCACAATGTAAAGAAATGGGTTAGATTGATTCGGTTTTCAAATTCATACAAGTATTGGAATTACGCTGAACATATAATGTAAACAATTTTCCCAAATCTTTCATAAATATAGATTTCTTAAGTAGACCGAGTAACATTTTCTACAAGGCTTACACGATTACATTTCATTGATAATCTGAAGTGACAGGCCTGAGGATTTTTTCCCTTCTTGTTTTGTGTTGTATTGTGTTGTAAAATTAATTCTATTTATTGAATTATAGATTATTGGGTATAATTATATCGAAAACGGTCGATGCCAAACGCGCAGTTACCATAGAGTCATAGACGTTACATTGCTTTGGTCTATCAAACTATTGCGGACGTTAGGCGACAGCGAGTTTGCCCTTGTGTTATCTCTATATATAGAGTTCAGTGGGATAACCAGAGGGTTCAAGGGAGCTCACTCTAGGTAGTATCCACTGTCCCTGCATCCATCCACTAAACGTGCCAAAAGTCAGTGTTGAATATCAAAGCCGCAGTTACTAAACGCCCACACGGGAAGCCCTCTCACGTCTGCCGGCGTAAAACCGGGCTATTATTGGTTTTCGGACGGGTTCCTTATTTTCAAACATGGCAATTGAATTTTACGAGAGCCAGCTGCCGGATCGATGAAGGGCGGGCAGCGAGAGGCTGAACGTGTTCAGTACAACATTAGTTATTTTTGGTAGCTAGTAAAAAAAGGTTTGTTCGAACAGACACACGTTGTGTGGAACTATTGCATCTGCCATGCAGTGTGATTTGTGCTTCAGTTACAATACTCTATCCATGGTCAAGTGATGACATTAATATTTAAACAACAACTAATTTTATAAAATAAATAATTTTGGGGGCCCACTTTTTACTCAATCTGGCTGACCAACATGTTTTGTGGTATTTCAGCCTCTTTCAGCAGTCTTTCGTTGTGCTGAAGAAGTAAATTGTTCTGATTATTACAAGGAATTCTTGCCATTTAAAGAAAGACTATGTCGCTCTCCTTACTCGTGGTGAGAACAAATATCTAGACAAGAAAACTATCGATTTTCATGGCTCCTGGTCCTTCAGTCAGTGCATTTCTTCTGTAGTTCTAAACAAAAACTAATTAAATCAATTAATTTTTATTCTGAACGGATACTCTAGCAGCAGCATAAAGTAGGTAGGCTTTATTCTCAAGTGGATATTATTCTCTGAGACACGTGACAAAGTATCGATTTCGTCACCGTTTTATGAATCGATAATTTTCACTCATTATCGTAAACAGAGTGACTGCTATTTACACGACATTTATAAAATTTCAGAGGGCTTGAAATATGTAAGGAGCAGACATTTCAGAGGGCTTGAAATACGTAAGGAGTAGACATTTCAGAGGGCTTGAAAAACGTAAGGAGTAGACATTTCAGAGGGCTTGAAATACGTAAGGAGTAGACATTTCAGAGGGCTTGAAATACGTAAGGAGTAGACATTTCAGAGGGCTTGAAATATTTAAGGAGTAGACATTTCAGAGGGCTTGAAATGCGTAAGGAGTAGACATTTCAGCTGAACAGCCTTCACCAAGATAATTCAGTTCCAATAGCAATAATAGATGAATAACAATAGCAATAATAGAAGAATAATGACAATACATTTTGAAAAATTACCAAATTACTTATCTGAATGGTTTTGAATGTTTAAATGAACTGGCTTCATATATCACTATTTATAACGTAATTACGTAAGACTTCAAGTAAATAAAATTCACGCAGGTCAGAGGACAAAACCTGTAAATGCTTTGCTAATAGATATCAATCCGATAACCAAGCCATATAGGTGAAACCAATAAGTCAGTTAAATTAGTGTGAAAGAAATTTTGGTCAGACAAATGAGTGTGAAAGGAAGTTAGACAAACGGAAAGATACCTTAGTAAAAGATTGGATAAACAGGAAATCACATAGATAGATAGATAGATAGATAGATAGATAGATAGATAGATAGATAGATAGATAGATAGATATGGTTTGGATTACTAAGTGGATGGAGTAGAGTAAATCCATGAAGACGTAAAAATTAAAAATACACGAAGCTGTTCTACTTGCAGTGGAAACAATTTTATCTCAGAGCTAAGTGCACATAGTATGCTAACAATTCTATCTCAGAACTAAGTGCACATAGTATGCTAACAATTCTATCTCAGAACTAAGTGCACATAGTATGCTAACAAGCTTGGATCAAAAGATAGCAGCATGAAAGCACCAAGCAATTTTTAGGTTCTAATGTGCAACAGGAGAGGTTGATGTCCTAACTGGAGTTTACTAGGAGACGTTTTGTTGCGAAAATATCTTTGATTGGCTAATGGTTTGTCCGTTAGAGGACATGGGCACAAATTTAGAAATCCATATCGACTTTTCGCTCTCATGCTGTTTATAGAAAATATAATTTTATTAGCGGAGATTGTAAGGAGACGCATATTCTTAAAGAAAAACACATTCATAGCAAATTCGTTGAAGCAACAGACTGCATTACAATAATAAAATTTATTGGCATCCGGTAAACGCACACACAAACACTTAGAGAGACACAATCATACAGGTATGCGCACACACACAGATTATATAAATCACTCATGCTAATACATACGTACGAAAAACATCCATGCATTATTACAAATGTACATATAGTGCATTTAGCACATCGAGATATCACAATAGAGCACAAATAGAACACATATAGAACATATAGAATACGTAGAGAACACATATAGAATACAAATAGAGAACACATATAGAATACAAATAGAGAACACATATAGAATACAAATAGAGAACACATTTAGAATACAAATAGAGTACATAATGAGCAGATTTAGAACACATAAAGAGCACAAATAGAATACATTTAGAGCACAAACGCAAGTACTATTGCACGTACTTAGCGTTATTCGGCAGAAAAGGTCTTTGAGAAATGTTCCCATGGTAACATGTTTACCTGACGGATCTCGTGGTCTTGGCAGGCCTCAGAACATTCTTATTCTAAACCAGTTACACAGCTTTATGTTTGTAAAAAATTACTCCTCTCGTGTAACAGGACCTGATATGGAAAACAACAAGTAACAATACGTAACAACACGCAAGAACAACTAACAACACACCACAACCCGTAGCAATACTTAACAACACGTAACAACACGCAAGAACAACTGACAACACACCACAACCCGTAGCAATACTTAACAACACGTAACAACACGCAAGAACAACTGACAACACACCACAAACCGTAGCAATACGTAACAACACGCAACACTTTTCACAATAAATGAGACAGTACCGCTTTGCTATCAATGATAATTGAGCTCCATGTATTTTCACAGGATTTAATTTCCTCTATCTACCAGAACAAAACAGAATGGAGAAAACAGAACAGAACAGAACGGAAGACTAAAGAACAAAACAAAACAAAAGAAACCAAACCAAACCAAAGCAAACGAAACGAAACAAAACAAAACAAAATTATGAATCTGTATGGACAGTACCTGTGTTGGATAAACCGTTTTCAAAGGTTTTACATTATTAACAATGAAATATTGATGTTTGTTGACGTGTGAAAAACTAAAAACCTTACAATGTAAATCTGAAAAATATTTTTTCCTGACACATAAACACTTAAAAAATATCTTACTTTCTTCAATATATGCACATGCCAAAATAGTTAACTTACTTCTAAATAATATCAAAGTTTAGAAAAAACAAAGTAATGTCTCAAGCAAACAAAACATAATATTGTATACGAAACGTGAACCCTAAATATAAAATGAATAATTTTGAAAAACGTTTTCCTTGATTAAAAGTGATGACCAAAATAAATATATATCGACTACATCACCAAATACCAGGATACCCCACAATTCTATAAATAGCCCAAATACTCGATCTCTAAGTCCCAAGCTTGACGAACCTCTAAATATCCTAAAAATTAATCTTCTAAATATCACAATATTAATCAAATCTCTAAATAATACAGCATTTTACTACATCACTAAATAGGCCAACATTTGACAAATCTCTAAATAGCCAATTCTCGACACTATCTAGAAAAACGAAATTACGTCAACAATGCTAAATAGCCCAGTACTTTACAAATCTCTAAATATTGCAATGCTTGACAAATCTGTAAATACCCTACTCGACAAATCTCTAAATATCCCAATACTCGACAAATCTCTAAATACCCTACTCGACAAATCTCTAAATATCCCAATACTCGACACATATATAAATAGCCCAATAGTCGAGACATCTCTAAATAGTTCAAAACTCGACAGCATTATTAAATAGAACAAATCTGTAAATACCATCAAACTCGACAAAATCGTGTGGCTCAATACTAAACAGCCCAATATTAGACAAATTTATTAAGCAGCTGAAACTCGATATTACGTTGTGCACTCCTCTCCTCTCTGTAGTTAATCCATCTTGAAACCAAGACATGTTAACTACGCTTCCTTCTCGTATCAAGACCCCGCCATCTGGAATGAACTGAATTTTGAACTTAATTACATCTTATGATTTAATGAACAGTCTTGAAATGGAGATCTTTTCATTTACAACACACACACACACACACACACACACACACACACACACACACGCACACGCACGCACACACACATATCTTTATTGCAATGAGCATTGCGTTGTGAGTGTGGATGATCTGTTTGTCGACGGGCCATGCATTCACTTAATTATTGACGTCATCAAGTTTAAGTATACATGGGCCATATTTGTTTTGCCTTCGTACCAGTTGATGTGCACCAGTTTCTGACTATGATCACGTGCCTGACCCACTCTGCACACGTCACAGTGAAAACACCTGAGAGTATGTGTTTGTATTCGTGCCAAATTTGTACTTACTTGAACCCGTTTCTTTGGCCTTCATTAGTTTGTATGGACTTGTGTCAGAGTATGCACCTGTGTGCCACTTTAAAACTGGATGCACTCTTATTTAAGTTGCATATAATTTCAGTTGGATGGGGTGTTGGGAGAAGACAGTTTTAACATACCACAATACCACATACAGCAGTACCACATACAATAGTACCACATAACACAATACCAAATCCGCATTGAAATTATATATATTTTAAACTGTTAAATGCATAATTAAATGTTTGCATGTACCTGTACCTGTGTGAATCTACCTGTTATGACAGTTATGTAAAAGATCTAGCCTGCAAACTACTTTGTTAATGTGTATATGCATGTACTAGTCTCTGTATAAATATATGTCATTGAGAAGGGCCCTGTTTTAAATGATAAGATTTAAATTAGTTGGTACCATGCTGTGTACCAAATGCACTTGGCATATGGGTGCACGTGTACGTTTTCGATTTGCATGTATTTTTGTCGGTCAGCGAAAAGACCTGCAGAGATTTAATGCGTCTGTTGCAGATTTTGTCCACCTGTACTAGTCTCTAGTTATATGCGTATTTGTAAATGTGTGTTCTATCAGTTGGAATAAAATAATAGAATGCAATTACCAAATTTGGACGTGATTCGATTTTAATTAAATATTGAAATGACCTTTACTGAAATTTACCAGGGAGTGTTTCCGGTCTATGCATTTCTGTGCGTTTGTTTGTACGTGTGCTTGTGTTAGTACGCACGCCTGTTTGTGTGCATTTTGTGTGTGTGTGTGTGTGTGTGTGTGTGTGTGTGTGTGTGTGTGTGTGTGTGTGTGTGCATTTGTACTTGTGTGTGAGTGTGTGTGTTCGCGAGCACGTAACAGCACTGTTAGCGTCCTACTGCCACTTGATGTAAGGGCGGAGCACTCTCGAGCCAATGACACGTTGTAAGTGACCGAGTAATAGTAGGTTTTCACTCGACTTTCACTTCCACTCCCGTTCATGGTCTTCTAATGAAAGTGCGAGCGGGCTACCGTTGACCCGTTAGCGACTTAGGATACCGGATGACTGCTCTCCCTCCATGATGTGCCTTTACAGCTAGTAATTTTCACACCAGCAATCTCTCTCCTTCGACCTCACTTCGTTTATTTCTTGACTGAGGAAATTATTTGCTCTGGCAGTTATAATGTCCCGTGCGATCACAACTGCAAAGATGCGGGCACGTGTGCTCTTGTAATATATGCATTTCTGCCAACCGTTTGGGTATGTTGAGTTTTCGAGATGTTAGCTGACGCAATTTGTGAAGATTAAGAAATGCAATTGTAATGGCAGAAATTTAATTAAACACCAAAGCCAGCTTTAATTTTTTTGATGAAGAAATAAAATAATGTCAATTGGTTTTTACTTTTTTTTTTGGCCTCACTTTGTTTTCCTTAAGACATTAAGAACAAAACAAAGCCTACTTTTAAAAAAAATAGTTGAGTCTGAAGGAACAACTATAAATATCAATGAAGTAATCATTACTGTGTTATTGTATATCTTCTTCTACATTAATATTTCTACAATAACAAAAACTTCATTAATAAATCAGTGGCCTTGTAAAAAATATGATGATGCCACAAAATAACACCAATGAGACGTAATAATTCCTGTTGTACATTCCGTGATATCATCGAAAGCAAATTTTCTTTCCAGTCTACAACACAAATATACTCACACCACCACGACACCGCACCGCACCACTCACCCCCTTAACTAGATATTGTCGACTTTAAGGCTATAATCATTACTTGCTCATAAATCCTATTTCATGCAACGCGCTAAATTAAAAAAATAAATAAATCCACAATTTAAATAATTAAATAATGACCTTTACCTATAACTGCTGTAAGGGGAATATTACATTTTTCTATTCTTACTGTTTATAATCCATATAAAACTGTAATGAAATAAAATTTGAAGGAGACATATTGATTTTTGTTTCAAATATAAGGATGTGTTTTATTGTTATTAGCCACTCATAATTTTGTGTATAGCGATTTATATTTGCTTCTTGACAGATGTTTATGACAGATGTTTATTATTATTCAGCCGTTTTTCACGGCTTCTGTTTTGACCGTTTTTTAGTTATAAGCCAAGGTCTCGTAATCTTACCGATATTCTGGGAGATCCAGGATCTTGGGGAGGATGTGAGCACTTCCGAGCAGTAGTGGGGCAATTCTGTGGTTCCCAGGGAGTTTATATCAGATAACCTTCCAACTCAATGTTATGTTCCCCAAGACTCATATCACTACAACTATCACTTCTGCTTTTACATTCCAGTCTCTGGATTTTTTACCTAATGAGAAGGTATTTTTCTATATTTTCTCTTTCTTTTGTTTTTATGTTTCTATCACTTGGAACAGCGACATCAATGATCGTTTCTGTTCTGTTGGACTTGTTGAGAATACAATGTCACGTTTTCATGCAGGGATCACTCGGTCTGTTCTTATCTTAAAGTCCCACAGTATCTTCACTTCTTCTGTCTGTCTCGGCGACTGCTTCTGATTAGTGCATCCATGTTCATTCTGGGGCTGATACTCCATGTAGTTCTCAGAAATGTTTCTTTTATGTTTCAGTCACTTCATTGTGTTGTACGGTGAATTCTGCTTCATTCAAAAACTGACATCCAGATAATATGTTTTGTTATTTCATCCTTGTTTCTGCGTAGTCTGCATTTAAAATCATTTGATATTTTCACGGATTTTTGTTTTATGTGATTTCGTATTTAAAGGTTGATCTTCTGCAGTTTTTATGAGTGCTTCTGTTTCTGCCTTAAAACCTACATCTTTCAACCTTGTGTATGTTTAGTAGTAGTAGTAGTAGTAGTAGTAGTAGTAGTAGTAGTAAGAAGAAGAATATTTTGTGAATTATAGATCCAACTTAAAGATTTAGCGAAAGAAAATTCTAATAGCAGTGCTGCTAAACTGTGTAAGCTAGGTTTGAATTGCCAACCACACCACCGCAATCCACTACAATCAATCCCACATAGCCCCCATCAATAATTTGTCTCTGAAATCTAATAACAATACTGACTGGGTGTGCCTAAGCAACGCGTGAACTGCAAACCACAACACTACTGCACTTCAACCCACTCCATTACACCCATACCCTCCTAGCCTTCTCATTATCTGGCCTCTGATCTCGTCAGGGTCTCCAAGGCCTGTTTTGGGGCGTCCGCTTCACTTTTCGTCTTTGCGTTGAGCTGTCAGAAGCTTACCTGAGCCGTAGAAATCGATAACCCAATTCCTCTTGTGTTTCTAGTCATCTTCCTTCTAGTAGTTCTTTGAGCAATTGATCTGCATGGTTGTTCAGTAGGCGGGAAGGAAGCGTAGCCATAATCTGATCAGATATTTGACGCCACGGGCAAACAGCTTAGGATGTTGGCCAAGGGAAACAACTTTACATCAATGCTGAGGTCAATGGCTAATGAGAATGCCTTTATAGCCAAGCTTTGCTTGACTGCTAATGGAAAAGCCATTATATCTAAGTCGTGGTGGATGGAAATACCATTATATTAATTCTTAGCTCTAGGAGTGAAGGAATCTACAGTAATCCAGTTTTAAAGTATTTGGCTAATTCCATACCCACTCGTACCAACTGCTGACAGTGTGAACAGGCTTTTGAAGATTAAGTTCTAATTACAAACAGACTATAATTAATCACAACTATAATTATCCAATCTCCTGCAGATAAGGTAACTTTTGTCACACGATATGATAACACCCTCATCATTCTCCAAGTTCTGTTATCAGGTCCAAATAAAATGTCCTGTTCGTTAGAGTTGTAGACTGTAATTTGAAAATGACTGATGAATTGCTAGATTTAATACCCACTGACGGGCACAGGACGTAACAGGACGTGATAGGACGTGATAGGACGTGACAAATCCAAGGAAGAGTGCATTGAAAAAACTAAACTACTATGGAAGACACTCGTATCACTGGCTACGGATAGGACATCCTCGATGAGCTCTGTAAACAGTGGTGTAAACAAAGCCTCACTGTCCCATAAACTAGCTTCATCAGAATACATTGCATTTTGCACCCAGAACAATGTAAAGTGCTGGTATGGCCAAAATAGCACCCAGGTTAGCTTCAAGAAAATAGCAGTGAATCAGTATTTTTGCAATGTGAGGAGTAAATCATGTGGAATTGACTGTAATAACTGAGCAATATCTTGTTTGCTTTGTTACAAAAAGCATGCAAAAGACTATTGAAACAGCTCCTAATTCAGGTTATGTAAGATTGTTATCGTTTATCTCCAATAAGTCCATTTATGTTCTCTGATAAAAACTATCCTGTGATTTTTTATTGACATTAAATTGTTGAATTGTATTTTAGGATAAAATATTGTGTAGATACAAATTATTTGTACGTGGTTTCATAGAAAAATTGATGTCAAATAATCTTTTTCATTATATGTGTTATATGTATATTTGAATGTTGATTTAATAAATTTATTGTTAAATTTATTGACCTTTATATGCATGTTGTTGGAGAACATGGGTGGATAGGGCTTGCTAAATATAGATTAAAGACGGATTTGTCTTCTCCTTTACTAAGACGTTTTCCACCTATGGAAATATTGTGTGATAGTAAATGTTTGTCTTTAATGTTGTGGAAGAGAGAAAACGTTTACAGTGCCCGCATATCCACCAAGTGAGAGAGCCGAGTGTCTGCAGTAGAACTATTAATAAATAATTATTAAATTAAGATTTTCATCCCTTGTAATTAGTTATGGATGATTAATTAATTAATTAATAACAATAATAACCATTAACTAGGTGGCGTTGGCTTCACACCACCCACCCACTCTCCATTGTTCTCAACATATCTCAGTTATACAAATAGAAAGTGTAATCTGTGCCCATTATCAATAAAATAAAATTTCAATTTTTATTTTAAAAAATTAATAATATATGGTGGATAATGTCAGTCACAAACAATGTTTATTTCTTTTCATCTTCACCCAAAGTCGAATGCTAATAATATCGTGTTCACATTCTCACTTCAGCCATCTGCTCTTGACAACTTTTTACATTGTGACTCGGATCATAAATTACTAGAATCGATTGGAACAATCTTATGCAGATGGCAATGCACATGAGAACGTTTGTGATGTCAGTACAACAGATTTGTACGGTTTGTTTTTAAAATAAGAAAATGTTAAATGTTCTTTTAGATATAAACAATCTCGGAATGTATAGTACAGATATAAATAGCGAGTTTCACTAAAAAAAAACAAACAAACAAACTGTGACAACACAGCAGGCATAGAGGTTAACTCTCAACTAATTGTTGTTATGAAAACCCTGTTCAGTATGATAAGTGCTAATTGAGGTGCTTTCAAGGCGTGTTACGTCTTAAGTCTCAGGGTTACTGAGGAATAAGAAGTGTACACATACATGTACAGCGCTGTATGAGGATGCTTACAAGCAGCAAGGTCTTTTCACGAGTCACAAAACACTGTGACTGAGGAAGCAAAGGGCGTGCACGATACGGGGGAAAAAGCCCAGAAAAAAAGTAAGACAGAAAGAGCCCAAGAGTCCTTATGGATCTACATGTAAGGCATTCTCATCACTTATGGGCAAATATATATCGTTTAAGCTCATACACTCGGTTGCACTATATCAGGTACGGAGTCATTCATTCATTCATTCTTTCTCTCTCTCTCTCTCTCTCTCTCTCTCTCTCACACACACACACATACACAGACACATTTATAGGCACACACACATACACAGACAAATTTATAAGCACACATACACATACGTACAAGTGCACTCATTTACACATAAACAGTAATTATTCGAACTCACAATAAGTTTAGCCAAGCGCTCTTGTGCTCAGCAGTATCAATGCGTTGGAACACCCCACCCTCCGTCCAACAGAGGTGGAATTAATTTTACAAGAAAAACCACAAAACAAACATATTCTAAGTTTCCAATCGTACATTGTTTTTAATTTCACATTTTTTTATATTCTTTTTCATCTGTCCTTTTAAAAGCTCATAACCATGTCGTTCTATCAACATGCTTCTAAGAATCAATAGGGTGTGTGTGCGTGCATTTGAAGATAAATAGATATGTGCTCGCGGATCTGTAATAGCAACACGGATCTGGAACGGTAACACAGGTGTGGAACGGTAGCACAGGTCTGGAATGGTAACATAGGCCTGGAATGGCAACACAGGTCTGGAATGGTAACACAAGCCTGAAATGGTAACACAGGTCTGAGATGGTAACACAGGCCTGGAATGGTAACAGTTTTGAACTAGCACTGAGTCATTGAGGTTTCAAAACGTATGCTTATGATTGTGTTCAAGTCTTTCAGCAGCGGAAGACTACATTGCAAAAATAAATTGTTCTGAAACATGTAAGCCCTGGATGGACATTTTTGCTGCTGTTTCTGCTGCTACATACTTAGTTGCTATATACATATTTGCTACACTGTTACAATGTGCAGAGCAATCATATCATCCACCTCAGCCGGCTTGCATTCTCGTACACAACAGTGGTTGGCAGTTTGATATAATAAAATTATCCAACACAGCGATCACGAGGTTTTCATAACATTAGGTAAAACAACGTCAACCAACAGCATTAGAAAAATAACTCATTACCAGAGTATAAAACGAACAAACACTTAAAAACATGAAATTCTTGTTAAGAAAGCACGCAGTCTCACAATTCAATAACAGTTTAAGATAGTAACAGAATATCAAGTACGTGTCAACAAATTAAATAAAATGTTTGAATTTAAAAAAATAATCGTTAAAGTGAGCACCTGTGCTTGATAAAAATAGTTAAATGGAAACGTATGCCAGCGAGAGCTTTACAATGGAATATTCGAAAAAGAAAAAACGGTTTAAGAAAACAGTTTTCAAAATTTTAAACAGCACAGAAGAGAAATACTCTCTCACAACAAGAAAAGAACTACTTTAAAATTACGAACTGTGGAAAATAAAAAAGTTCTTGTCCTTACGTCACGATTCGATTTATTTAGTACAAAAACTGCAGAATTATGGCTTGAATGCTGAGATCGATTTGTGCACCCTTTCTTTCAGTGACAATGCGCGATCTAATCAAGTCCAATTTCTTTCCACATTTGCCTATGTTGAAGTTCGGAAAGTTTTGAACATTGTGGACGTCGGTGTAATCTCTAACGTAATTTTCAAACAGACAAAAACAAACAAACATGACACATGGGTAGACCTGTCAAAATGGTGATCGTCTGTTGTTTACTTCTCAAAAATCTATTAGGGAAGGAAAGAGGGAAAGGGACAGACATCAAAGATGGCGGTGACACCTTTCCTTCCTATCATGTATGTATGCGCACGCACGCACACACACAAACACACACACACACACACACACATATATACGCACACGGAATAATCTATACTGGTCATGTGTAGTGTTAGATTACTTTTTACCACAAATATACACGGTGCAGAATCGTTCTAAATCATAATCAGTATATTGTTCACCATCCAAGCACAACAAAGGCTCATTACATATATATTCTTTCAATAACAGCCATCTTTCCCTCACCATACAGCCTCATACTGGACTTGGGCAATACAAAGTTTTGTGAAAGATATTCTGTAACGAGAAGTAGTACCTGTGGGGCAAATTACTGTGACGGGACGAGAACCGACCTCCTAACTTTCATTCATCTTTAGACCGTCTCCTGTCAGACTGGTGAGAGTGGAAGCTAATTTATACAACCATTACCTCCCCTCCTGGGAGCCGAGCGATATTGATACCACGTGGGTAGCCTAGGTCTGTTGGAGGTCAGGTACTAATAATATCCAAGATATTTAGCCAGACTAACATCGTGACTACCCCTCTTCGCTCCAAGAATACTTTCAGACCCTCAGAGCGAGAACAGCCGCTGGCCGAGCAGTAGTGCCTTAAAGCACTCTCCCAGACAAGCTATTAGTTCATTTACTGCGAACAAATCAACATCACACTAATGATCAACTGCAAGAGTGCAATTTACTATCAACAGATCAATGTCACAATGACGATTAACGGCAAGAGTGCAATTTACTATCAACAAATCAATGTAACAATGACGATTAACGGCAAGTGAAAAGTGCAGTTCACTGTGAATAAGTCAACGTCACAATGACGATTAGCTGCAAGTGAAGAGTGTAATTTGCTGTGAATAAATCAAGGTCACAATGACGATTACCTGCAAGAGTGTTATTTACTGTGAATAAATCAACGTCACAAAGACGATTAGCTGCAAGATTGTTATTTACTTTGAATAAATCAACGTCACAATGACGATTAGCTGAAAGAGTGTAATTCACTGTGAATAAATTCACGTCACACTAACGATTAGCTACAAGAGTGCAATTCACTGTGAACAATCACCGTCACATTGACGATTGATTGAAGAGGGTACATTTGACTGATAATAAATTAACGTCACAGTGACGATTAGCTGCAAGATTGCAAGTCACTGTTTACACTGACACTAAACTTAACTAAGCAATGTTCGTGGACATTTCTTGACAGGGGAAAACGGAGAGAATGATTGGTGACGTTTGTCACATCGAAAATATTCAGACTCCGAAACTAGTTGCGAAAACCCATCAACTTCGCTGGTGATAGCATGGTTTCGAATTTCAAACATCTGTCTCAGGTGACATCTTGCAGTTACAATCAAACAGACAAGGGACAAAACTACACAAGATCGGATACATGAAAGGGAAAAGTATGAGATAAGATTCTCGTGCGGAGGGAGGGACGCTGAGGAGGGGGAGTAAAGGTCAAAATCCAATTATTATAGTTGACTCGCTTCCCTAAGAACAGTGTAGATCTAAACCTCACTGCCAGGCCGTTAGATACGTTTGTCTTTGCTGTATTGTACCTCAGTGTTCTACCTCAATGTTCTACCTCAGTGAGAGTGAAGCAGTAATATCGGTCATTTTTTCTACGATATCCTTGCGCAGACCGCTGAAATATAAAATATAACATAACCAAATCTCACACTGCAGTACCATTAAAAGCACAGGAAGTTTTGTTGCTTTCGTTGTAGTGATAAGAAGAAAAGATGCTTTTTGTGTTTCTCACGTGTTCAACCGCATTCCGATCGGAAGCAACTCTTCGCAGCTTAAACAGATATTGTTACAACCTGAGAAAGAAAGAGTACAGGGCCTTTACAGAAGGATGAACACCCTTGTCATTATGCTGGCTTCCTGTAATTAAACACGGCACATTTACCTTTACTTACTTTAATGCAAGAATGTTTGCGGAATCAATCAATACACATTCAACCTGCTGTTAAAAAAGAAGAATAAATGAAAAAAGAAAAACTGTTTGACAGGTACTAACAGACGCTCTGCAGCCCAGAATGAACACTGACGGATCGAAGATTTAGGTAGAGGATCGTGGGTTGATGTGACTAATGGATTTAGGCGGATACTGGATACACTTGGCAAAGAAGCAGGCCTTTAGCAGCTTTGTTTCAAGATATACTGAGGCCTTTGTTCAACCATGAGAGACAAAGACTAAGTGAAAAATACATTTCAAACATATGTATTTAGATATTTCAATTCTGTCAACATTTTTAATCGTCCTGGCAAGTAATAAGTAACCAGCAGCTTTCACATTGTCATTTTAGGGTTTAAAGTGGAATAGAAACCAAGTTCCCGATCTTGCACATCGCCGCATGACGACATAAAGTGGCCAAAGTGGGCTATAGTCAAGTCAAAACTGCTTCTTTGTCTCACGTGCAGCTAAGGTTTGCAGTAGCACGAGACATTCGCGCAGAGCTCTGTTTCCTTCAGTATAAAAAGATGGGCTATTGAGTCCTCCGTGTCGTCATTAAATTCCTTCAATAAAAAAGATGGGCTATTGAGTCCTCCGCGTCGTCATTAAATTCCTTCAATAAAAAAGAAGGGTTTTTTTAATCCTCTGTGTCGTCATTAAATTCCTTCAATAAAAAAGAAGGGTTTTTTAATCCTCTGTGTCGTCATTAAATTCCTTCAGTATAAAAGAAGGTTTTTTTAATCCTCTGTGTCGTCATTAAATTCCTTCAGTATAAAAGAAGGGTTTTTTAATCCTCTGTGTCGTCATTAAATTCCTTCAGTATAAAAGAAGGGTTTTTTAATCCTCTGTGTCGTCATTAAATTCCTTCAGTATAAAAGAAGGGTTTTTTAATCCTCTGTGTCGTCATTAAATTCCTTCAGTATAAAAGAAGGGTTTTTTAATCCTCTGTGTCGTCATTAAATTCCTTCAGTAAAAAAGAAGGTTTTTTTTTACTCTTCTGTGTCGTCATTGAATTCGTTTGTGTACATTTGGCAACATCGAAAATCTCGCAGAAATGCGTTGTTTTGATCGCGTGTATTACAGTATCCATTGTTACTTTTACTTTGAAATTTTATAAACATTATCAGAACTTCTAAACCTAGATCCCTCCTCTCTTGGTCTTTAATTATTTAAATCATTGTAATACATTCGGTACTGTTCACAGTGAATTTAATGGACGCAATACATTTCGGAACTAATTGAAATAATCATAATGCATTCAATATTTTTGGTACTATTTTAAATCATTATAATGTAATCAATCCTATTCAATGCAAGTTTAAATTATTATAATGGATATAGAATTGTTCGGTGCTAATATAAATTATTATTTATAAAAGATCCCATATTATTCAGCTCTAATTTTTATCATCCCTTTTGACAATTAAAAGCACAGCAATTGTTGCACCATTTCATGCAAAACCTTTCCGCACTTTCAATGCCTGGTGTCTTCATTATTATGCACTCAATCCAAAGGCGAGAACGCCTTTAAGAAAATGAATGGACGACAAAAGACACTGAAATCTGGCTGAAATGCACAGCACGTTTGAAGTTTATCTTGTGGTGAAGGTGGTGGTGGTGGGGTGAAATCTTTCTGCCGATCGTTCATTCGTTTGAGGTTTGAAGGATCACTCGTGATCCATTTCTTTAATGCTATCATCTGTTGTCAGTTAGATGGTCTAAAGCTGCCAATTATTTCGCCATGGGGGAAACTGGTCCACTGTTCACATCGGACACCTACTGCATTACAAGGAAGACATTGTCTGACAGTTCAAATAATCCCTGTCAGTAGGTTCTGAGCTATAAGATATGCTGATTGACCCACGATTCTTTTATGCTGATGTCGTTGTGAATATTATAGTTGTCCTGTGGATAATACTTTCTAGTTTGAATTGTGATGTGTCCACTTAGATACATCTTTTTGGTTCTATACCTCATTACTGACAAATTGTGACGTCTTTTCCACAGTAGTGGTACTTTGGGCGTTTTTACGTTACTAATGACACCTTTTGGCGTCTTTAAGGTACTAGTGACACCTTTCGGCGTCTTTTCCACATAGGTAGTGTCTTTACGTCACTAACACCTTTTGGAGTCTTTAAGTCACTAGTCATACCTTTAGATGTCTTTTCCACATTAGCGCCACTTTGGGCGTTTACACGTTACTAGTGTCACCTGTCTTCGTCTTTACGTCGTTAGTAACACCTTTCGCCGCTTTGCTTTATTAGTGACACATTCGGATTGCTATGTATCAGATTGTAAGGGATACATTTCGGACGCCAATACCATAAGGATGACGCCAATACCTTAAGGATGACGCCAATACCATAAGGATGACGCCAATGCCATAAGGATGACGCCAATACCATAAGGATGACGCCAATGTCATAAGGATGACGCCAATTCCATAAAGATGACGCCAATGCCATAAGGATGACGCCAGTACCATAAGGATGACGCCAATACCATAAGGATGACGCCAATACCATAAGGATCCCACTCACATGCAAGCAGGTAATGTCCATAAATGTCAGAATTTTAAGATACTGTTAAGACAAACGAACAATTTCTTTTCTCACTCGCTAAATAAATAATTCTACGGTCCAATTTACGATTCTTATTTACGGGACAGGGAAGGGAAAAAAGACAGTCTTTGCTCAGACAGACTTCATCAAAGCGACAGCAATGGAAGCACTTCCATTTTCGAGTTGGTCATGTGATTTCTTTAAATCTCGAACTGTGAAAGGCGTCACAGAAAAAGCGCATTTAAAGAAATGATTCGATTACTAGGAAGATTCCAATTTGGTGTTTTATTAAAAAATCGTTTACTTGTTCAGTTGTTCTTGGCTTTGTTATGTATATGCGTGTGTGCATGTGTGTATAATGTAGCGTGTATTTAACTGTATTGTTCATATCTTCGTATATTCCTTAGTTTGATTAGTTATTTGATCCATAAGCAATTTCTTACCAACAGACTCACAGACCTATTTCTGGTTTTTCATTTTTATTTAAAATACCCGACAACGTTTAACATTGGTATGTGTGACGCCAATACCACCTAGTTAATGGTTATGAAATTTTTAATTACTTAATCGTCCATAAGTAATTACAAGGGATGATAATCTTAATTTATGTTATTAATAATACTCCAGCAGACACCATTCGTCTCTCTTACTTGGTGGATATGGGGCGCTGTAAACGTTTTCTTTCTTCCACAGCTTTAAAGACAAACATTTACCGTCACACAATATTTCCTTAGGTGGAAAACTTCTTACTAAAGGAGAAGACAAATCCATCTATATTTATCGAACACACATCCACCCACATTTTTCTCCAAAATAAGGTTATCAATAAGTGTAAGAAGGTCAATAAATTTAACAATAAAGTTATTAAATCAACAATCAAATATACATATGACAAATACAATGAAAATGATTTCTTGACATCAACATTACCATGAAACCACATTTAAATAGTTCTTATATCTACACAGTCTTATATCCTAAATTACAATTTAACAATAGTGTTAATACAAATCACAGGTAGTTCTTGTCAGAGAACAGAAATGGACATATTACAGGTGTGTGATAATGTAAATTGGTTTAAGCTCTGTTTTCATAGTCTTTCGCAGGCTTTTCATATCACTTTTCACAAGTTATTATCCTCAATTGAAAACACTGATTCACTGGTCTGCTCTCAAATCTAACCTGGGTGCTTTTTACGCTGTACCAGCTCCTTCAAGCAGAGCAATAATTGTAGCAATTTCTAGTAACTTCCTTGTTCCAGAAATTGCTGTATGTAGTCACCATACCTTGCCACCATACATCAATGGAGTGTAGTGTATTCTTACACTTACACACTGCAGTAGAGGCTTTCCACATCTACCACGGTCAGAGCAGTTTATAATTAGTAAACCAGGAGATTCTCATAACACAAAGAAAGGCTGCATTGTCCCTGAAAAACATATAACCAGGTAGCAAATGTTAAGTTTTCAGTTTATCCCTTTTTAATTCCATTCTTTCTTACATTCAAGTCTCATCAGTTACCTGCAGCAATATTTCTTAGCCTGATACACGCACACAGGATAATGTATACAGCATATTAGTTTTAAGAGTGGGTTCACTAGAAACAATGTCAAGTGCTTAGCATACTACATATAATCATCATACTTCACAATTTGTAGAAATCTTAGACTATTCACATAATAATCTCTATCAGTAAAATGTAGTATAACATATCAATGGCAAAAATGCACGAAATAGAAATATTTTCAATTTTCTCTCAGTCAGTTAATTCACCATTAAGCTAGTAGCTACCTTTCAGCACTGGACTTCTGACCACACCAAATTTATGTGAATAGACAATATAATTCTCTACATCAGGTAAACTTTTGGTCTCAGCCCATTGGCTGGTCTTGTTCTCGTAAATCTTAACCATTGGATAATAAAAACTACTCATCTAGTTGGAACTGATTTGCATTGCATCAGCAATTTCTAGCATATTCTCAACTCGAGTGTTACTCCAACTGTGACACTTCCATAAATACCATCATAAAGAGTGTCCAAGGTCGGCTTACTCTGACAATTTAACAATTCATATAGCAATTAAAAAGTTTTAAAATATGGATAGGCAGATTTACTCCGCCACAGTAGGAATTTTTATAAATATCTCCATAGCCATCAGCAAAGGGAATCCCATGACATGTTAGTAATAATTATGTATGGTGTTTTAAATTCACGCATATAAAGGTTAACACTAATCTTTATCAAGTACTCCAGTTAAGAAACATTTATTACTGCTGTGTATTCTTCACGAGCCTCCTTGACCTATTGGGGAAGGGGGTGGTGGTCACGTACGTCACCTCACTGATATTTTGGGGGTGATTTAACATTCAATTGCATATTCCTCACGGCCTCGGTGGACATTTGGGGTTGACTTAGAGTCAACGGTGTTTTACTCAAGGGCCTCGCTGACAAGTGACATTAGATTCAACGTAATTCCTCCCTCTTGAACAAATCGAAGTTCAGAGTAATAAGAGATAATTCTCTCTGTGTTCCTCTCGTTACATACTTGGCAATAGCAACATAATGCACAGCATGAAAAGACATCATCAGAATAGCCTTCCATACCAACACTTTATAAAGACTTTGTTGTGTTGTTGTAAAACTAGAAATATATTCTGCAAGTCTTTAAGTGACTTAGATAAAGATAAAATTCTTCTCAGGTATCTTTATAAGCTATATAAACCTTCAGTCTCTTTAAATCTAACAAAACATCGACTTTAATAAAATACGTTTCTAGGCGGGAAATTGGTTCACCTGTTTCTGCATATTTCTTGTAAGCTTTCGTTGTCAGCCTCTTTTCCCTTGTCTAATCAATGCCTTGAAATTTCTTATAGGGAGGGCTTTCAAATTTCGTTCGTTTTGCACTTAGGGTTGGGGTTTGATGGTGGATGTGTGTGTGGGAGTGTGTGGGAGTGAGTGTGTGTGTGTGCGTGTGTGTGGGGGGGGGATAAAAATGTGGCGGAAGGCGGGAGAGAGGTTCAATGTAGTTGCGGAAACGGATCTAACAAACAGTAGGTCCTCATTTGGGTCAGGCAACCAGTAACTGTCTCCAAAACTCACTCACTACCCTCCAGCACGCACAAAATTCCAGAACTAGACAGAATAAACTGAAGTGAAATATTACGATAATAGCACTAAAAAAAAAATCAGGGTTTTATCTTTGAAATTTTTTTTAAATGCAAACCAAGAGCACTGAGTTTGTCAGAACAATGAATTCCATGAAATGAAATCGTTAATGCAGGAACAAAGAAAAATATACAAGAGCCAAAATCTCTGTACCGACATAGGCAAGCAGTTAAAATGAAAGAGCAAAAGACAACATTATCCCTGGGATAAGTTCCTTCTTCGTAAGGTTATCGATTTTGGATCGTGTTCAAAGCTGAACTACTATAGCACTGCGTTCTAAGAACAATCGCTTACTGAGATAATGCTTTACTTAGTTTTAATGGGTTTCTTGGCTTTTTTTTGTGAGTTGAATTTTCCCATTTTATTATTTATTTTGTGTTGATGGATATTTTTTTTTGTGGTGGTGGTGGTGTTGTGTGCGTGTTCATTTGCATATATATGTTCAGATGTAAGCATCAACACGGGCATGCGTCACAGCAGAAAACATGTGTGTACCTGATTACCTGTTCAAAGGTTCTAATTCTTTTGTCATAATGCATAAGTATACACAGAGAGAGAGAGAGAGAGAGAGAGAGAGAGAGAGAGAGAGAGAGAGAGAGAGAGAGAGAGAAGCGAGAGAGATACAGAGACAATTGTAGACTCAAATATTCGGGGTAGGTTTAACTGGATATTGAGGTCAAGAACGAAAAATTTGTCACAAATAAGGTTAATGTAAAAACAAAATATCTTTATGAAAAAAATACGGGATACATTAAGATGGCTGCTTCAAAACACGCAGTTAAAAAATATCAACAACAACGTTTTGATGGCGCTCGTTGTTGAGGCATGACGTCACTTTACAGACATATAATCTTAAAGTCAAAAACCTCAAACACGATTATATCGACACGTCAAAGGGTTGTTATTTCTACAGGGAAAAAAAGTCTGATAAATGCCCAACGGTCCTGACGCTAATGAATGTATAGAGTGTTGATGCCCAAACTGCGTGATGTTGTGAGAAACAAGATTAACTCAGTCCATTATAATCTTTGAATGAGAGGTGTCTCAAGCCTGAAAATAATAAAAGCCTTTGTGTACGACCATCTTGATATAAAAAAATAGTAATAATAATTCAGCCAGAAGAAGGCTGAAAATTCCTGATTCAGATGCTGTTCGTGAGGTGAAAGAGAAACATTAGTACGAGGAACTGGAGTTAAGGAGGGAGAGGGGGGAGCTAGTTCACGCTTGTTCTGGTTGGTTGACGACAATAAAACGAAAAGTCAAGCTGTTGTGCTATCTTATTTCAAAGGAATAAAGGTGTGCGCAAATTCATGCATACGATTTTGACTTACATATTGATGTTGTTTTTTTTAAAATGGTTTTCTACATGCCATATCGATATTGAATTAATCAGGATTTCAATTATTCGAGGATTCGCTTATCCCCCCATTCATCCATGATAATTGAGTCTACTATACATGGTAAGAAGCTTGGTTTAAAAAAAACATTTCTTTTCTTTCTCGCTGCTTATCTTTTGAATGGATTATATATTTTCCTTTAAAACTTGTAGTGAGGTCTACTCACGGTCGAATCAAGGGCATTTTGCGCCCTTGATGAACCGTTCACTGTGTGCCCTTAGTTCCATAAGAAATAGCACACGTGACAAAATCAAACGTCTTTAGATAAACGTTCATATGTCTTGAGAGTTGTACGGGCTGTGTACGGTAAGAACGATAAGAAAGAATGTCTAGATGTTAGAAGCACGGGGCTGTGCACAGTAACAACGATAAGAAAGATGGTTAGACGTAAGAGACACGGGGCTGTACACAGTAACAACGATAAGAAAGATGGCGAGATGTTAGAGACATAGGGCTCGATACCGCTCTTTATTCACGGAGCCACAGATTTTTAAGTAGTGCACTGTTTCCTTTTTTCCGCAGTTCAGATAATATTATGTTCATTAAGAACATTAAGTGCATTAAGCCAAAAGCGCAAGGCTCCCACTGAATACTTGTGACAACCTTAGTTTTCGCGTAATTTTAGGTAGAAAAATTAATGAGAAAAAAACTACTATATAGATTTGATAAGTAAATTCCATTTATTTTGATTATTTGACATAGCTAGCTAGCTAGCTAGATAGATAGATCAACGAATCCTGTATCTACTGATCTCAATCCTATATCACTGATCAGCCAGTCATCACATTATACATCAATCCATTTCATTACATGATCTGTGAATCCAGTAACAGATATAGCCATCCAGTATTTAGAGATAGCTAATTCAGTAACAGAGATAGCCAATCCGGTATCCAGACATACCCAACCAAGTATATAGAGATACCAATTCATTATCCAGAAACAATCACGTAACAGATATAGTCAACCCAGTAAAAGGAACAGTCAATCCAGTATCCAGAGATAGCCAATCCATTCTATGCAAATAACCAATCTATCATATAGAGATAATCAATCTAAGAGATAAGCAATCTAGAAAAGCTTTTCTCAATTTTCTTACCCTGGAGGAACACTTGAAACAATTATCAGGCCTCAGGGAACTCTTGCACAAAGAATTATAATGTATGTAATTTTTTGTCATGGCGATCTCTTTGGGAACCCTAGAAACTCTGTGTTACACCCGAAATGCAAATAACAGAAGTGGTAATTAATTATTATATTTTTTCCCTTGAATTTATTTAATGTTCGCTACTCTCGCATGGCAACCTTTTTGTATAAGTGTTTTAAATACCCACTAGGGCTGATCAAAGGACGTACCGTACAGACTTGGCATCTAGAGATTGTGTAATCGTACTATTTAACAAGCTACAGACACGTGTCTAGAGATTGCCTACTCGTACTGTTTAAGCTACAGACTCGTGTCTAGAGATTGCGTAATCGTACTGTTTAACAAGCTACAGGCACGTGTCTAGAGATTGTGTAATCGTACTGTTTAACAAGCTACAGACTCGTGTCTAGAGATTGCGTAATCGTACTGTTTAACAAGCTACAGACACGTGTCTAGAGATTGCGTAATCGTAGTGTTTAACAAGCTACAGGCTCGTGTCTAGAGATTGCGTAATCGTACTGTTTAACAAGCTACAGACACGCGTCATAGTCACGTATAAGCACGCACACAAATCGCCTATAGTCATATCGCACAGCTTCATAACTAAAAATAAAACTCTCACACTACATACTTTTAGAACGCAGGCCATTACTGACTGACCCTTGTTTCAAGAAGTCCTAAGATGGCTAGCATGAACAAATTTATTCTTTGACTTGAAACAAAGATCTAATGGCTCATAGATTCAAAAGAACAGAATCATAGCCTGAGACCCTTAGGTCAGCCAGTCAATCCGATTAATTTGTTTTTTCATACGCATGTATATAAACTCGTGCAAATGTGTGGACAGACGCTTGCCAGAAAATTACATGCCCGAATTTGTGGTTTGATTCGGTCAACGCACAGCTTGAGGTATGTGTGAATAGTTCTTACTTTTGTAAACTTAGAAATTGTAAAACTAAAATAGTTCTTATTTTTGTAAACTTAGAAATTGTAAAACTAAAATGCCAGAAGGATCTTATTGTAATGTTGTTAAGTCAAATAATTATATTTTAATTTCAGGAAAACTTCCTAAGAAAGCTGTAAAATTGGAAGAAGGAAGGAACTTCTTCTGCTAAAATTGTGTATTAGCTTGTATAATTGCTTTCATTTCAGCCATGTGAAAGATTTTAATTGTATTTTCCCTTATTTTAAATAATATAGCAACTGTGCATATTTCTGCCAATTAGTTAGGCTGAAGAAAATGTATTGGTTGTGAATACTATGATTTTTTTCAATTTTTCGTAAATTAGAAAATATATATACATTTCTGCCAATTGTTGGGGCCAAAAATTCTGTTGGTTTATTAATACTATGCATGTGTGATGTGTATGAGAGAGAAGTGAAAGGGTTGGAAATTTAACTATTCCCTAAACATGAAGTAACACCTGCATTAATTAATTCTACAGTGCTCAAGCCTCACATGGTATGACCAGCCTGGTCCTTCTGATGATTTACAGACTAAATGGCTATCATCACTACTTCATCTACCTCAAATTTAAATCAACGGTAGCCTGTCTGTTCATCTGCATTTGTGTCACAGACTGAAACATTTTGCAGTCTGGATCCTCTCTCAACAAGTAATGGTGTTAAAAACTTCATTAAAAACTTTGAAACAAGTTTCATGATATTTTCGCCAGCTTGCGACAGTGAATTTCTGCAGTGACTGCCCCTGATCAATGGTCACATGTCAGTGCATGGAAACTGTCCTGATTCACATACTGCGACACGTCAAGAGGAAATAACTCTGTATGAGCAACTGTTTATGGGGTGAATCAGTTTTCAAAACCTATAACTCTGTTCGCACTCTTTCTATGATTTTCTTACTCTGTTTCAACAATCACAAATTTAGTATTCACCCAAATATTACCTAAGACTTAGTACCTCTTGAAGAGCAAAGACTATATATCGAACTTGATATTACATGAACAATCTAACAACTCATGAACAATTTAGTATTCATTATGAGAGTTCTGATAGCAGATCTTTTAGGAATCTAATTTAGATTGAAAACATTTTTTTTCTTTATTGCTGCCATCTGATTGCTATATTTTTTTTTGTTTGCATTTATTATTTTTCTTATTCACTGCATTGAATAAATTTGTTTTTATTGTTTACACTTCCACTTCCGAGTTTTAATTAAGGAAGGATATATGTATGCTGAAGGGGGTGGGGGGCTAGATTTTATTTTGTAACTAAGTCAGCCGATAACGTATCTTGGGAAGTGTCCCCTTAAGCGGACGGGAACATATGAGTGCCAGAAAAACATTCTATGTCTTCAAGTGTTCGTACTTGCAAGAAGCGTTTGGAATTCTGAATTGGTAATGTTCGGGGACTGATAAAGTATTTGTTGAATATTGTTTCCCCGACTGCAATTGACAAAGGCCTGTCACGGGTGGAGATTGGATAGATTAGGGATTAAGGAGCTAATCATTTAAACCCACTCATTCACACTCTGACATACAGATAGTGTCATGGCACTAGACCCGGCTGAATAACTTGCATTCAACTTTGCGACTCTTGCAGTTAGAGTCTACTGTCAAACGTATGAGGTCTAGGTAGAGTAGGCCAAACCTTAGGTCTAGCATTAGAATCTACTGTCAAACGTATGAGGCCTAGGTAGAGTAGGCCAAACCTTAGGTCTCGCGTCTTCGCATCTACATGCCATCTCTATCTTGTGAGAGGCCCTGTCAATGTTATCAAACCCAGCCTGTCTTCTGGGTCAGGTTGTAATAATATCCCAGATATTTAGCCAAATTGACCGCGTGACTGTCCCTCTTTGCGCGGAAAATCACTCCATGGTTTAGAGTCCAGACAGACGCCGTCATAATAGGACCATCCTGCCATCCTCTCCAAGAAACATCACTGGTAAAAGGTCTCTTTGCCGAGAAATGTCAGTCAAGTTGAACTTATAATTTAAATCAGGTATAAGTAGTTGCAATTATAATTATGCTAGCATGTGTTAAGTATATTCCTTTGGATATGTGTGTGTGTGTTTGTGTTATGTATGTTCATAAGTTTAACTAATTCTTTTTCTAATTGTTTTTCCTCGTTGTTTATTTCTCATCTGTCATCCCTTATTTTTGCATGTATAAGTGACGTGTGTATGGGGTGCTTAACGCCACCCTACTGTTCACACGATACTTAGTGGATGTCAGTATATATGTGTTTTAGAATCACCACTTTATCTATCACATTCATGCCATCGGCATCTTACTTTGCCTACCCCGTCCTGTAGCACATAGAGTTTGGCATGGTAGTATCCAGAGATAGTTAATCTAGCACATAGGGATAGGCATGGTAGTATCCAGAGATAGTTAATCTAGCACACAGAGACAGGCATTGTAGTATACAGATAGCTAATCTAGCACATAGAGATAGGCATTGTAGTATCCAGAGAGAGTTAATCTAGCACATAGAGATAGCCAGTGCAGTACATAACAGTGATTTCAGGTAGGGGCAGATTAAGTCCTACTTTGCGAACAATTTTTGTCTGAAATTTGTCCGGAAAAAGTTAAATTTGTCTATGATTTACATCTGAAGATGATTTCACATTGGTTTCCAGCTTTCACATATTTTGCAAACTAGTAGGGAATAGACATATTTATGTTTTATAACTCTTAAAAATTTGAAGTGAAAGTTTCACGTATATATATTTTTTCAAGTACTGACGATCGAATCTTTCCAATTTTGAACTGCCAAAGAAATAATGAGCGTGTGTGACCTCTGGCTCAAGGGACTTAATTTATCGTCCCGTCCGATGAACTAGGCACTAATCTCGCCCACCACGAAGAGTTTGGAAACTTTTGAGAGACATGTCCAAAACTCTTTTCGCACAGACATGGGACTTGGATCTGAAATTTCTAGTTCAAGAAACAAGAAGGAATCATGTAGGCACCATGGCCTGTTGCTAAATTTGTTGAGTGAAAGTAGCGGACTATTTCTTGAGCTCTTGCTAGATATGACGTAGCAGGATTACTAGCCGAGAAGCCAGCTATAGCGCAGAGTGATCTCCCGTCTTTAAAAAGGGCGTGATAGTTACAATGTAATCAGTAGGGTTGGGAGTAAGATGGACGACGTACTAGTGGCTTTATGCGAGTATGATTCCATTGATCTTGTGATTAATCAGGAAATCGAGACACTTCGACATCTCCGCTCAGACAAATGTCAATACTATCACGTTTAGAAATTACCTCACTCTTTAATTAAAATAAAAAGAACATAAAAATGTCTTTCTTCTTCAGGAGGGAAGCCGGCAACAAATCGTTATTCCAACTTTAGCCATGCTTCGCGTAACAGCAGAGTGAGGTTTCACACGCAAGTTACGCGTCCAAGATTCCAAGCAAAAATAAATTCGTCTGAAAAAGTTTTATCATCTCAAAATAGCAATTTGTGGCTAAACTTAGCCAGACGTTAAGACAATCAAACATTTACCAACATTCTGACAACACAGCAGCACCGAAATCTTACAAGGGGAGGTAAAGCAGTGAAAGAACGTCTTTTCTATATCCATTTGACCTGGTTGAGAGACCTCGGGCGGTATTTCTCCAGGCAGTATGCGCTAGTGCTTGCTGTCAAAACGTTACATAAACACATTTCACTGAAAACAATATCCTTCACAAAGGTATTTTGTTTCCGTTCCTCTGGAAACCACGCCAATAACCACATGAATAGCAAGAAGAAATGGCAATTTGTTCGAGAAACGAAAAGTTAAGGTGCATTGTTTATTCTCACCAAATTACATCATTAAAATTATTACGACTTTTTCTTTTCACATCTTCTCTATTCAAAATGAAAACACACACACACACACACACACACACAAACCACGTATGTTTCAATGACAGCACCAAATTTATATGTCAGTATACAATAGGTAATAGGTCATATTAGTCGCTCCATACGTGTGGTTCTTAATGAAGAGAGAATGAACAATGAAAAGGAAAATTTACACATTACTGTATTCATTATATACAGGAAAAAGGAATTTTCCTTTTGTATAAGATTGTCAGTTTAATTTTCATTAGGTCATGAAACTGTAGAATTGTCAGATGAATAAAGTCATCAAAAGCTATTTAATATGTAAGTTTTGGTTTTGTTTGTGTTTAAGCTCATTCTTATCCATTAGTTTAAGCCATCTAAGCTCTCTCTCTCTCTCTCTCTCTCTCTCTCTCTCTCCATCCAACCATCTATTTAACTATCTATCTATCTATCTATCTATCTATCTATCTATCTATCTATCTATCTATCTATCTATATGTGTGTGTATCCATTCGTCTGTCTGTCTAGCTAGCTTGCCATCAACCAACCATCCGTTCTCTGATGCCAACCCTACTTAGTTAATGGAAATTATTATTATTATTTAATTAATCATACAAAACTAATTACAAGTGATGAAAATCTAAATTTATATTATTAATGATCCTACAGCAGACACCACTCGTCTTTCTCACTTGGCGAATATACGGGCGCGTAAATTGTTTTCTTTCACAACATTAAAGACTAACATTTACCTTCACACAATATTCCGTAGGTGGAAAACTTCTTACTAAAGGAGAAGACAAATCCGTCTTTAATCTGTATTTAGTAAGCCCCATCCACCCCTTTTCTTGTCCAGCATAAGGTTGTTAATATGCATAAGAAGGTCAATAGATGTCTTAAATCAACAATCAAATATAGATATGACAAATACAATAAAATAGATTACTTGACATCAGTATTTCCATGAAACCATGTTCGAATAATTTTCTTACTACACAGTATTATGCCTAAGACATAATTCAATAATTCAATACAAATCACATGATCATTCTTATCAGGGAATAGAAATGGAGTTATTAGATATAAGAGATAATATTTCCTTTTACATAACATGGATTAGGTGCGGTCTTAAAAGTCTTTCGTGCCCCTTTTTTTGCAACATTATCACAAATTATAGTTTAGTTCAATTTCCACATTTCCATCCTCATGATGAAACAGATTCACCATTTGTTCTCTGGAAGTCAACCTCGGTTTTTTCTGCCATACCAGTTCGTTCAAGCAGAACATTAATTTATAGTATTTCCCCAGACCAGAAATTTTTCAATGTAGTCAACATACTTTGCCATCATACATCAAAGGAGTGTAGTGTATTCTTTACACTTATACACATAATGGCAGATGATTCCTGTATCTCCCTGATAACAAATGAAAGTAGAAAATAGAAAAGGCTGTTTGCCTGAAAAATATAATCAAGCAGCAACACTAAGTTCTAGTTTATAGCCTTATTACTCCATTCTTTCTTACATTCAAGTCTCAACTTAAAATTTCCCTGCAACAGTATTTATTTGCCTGATAGACACACAGAGAATAATAAATACAGCATATTTAAACAATGCCCATTATCTAGCATGCTACATATGAGCAGCTTAGTTCAAACATTTGTAGAAATAATATTCTACTTACATAATACATCTTATTAAAACACAAGTATAACATATCAATAGCAAAATGCACGAAATATCTCCAAATCCATTCTCTCTCAACAAGTTAATTTACCATCAGGTTAATGGCCACCTTTCAAAACCGGACTTCTTTGCCACTTCAAATTCAAGTGATTAGACAATAGATTTCTCTACAGCAGGTAAACTTTTAGATCTCAACCCACTGGCTTGTCTCATTCTCATAAATTATAATCATTGCATAATAAAAACTATTCACTCAGGATGGTTTGCATTACATCAGCAATATCTAGCAAATTCTCAACTTGGGTGCTTACTTCAAAGTCTGCCACTTTAAAATTATCGTCATAAGGAGTGCACAATTTGGGTTATTCTGATTTCTTAACAATTTATATAACAATTAAATTTTAGAATGGGGAGAGGCAAACGTTCCAAGTACCACCTTCCTGCCTATCTGCCTGTCTGTATTTTGTATTGCAGCCTGTCAATCTGCCTCTCTGTATTTGTATTGCAGCCTGTCTGCGACGAAAGAAAGTTCAGTTTGTTTGAGGGTTTTTGTTGAAAGCATTTCTGTAGAGTACCACTTCTTTAATATGTCAATACAATACACTCAGGTCCAGAAGCTGGACTTAGATTTTTATTTCACAGTGGACTTAGATACTTGTGGCACAGTGGACTTAGATACGTGTTGCACAGTGGATTTAAATTCTTACTGCACAGTGAACTTAAATTCTTATTGCACCGTTGACATAGATACTTGTTGCACAGTGGACTTAGATTCTTATTGCAAAGTGGACTTAGATATTTGTTACCACAGTGGACTTTGATACTTGTTGCGCAGTGGACTTCGATACTTTTTGCACAGCAACGCCCACGCAGAAGCCAACGTAAGCAAAATGTTTCAATATCTAATTTCCATGTGAATTAATGTTCTGACCCCTATTATCGCATACCATATCTCACGTAACTAAATTAACACGTACTAAATAAATTCCATCTACGAGCGCTCCCTGGCATGGCCCAATCTAATGTCTTCACTGGAAAGGCTTTCCTCGTGGTTATAGTGATTGTCTTTTCTCCTGCCGAACATCAATAACCAGCTAAAAAGTAGCAAGAAAGAAAAAGAAAGAAATGCACTGCTATTTTGCGGAGAATCGGAAAACGCGTGCTCCTATTTTGCAAAGAGTAGGAATATATGTATTTTTTTTGTTTGCAAAACGTCGGAATTCATATACTGAGGTGCTGCACTTCTAAAATACTCTTACCCAATGAAAATTCACTTTGAAAAGTGCTGCGAAGCAAACCTACTTCCCGAAGAACCAACCAGTTCATATCACACAGCTGTGGGTTGATCGCCCTCTCTTCGGGCCTAACTTCCGGTAGGTAAGATTGTAGGATCATGGTTGGGATGCAACTGAATGATTTAAAGTTGCGCGTTTAGGTGTTAATGTAAGCAGTTCGTTCGATAAACATATTCTAAATTATAATGTGATTAAGGCTTTATCTTTTGCTGTCGTTTTTTTCTTCCTCTAACATTTAAATGCGGTATGCCATAGCACTACAACCAGGAAATGAACACACCACTGCTGATAAAGAGTAAAGGACTTCAGTGAGGCAATATAAGGGATACGTCATTCTTAATAAAGGACTCCATTGAAGTAATGTGAGGGATACGTCACTCTTAATAAAGGACTACAGTAAAGTAATGTGAGGAAGGGGCGCGACACTCTTGAAAAAGGACTCCAGTGAAGTAATATGAAGTAATACTCTTGGTAGAGTAAAAGACTCCAGTGAAGTAATGTGAGGAATGGGCATGTCACTCTTGATAAAGGAACCCGGTGAAGTAATATGATGGACACGTCACTCTTGATAGAGTAAAGGACTCCAATGAAGTAATATTGGACACGTCACTCTTGATAAATGATTCCGGTGAAGTAATGTGAGGAGGGGATACGTCACACTTGATAGAGTAAAGGACTCCACTGAAGTAATATTGGACACGTCACTCTTGATAAATGATTCCGGTGAAGTAATGTGAGGAGGGGATACGTCACTCTTGATAAGGGGACTCATGTGAAGTAATGTGAGGAGGGGATACGTCACTCTTGATAAGGGGACTCCAGTGAAGTAATGTGAAGAAGAGTCATGTCGCTCTTGATAGTCTCCAACGAAGTAATTTGGGAAAGTGGACACGTCACTCTTGATAAATGACTTCGGCGAAGTAATATGAAGAAAGGGGCACGTCACTCTTGATAAATGACTTCGGTGAAGTAATATGAAGAAAGGGGCACGTCACTCTTGAAAGAGAGGAAAATAACAGTGACCTCTATAAACAATTCGTTTTCCAAACTGAGGACTGGTCAAATTATTCTAGTTACAGCCAGGCCATTCATTCTAATAGTAAATATATTGTTAATTATCATATATTTCTCATTTAAAACATGGTATCCACTAAGATGAATGAGATTATATGAAATGGCGCGGAGCGAATGACAATTCCTCACTCGGATTAGAACGATGTGAAAAAAATATAAACATTTTCTTTCTTATACGATTTTAGCCTCCATTTCACAGCATCAGAACTCGTGAATCATTAAGATGATTTAAGAAGTAAGCCAACAGAAAGGAACAAAAATGTTATCAGTGTAATGCGTATCAATTTGTGTTCCGAGCTTTATCTTTATGTATCAATCTATGTTCTGAGCTTATCTTTAAGTTACAATAAGGCATAACTGTAAAATTAAATGCACTTAATATTATTAGTTTTTGTATTTAAATTCAAATGAGTTTTCTTTCGCTTGTCTAATGATGACTAAAATAATTCTCTTCATCAAATTATTATTTTAGTATCATCGTCGTTAGCAGCATTAATAATTATTTACATTAAATAAATATTATTTTATACTATTGTTGTTGTGCAATGTATGACTCTTCTCAAGTCTTATATTGAGATGGTTGTGGAGCTTAGTCTCAGAACTATCAGGCTTCTGGGAGATCCAAGATTTTACAGATGATTTGGGCACTTCCAAGGATTGCTGCTGTGAACAGTGGGCAAATTGCTTTATTTTTCTAGCAGTTTATTCAAATACCATTGGAACTCATATGTTATGTTCTCAAGTACTTTGATTATTTGTTGTCCTTACTTACATTTAATAGTTTGAATTTCTCTAATCTGAGATTTTGTTATCAATTTCGATAACTCTTTCTGGGTAGTAGTAGTGGAGTAGGAGTGGTAATTGTTGTTGGTGTTGTAGCATAGTTGATCTATTTCTTGTAACATATTTCATTCACGAAACAATAATACCGTTATTCTATTAACGATCATTTCTTTGAAAAGACAATAGTCAGTAAATGTACACAATCTATGGGCACGAGGACAATATGCCTAAAACAAGCGCGATCGCGCATGCGCAATGCATAAATTCGAGCCTTTCATCTGTAAAACAGTTTCTGATTGGATAATCTAGTCCACTTGATTCACCTGCACCACCCTACACACACTCTCTCTCTCGCACACGAAGCACTACACATTTTCACGCGCACACATACACACTAACACACACGAGCGCTCCTTTTCACATCATTCCAACAAATTTTATTATCAGCCATCTATCTGCCATTTCAGTCTTTAAGCAGTGCCAAATAATGTTCACACAGGCAAGCGGTAATTCCAGACGTATCGGCCATATACCAAGAGGAGACAGACCAGTTAGAGTGTTATTTATGGATACTTTCAAGATAAGGTGGTTCTAACTGCTTAAAGTGGTCCTAGCTGCTTAAAGTGGTCCTAGCTGCTTAAAGTGGTCCTAACTGCTTAAAGTGGTCCTAGCTGCCCAAAACGACCATCCATCATGTTTAGTGCAGAAGTGTTACAAGTGTTACAAGTTACGCTTTGTCTCCACCTGTCAAAATGATGCACTAATGCTAGCTAGCTCTTGAAGAAATGTTTTCAGTCGCACAACAACAAGATCAGAGAAATTTAGCTTGCTGCTGTGGCAGAGTAAATTTGCCTATCCCTATTTATAGACTTAATTGTTGTATAAAATGTTAAATTTTGAAGTGACCCGATCTTGGGCACTCTTTATGATGGTATTTTTGTAAGTGTCAGAGTTGGAGTAAAGATTTTTTTTGCTATAAATTGCTGATGCAATAAAAACAGTTCCAACTGGATGGGCAGATTTTATTGTCCAATGTTAATATTTACGAGAACGAAACCTGCAATGGGTAAGATCAAAAGTTTACCTGCTGTAGAGAATTCTAGTGTAAAATCACTTTCAATTTGGAGTGGCAAGAGGTACAGTCATGAAAGGCGGCTGTTAGCTTAATGGTGAGTTAAATGACTGATTGAGAGAGATAATGGGCTTAGAAATATTTTGTGCATTTTGCTACTGATATGTTATACTTGTGTTTTACATAGAGATGTATTATGTAAGTAGACTATTATTTCTACAAATATTTTAACTAAACTGCTCGTATATAGTATGGTAAACATTTGACATTGTTTCTAGCAAATGCGCTAATAAAATTGATATGCTGTATTTATTATGCTGTGTATACATGTATCAGACAAATAAACACTGTTGCAGGAAACTGTAAGTTGAGACTTGAAGGTAAAAGAGAATAGAGTTAAAGATGAATACTTTGGAAACTTAGCATTTGTTCCCTGATTATATTTTACAGGGATTAAGCAGACTTTCTTATTTTACCAAAATCTCTTGGTTTATTTTTTTAATTTTTTTTAAACAGCTATGATTATGATAGATGCAAGAAGTATCTACTGCAGTGTGTAAGTGTAAAGAATACACTGTACTTTGTTGATAGTGGTGGCAAAGTATACTGATTACATCAAGCAATTTCTAGTACAAGGAGGTTACTGGAAATTTCTACAATTGTTGTTCTGCCTGAGGTAACTAATATGACAGAGCACCAGATGGCCTTGAGAGAATAGGCTAGTCAGTGCTCTACAACGTAAGAAGGGAAACACGTGGAATTGCCAGTAATGACATGAACAATAAACTTGTGACTTTGTTGTGAAAAGCATGCAAAAAACAATTGCAACTTCACCTAGACAAGATTATGTAGAAACTATTTTCTCATACCTCTAATAACTCCATTTATGTTCTCTGATATGAACTATCCTTGATTTGTACTGACACTAATCTGTTGAAATGTGTTTTAGGATATAAGACTGTATGGGTATTAAAATAATTTAAATGAGGTTTCATGGAAATATTGATGTCAAGTATTTTTTCATTATATTTGTCATATGTATATTTGATTTTTTGATTTAATAAATTTATTGTTAAATTTATTGACCTACTTACACATGTTGATATCCTTATGTTGAAGAAGAAAGTGTGTGGAAGGGGGCTCGCTAAGTATAGATTAAAGGACATATTTATCTTCTCCTTTAGCAAGAAGTTTTCCAATTACGGAAATATTCTGTGACGGTAAATGCTTGTCTTTATTGTTGTAGAAAAGAGAAAACATATACAGTGCCCGCATATCCAGTAAGTGAGAGAGACGAATGGCGTCTGCTGGAAAATTATTAACATAAAGAAAGATTCTCATCACTTGTATTTAGTTATGTTTGATTATTTAATTAATTAATTAATTATTATTATTATTGTTATAACCATTAACTATGTGGCATTGGCGTTACAGCTGCCATTATTAGTTTCTTGTGCTTTGTATTGTTTTCTTTTGTGTCAGCACATCCTTTTTTAATTTTATTTTGACTTTCATTACATGTGAGGTTGTTTTTTTTAAAATTAGATATAACCATCGCAAGAAATGTTTCTAAAATGCTTTGAAAACGAAAATGGTTCAAAAGCAGCATAAAGGTTTGTCAAAACCGTGAATCGAGGAAAACACCGTTATGAACAATTTAAAATGTATGCAGACGAAACCTGGCAAATGGCGAAACAAAGTTGTCCTTGAAGATGACACAAAGTCAGCGGCAGTTTTAAAAAATAACAAAACAATAGCCCTACACGCTAACAGCCAATCAAATAAAACCCCACTATATAAAGATAAATATATTCTTGTGACGGCACCAATGGGTGGCTTAAAATGGCTTTAGTTACACCTCCCCCAATCTCCATTAGTCTTACCCCACCCCAATTACCCTCATAAACGGTGTGTGTGTTATGCAAACGCAGCTTCCAGACTGGTCCTCTAGCATCGCTCTCCTACAACCAGATTGCCGCCCTTAAGCCCTTCTTCCCAACCCATCCCTAGAAATTTACAAACTCTGATGCCGCCACTTTTCTTGAAGCCAATTAGCCTAAGTCTCCACCGAAATATGTTTTCACTAAATCAACCCTAGACAGAAAACCATAAATTTGTCAGTGACTGATGGTCCGACTTTCACAGTGCCTGTATCAATGTTGAACACACTGACTACTGACGAGATCTGAGGAGTTCGTAATGATACATATAGTCTGCATTAAAAGACGGATTCGCAAGATTGGATGTGGAGGTTACCATCCAGCTTTCATGATATGTAAAGGATATTAAGCAGTTCTGCTCATTCAAATGCGATATTTATCCACAACTAATAGACACATTTATTGTAAGAGCGTGTAGATCTGCTTTTGTACTGCATGCTGAAAGGACGTTTTGCAATCGTTTTGTGATGGGTGGGTGTGGGAATCGTCACCACTGGAACTTGTGTTGATCATTTCGTCATCAAATTCTCTGGTCTGGAGTACCCACTGGAACCCCACAGCCTCACACTGGTTCGAAATGGAGGCGGAAGGGCTGGCGGAAGGGACTGTGAAAGGCCGCACCAGTTTGGCGCACACCCTCAACCGCCATCCCTCGGTAAACATTTTGTGTATTGGCAGCTACCTGGTTTTTTTTAATTTTGGTTTTTTATTTTATCTTTGAAGTCATTATTTCTGACGTCATGCAAACAGAAGTGAAGAGAGGTAAGTTTGTGAAAGATTCTGACATCATCAGTATACCAATAACTCCATAAAGATCACGTAGTTGTTGTTTACCCAGAATTCTTCCAATAAAAATATCTGCAATTGCACAACGAATTATTTCAGATCGAAATATTTTAAATCTTATAATAGAGTGCATTATTCGCTTTAAAGCTTTAAACATTTTACTTTTTTAAAAGTTAAAATTCATTTACAAGAATTATTTTGAAATTTTAGACTTAGAACACGCTATAACAGATGCATGCAATCTGCGTTTTGACAACCATTTTCGTTAATTTCAAAAAGCACTGCTTGAACTGAAATTGCAATGATATAAAGGGCAGATAATTCTCGTTTCATATTACGAAGTCTTTGGGTCCTTTCAAGTCCTCTCGTAGCCCTTCGGACCCCGATGTCTGTGCTTTTAGCGGTCTTTAATATCACCTGCCTGCAAGCAAAAGCACTTGCTAGTTATGTATGAGTTGTCCTCCCTTCAAAGTGCTTGACTCTGGGGTCAAAGAGTAGGTTAAAACAGTGTTGGCCGATATCCAGCATTACACCACCTGACAATTAATCATCCCGGCTTCTGCCTTTGCCAGAGTGGAATGCCACTTACCATTATCTCTGGAAACTGAAGATTGGTACTTTAGTTCCAGTAAGTAGGAAAAATATTTTGACAATCATTAAGTTTTCATGAAACAGAGAGGCCATTAAAAATATAACAGTGTTTTTACGATGATATGTCGCATAAGATCGACTTATTCTGCCTATCCAAAGAAAATTTGCAGCCATGGCGCTGTACCTCTCCTTTCCACATCTAAATTTAATCAATGGGCGCTTTCTACCGTCTAGCAAAATCAGCGAAAACTGTTAGGAGACGAGAAATTCTTCCACAAGGAACAACAGAAAATGTGAACAGGACTTGAAAACATCAAGTGAAGAATCCTGCACTGGGTGACTTTCTCGAATTATTTCTCATATTTTCTGGCAGTAGGCTCGGTGATGTCATCATACGGAGTGCCCAGGGTCGGGTCTCTAACATTTTAACAATTTACATAGCAATTATGTATTAAAATAGTGACAGGCAAATTTACTCTGCCACATATAAATATTAGTGTGCAAATGTGCTAGTGTCCTTTCCTGAAGTGAATTACGCAATTAAATGTTCTTATTCATACTTTTCCGAAATGAATAAGATAAAAAAAAATCACACCCAAAATCATTAACACTCTAAACCGCACACACTAAATCAAAAAGCACTGAATCACTATACGCATATAAATACACATACACACACACACACATACACACACACACACACACACACATATATACACACACATACACACACACATACACACACACACACATACACAGCTGCGGTGAGTTCGCACGTTTTATTCTACTATACAGAAATAAAAATAAGTTGCCATGGTGCTGTACCTATTCGTATAAATTGGCAAAAATTCATTTATTAATGTAAACAGCAATGACCCTTACCACCAACAGCTAGTATTCCCTTTACAGCTGGTGCTCGAGGTATTAATCAAAGTAATTAGAGACTCGCAAGCAGCCTAATGTGATAGAGGATTAATCACCCGCAAAATAACTCAACATCTGAGATGTCCTTGACAGATTGATGATCTTATCCATTTTATTGCCTGAGTAGCCTTCGCTCCCAGAACTAGAATCAAGTGGTGAGAGTATACATGAGGCTCGAATCCCGAAGCGTTGAAATCACAAAGAGGAGGGAAGGGCCTTGGGTATGTGAAAGACTGGGCACCAGTCACCTGCAACAGAGATCGAACTAAGAGTCCGGCTCTGTTCCCAAAATAAACGGATATATCTTAGAGTTATTTATTATTCTATCAAGCGACACACCGATCTCCAGCAAAGATGCAGGCTAAAAATTAAAAAAATAATAATATCTAATAAAAAATTAAATAAACCCCAAATGCCGTGCCCCAACCGTCTTACAGGACATAGCTCTCCTTTCGAACCAAGTTCCACCGCCACAACACCGGCAACGACAGAACAACAAGGCATGCATAGAAACACCACCACTTTCCCAAACGCAGCACTACTTCCCCTCTCCGGATGCCAGTGAGGAGAGGAGGTCCCTTCCCCCCCCCACCCCGAGGCAACTCAAGACTGAGAATATCTAACGATAAAAAATCTACAGAGCCTCTGGTGGGTGGTGTCAGCGGGGAAAAAAAGACGAATTATTTAGCTGGTGATGGTGGGAAGTGATGTCTAACCATTCGGATGGGACAATGAAAATGGTCCCGTGTGCTGCAGATGCTGTGTTTTTGAAGAAATTGCCTAGAATCACTACGGGATGGGCAATACAGAAAACTGCCCAGAAAAGTTTTAAAATGGACTCATTGTCATTCCAAAGTTTCCATACCTTCTACCCAAGTTTAAATTTTGCTTCTCCATTTACACCACACTAATGATTATTTCTCCTGCTGCTGACACTAATTCTCCCTAAAAATGGCCCCATAATTCTCCTCTTACTGACATTCTATTTCCCCATGGCCTACTATGCAAATAATATATTAAATGCACAACCACTGCCTTTTTTACACTATACCTGTTTTTAAAGACACATTCATTGCTTAATAATCTATTGACATTTCAAAGATACGTCCATAGACTACTAAACTCTTCAAGATTTAAAGACACATCCGTTGCCTAGTAAACATTCAAAGTTTTAAAGACACGTCGATTGTTAATTAATGTTAATATTTTGAAGATAAATCTACAGCCTAGTATAAGTTCAAAATTTTGAAGACGCATCCATTACTAAATATATAACGCTGATGTTTTAAAGACACATCCATTACTAAATATATAACGCTGATGTTTTAAAGACACATCCATTACTAAATATATAACGCTGATGTTTTAAAGACACATCCATTGCCTAGTATACTATGAAAGTTTTAAAGACACATCCTTTGATAATTATATAATGTTAATGTTTAAAGGACACCCACTAAAGTGTTCATGTGTTTAAAAGGCGAATTCTTTGCCCACTAAACTCTGAAATATTTAAAGGCAAACACATTGTGTATTTCACTGTTGATGTTTTAAAGCACGCCTATTGCCTACTATACTGTACTGTTTCAAACATATGCTATTTGCTTACCATTTGGTTAGTGTTTTTACATGCACAACCGTTGCCGAATTACACTGTTTATGTTTTAAAGGCAAGCCCACTACTGCCAACTGTACTGTTAATGTTTTAAAGGCACGCCCGTTGCCTATTGTATTGTTTCAAAGGCACAACGGGGCTTACTAATATCATCCATACTGTGACTAGCCACTATAGTCTGCTTTGCAGTAGACTTGAAACAAATCGCACTCTGGGACGATCTGAACATCACATCTGTCTCAATAACGCAATCTTCCCTGTCAGCATAGCCAGGGGCGATAATCTCTCACGTGCCTCCTGATGCTGTAATGGCGAGGAAAACAGGCGCATGGCAGCGTTATTGCCAGGTATCAAATAAAAAAAAATGTCTTAAGTAACTCATTGGTACCATCTATTCTAACCCCATCTGTCTGGGTCTGGTCCATGGTGCTGAGACTCTGGACCCTGTAATGGCTTGCAATAATTGCTTAGTACAGTCAAACGACTGCAAGCAGATGGCAGCGTGCAACAGATGGCTGCGAGTAAGGGCAGATAATCTGAGTATACTGCACTGCACGATGACGATCAGGAGGTGCCACAAGCCGAGCCAGACTAGAGCCACGAAAGAGTGAAATAGCATCAGTGCATTATTCCTGTTAGCGTAATGAGAAACAGGAGACGAGATGAGATATTGTCGATCACAAATAAGTGCGTCTGCCTCACCGCAGATCTGTGCAAATGGCGTTGGTCTTCATATCCAGCACAGATGCCATTAATGTTTGTAACTAGTGATTATACAACTGTACGTAAAATTAAACTTTGACATGCATGAAATCAAGAAAGTGCGCTCGCGCGCGCGCGCGCGTGTGTGTGTGTGTGTGTGTATGTGTGTGTGTGTGTTTGTGTGTGTGTGTTTGTGTGTGTGTGTACTGTGTGTGTATGTGTGTGTAATGTGTGTGTGTATGTGTGTGTGTTTGTGTTTGTGTGCAATTGTGCGTGTTTTAAAAAAAAAGAATGTTTACATCTCAGAGCATGTTTACAGATATATTACATTATTGACTTGCAAATGGGAGCACGTCTGCTGTTAATTTATTATTAAATACTATCTTCGATACAAATTCTCAGAAAGCAACAGTTTACAGTCTTTAGTCATTATATAATCATTTGCATAGTTTAACAACTCTCTCTCTCTCACACACACACATACATACACACACACACACACACACACACACACACACACACACACACACAGACACACACACACACTAACTTACATACACAAAAAAAAAACAAAACACAGATTTAATGGTGTAGCGAGGTAAGGTGTTGCCCGAAGACAAATATCCAAATTATGCCCCCCCCCATCCATTGGTATTATCTGTATGTACTACAAATATTGTGAATGCATTATTTGTTACTTAGTCACAACATGACATTCAAATTAATATTAAAGCATACAAATGCGCTCGCAAACAAACTCACATGCAAACAAACGCTGGCACATGCACATGACACTGATAAACTGATCAAGCTTTTTTCCCCCCAACTATTTGCAAGCGTTTGTCTATATCCATCAGGTTTTGAGTAATCTTGCAGAAAATCAAAACGACCGAGCTTGGGAAAAACTTCACAAGAAGCTAAAGATAGGAAACTGAATATATTATTCAAATTCCTTCTGTTAAGGGCAATGGAGTTGGTGGTTATCTCTGTGTGTGTGTGGTTGTGCGCGTTTATGTCTGTTCGGGTGTATGTGCTAATATTCAAACACACTTTTTTCTCTCAAACATGAACAAAGTCAAGCTATATTTTGCTGTAAAAAGCTACTGGTTTTTATGCTCCACCATGAGAAAAAACAGTAAGATTTTATAACAATATTCAATAAATCTAAAGTTTTTTTTAATTTTTTTATCCTTCCTACATCCGTGATAACAAAACCATTGGGGGAAATGAGGAGCATTAGCATTGTGTGCTGCCGTGTTATTTGTCGATGCAGTTGTCGATGGTACCTGAATTTATTGAACGCCACAGTTTGTTTAGCAGCACCATCAATAAGCTGCCTGTACGCACTCACTCTAGCATAACGACCCCTTTCCACTCGACAGCAAGAGTAGCGTCCCATTACAACGCTACAGTAGCATAACGTCCCGCCATGCTTTAGTTTGCCGGGGGTAGTGGTGGTGAGGTTGTTGGAGGTTTTTTTTTATTTTGCATTTTATCATTCCTTGACGGACCCGCAGGAGACGTGACCGGCGGAGCAGGTAGAGTGAAGGGAACCGGAAGTGGGTACCGATAGCTAGCAGATTGCCCATTTTGCATTGTGACGGACCAATTGTCTCTGGTCGGTGAACAAAACCACGGTAACTCATGCCGCACAAATTCACGGTAAAACGCAAACACATTTTCCATGTCCCCGGGCGGCGAAATGCTATTTTAGTACGGCGCGCTCTGGCCGTGCATTATGTGACGACAGCCCCTTGGAGAGATGGGGCATTATGCATTTTCTATATGCCAGGGAAAATAGCGCTAATCATATTGTTGTGTGCTGAGCGAAATAGGGTAGATGGCTGCTGATCGTGGATTGTCTGGTGTCTGACGATACCTTGATGGGCCTTGGTATATTTTCAAGAAAACAAGTTAAGTGCTACGCCAGAAACTAATAATCTTATGTGAGGGGTCTCTTAGAGGATGGGGCCGGTGGGTGAGTGGTTGGTAGGAGGGATTGCTGAACTGTCCTTCTATACTCTGGCATATCGTGTCTGCGTCCAACAGTTGTGAGTTTTCCGTCTGTTGATACTTGTGGTCTTGGTTCTGATGAAGATGTCATGAACTTTCTGTCGTTTCACCGTATATGACAGCTCACGAACCAACGCTAGACATAACAGGAATTAAGCAATCAGCCATTTTAGGCTGATACCATATGAAGGTTGCACTGGCAAAACAAAATGACTTCGAAGAAAACGTAACTGATTAATTTTTTTTGGTGTTGGAACAGAGATTACGACCTGTTCTTCAACTGTTTGGCACCACTAGTGAGACTTTCTCTTTTTTCCTAGACACAGTTCACGAACTTTATTACATCTTAAGAAGTTAGAGAGCTAAACTCCTCAAAGCAAAATGTCCAAAGAGCGACGGCTACACTGGAATAAAAATTAGCAAATCTACTTAGTATTCTTTCGAAATAGAATTATTTTAATAGCATTACTGGAAAGTTTAAGCCTTAAACATATTCATCGTTATTGCATTTTTTAGTCTGTGCTCATTTCAGGGAGAATTCTTCAATCGGTTTCTCAACGATCCTATTATTTATACTTTTTTAAAATTCCGTTATACTTAGTTTTAAAATGAGAGTCTGGAGATTCAAATGATATTCTGTTACCGTTATTTCTTACTCTTAGCACAATTACAAAAGTTCTATGATTTCGTAAAGTTGCAGAGGAAAAAACAACCACAGCTCTCTCTAATGCATGTTGTCAATATACACTCGTACTGAGGGTGGGAGGGTGCGGGAAGGAGTTGGGATTTTGTGTGCCAAGGTAACAAAACTGATTAACCGTTTTGTCGTCAAACTGGAAATACGAAAATAAATCGCCATCATAAAGCGTTTCAAGCATAAAATAATCTCTGTCTCTCTCCTCTCTCTCTCTCTCTCTCTCTCTCTCTCTCTCTCTCTCTCTCTCTCTCTCTCTCTCTCTCTCTCAAGGAACCTTTCTATTTTGCTGCTTAATCGACAATTGCAAATCCGACCTCTCTTCTCACTCGCTGCTTTCCCGTCACCACCATTATACAGACGCAAGGCTCTGTGCTGTACTCTTTCTTTTTTCCCCTTTGTATTTCTCCCTTAGTTTGCACAAATATATTTATCCAACCTTCTTTCTGTTAAGAATGAAAATAAATAATTCATTCGTTATGTTCTGAAGCGCAACTTGTACGTGTTGTAATTACGCGTGTTCAGTGCGTTATGAAGTGTAATCTGTGCGCGTTATAATATGCAATCTATGTGTTATAATGCGCAATCTGTGTCTGCTGTAACACGCAATCTCGTTGTTATAATTGACATGTCACCACTTCACTAATAATTAATAAAGTAACCAGTTCAGTCAACCAACCACTGAACGAAGCAATAAGTCAATTCATCAACAAGGAAACCATCTAATCCACCAGTAGACCAGGCAGGCCGGAAATCAGCAGAATTCATTACTTTTAATTAAACTAAACACAAAACAACAATAGGATGCAAATACAAGCCTACACATATAAACTAGCACCACGTGATGATGATAATGACGACGACGACAATGATACATCCCTCGCAAGATTTTTAATTGGAGCTGCAAATTAATCGCAGGGAAAAAAGTACACGAGAGAACTACAAGACACTCGCATTTACTCACAAAACCTCCAAGGGAGGAAAGAAATCAATAACAGGCAATGTATGACGACTGTCAATGGCTTCATCCATTTCCTTTTGAGTACCGGTTCTTGTCTGTTAGTCTCGTCACGTTCATAGCGAGACTTCCTGCTTGGCGACACGTTAAGTGGAGCGACCTGTAATTCATTAATATATTCTTCGAATTCTCCTTATAAAACATGTGTACAGACCGAATGTGTGTCTAATTAGAAATCTCCTTTTAAAACATGCGTGTCTGGCAAAAGTACGTCTCATTATAAATATCATTTGAAAACGTGTATCAAGCCAAAGTATGTCTCATTAGAAATTTCCTTATAAAACAGGTGTATCAGGCCGAAGTATGTCTATCTAGAAATCTTATAAAACATATTTATCAGACTGAGGTATATCTAATTAGCAATCTTCTTTTTAAACATTTATCAGGCCGAAATATATCTAATTAGAAATCTCCTTTCAAAACTCCTTTCAAAAAGTGTATCAGGCCAAAGTATGTATAATTAGAAATCTGCTTTCACAAGGTATATCATGCCGAAGTAATTTTAATTAGAAGTATTTTTTATAAAACATGTATATCAGGCCGAAATAGATCAAATAGAAAGCAGAGGTATTGACGATTTCCTGTAACTGCTTTTTTTCTTTATTCTTTTCTTTTTTTTTATTCGTTGTAATCTGATTAAGGTTGATGGTGTTATTTTATTAGTTATGTGTAATAACTAATGCGTGCGTGCGTGCGTATGTGTGAGAGACAACGGGAATTAGTTCTATTTCGCGAACAGGTCAGCACAAAATTATTTATCTCTCGGGTAGTTGAAGTAGTCAAATAATTCCTCAGGAAAGCTTTCAAAGACAAATTCCGCGTGTGATATTTAAAAGAAAGCATTGCTTGCTAATGTAGGGGGAGCTTTCGGCTTCCGCCGCTTTCGCGCTGAAAGAAAGCATGGTAAAGACAGACAGATATATGACAGACGGAGAGAGAGAGAGAGAGAGAGAGAGAGAGAGAGAGAGAGAGAGAGAGAGAGAGAGAGAGAGAGAGAGAGAGAGAGATTAAAACATTAAATTGAAAATAAATTCATTGCCACCCGACCACTTGATCAAAACAGACAATATTTCTTCAGCGTTACCTTGAAAGGATCAACTTTGTTTCTTTAGCTTTTGTCTCTATCCTTTAGAATTCAAGAATATAATTTAACCTTAGCCCTATGTGAATAGGGTACACTTAAACCAGCCATACTTAATGACTTCATGGCACATTATCCAGGAACAGATAATTATTTTCGCCAAATGTTATTTTATGCCATCTAACCCGCTGATAGAGCAGCCTTCACCTCATAGTTGAAACAGATGGAAAAATTAATCAGCTCAAACGAGAATGTGCTTAAGAAAAGCTTTGGCGTGTCTCTATGTATCAATCCTTAAACCTTTGAAGAAAATAAAAATTATAATTATTTTATTCTTGAATAAACGTTTCTTTAACCTTAACAAAGTGCTTCGTCAATAAAAAAAAAAATGGGTTCGAACACAGACCATGCACGACACTACAAACACATTACCCCAAGTGACACAAAATATTTGAACTTAATTCCAATGCAATAAATGTTCTTTGTACAAAGACTGTGAGAATATGTATCGCTAAAATTATCAGTAACTAATAATAAATTCCTTACCAACCTCTAACTAATCAGATCTAATTCCCCTACAATTATGGTACTAGTCATGTCTAAATTCTCTATCAGTAGAAATGTTTAGATTCAGATCTAAATTCCGTGCTACTTTAGCAATCAGATCTAAATTCCTTAACAACGTGTAACTAACCAGATCTAAATTCTTTACCATTTAACCAAACAGTTGTAAACTCCTTACCACCATGTAACTAATTGCACATACATTCCTTACCGACATAATTATAACTAATCAGATTTAAATCTCTTGCCAGTAAGAAAATCATCTGATCAATTATGAAAACCTTGCTAAAAAGTAGCTAGTTAAATGTAACAGCTCAGAACTAAAGTTATGAAACACGTATCACTACCTTTAAACATGAGATTTACGAGCATAAGTATGACTTTATCTAATGTTCGAAGAGAAACTAGCACTAAAATGCAATTTAAGTAGAAACATGCAATGAAGGTATTATACTTTTCAGTATCATGTGTCTACATCGTTTGTTTTCTTTTCTTCCAGATCCTTCCTCCACCACACCCCAAACATCTACACACACACGCGCACCCTTTTCTCATATCCTTCCTCCACCACACCCCAAACATCTACACACACACACGCACCCTTTTCTCATATCCTTCCTCCACCACACCCCAAACATCTACACACACACACGCACCCTTTTCTCATATCCTTCCTCCACCACACCCCAAACATCTACACACACACGCGCACCCTTTTCTCATATCCTTCCTCCACCACACCCCAAACATCTACACACACACACGCACCCTTTTCTCATATCCTTCCTCCACCACACCCCAAACATCTACACACACACGCGCACCCTTTTCTCATATCCTTCCTCCACCACACCCCAAACATCTACACACACGCGCACCCTTTTCTCATATCCTTCCTCCACCACACCCCAAACATCTACACACACACGCACCCTTTTCTCATATCCTTCCTCCACCACACCCCAAACATCTACACACACACGCGCACCCTTTTCTCATATCCTTCCTCCACCACACCCCAAACATCTACACACACGCGCACCCTTTTCTCATATCCTTCCTCCACCACACCCCAAACATCTACACACACACACGCACACCCTTTTCTCATATCCTTCAACGACAACATCCTCTAACGTCGTGGGTATGGTCAAATGCCTTTCTTCTCATACTTGAAGTAGAAGAACAGAAGAAGACTTGGACAGCAGCCATAATACTCTATTGATTGCCGGATGTCAGATCTTCGATCTGCTGCGCATCACGTTCGCACACTGCATACAGACTCGATAAAGATCGGCGTATATACAAAATACAGCTCAGAAAAACAAAACTTTCTATGAGGACGGAAATTTTGAAGATAAGCATTATTCTACATGCAGGACAAATAATGCACTGTTATTGTTTTGTCCCCCTACCAACCATCCAGTTGCACTTGTATTTTTTAAACAAGCATTTCATACTCATTCTGCCTTCATATTGGTTCCATTAACAGTTTCAGAAATATCTGTAAGTCAGTGGTTTTCAATCCTAGTTCAGACACGGTAAGCAATCTTATACTTTGATATTTTATAGCAATGAGACTAATATATTTTTATTACAAAACAAAAACAACTACAACCTCCCCCAACCAAAAAGAAAATCCTTTGAAAAACGAAGAATACCTTTCTGTAATAATCAACAGGTTCATTCCTCAGAGGTCTGAAACAACACATACCTCTCACTAACTCTCTCTCTCTCACACACACACACACACACACACACACACACACACACACACACACACACACACACGCACCCACGCACGCACGCACGCACGCACGCACACACACACAAATGGATACATGGATATACATGCAAGCCATCTAGATTAATAGACAGGTCAGTGCCTTCATTCAAACACGTGACATAAAGGGCCACAGAAATATGAGAGACCAAGTTTGGGGTTAGGGTTGTGTACACTAATTGGTAGAACGTTGTTTCCTGTTGTCTAGATAACTGGGTCAAGGCTGTGTGTAAGCTGAAGAGACATTGACGATTTGCGTGGCTAGCATCACTATCACAAATTGCCGTGCGTCCAAGGAAACAGCGCACCATATTTAATTTTGTCTGTACCTGGAAAAGTGTTTAGAGAGAGTGGGAATCAGAAAAGGTGAGTATTACATCAGAGATGCATAACCAGGAGAAAATCCACCATAGGATCATAAACAATTTTGTGCTGACAAGACTACCATTAGACCGTGACACATAGTAGACTTCATGGTGCCGAACTGGGGTAAAAACTCACAGTAGGGAAAAGGGAACTAAATGACAAAGTCAAAAAATTATAAATATACAAAAACAGTCTAAAATCTCCACTTCCAGTCCAACCATTTCATGAGGTATGGAAAATTTGTTAACCACATAACAGTTTAAAAGAAAAAGATGGTCAAAACAATTGACTATGAATGATAGGTGGAACAATTTGATTTCTTCCACAGTGTGTAAAGAACCACCCTTTAACAAAAAGGTATGTTGGTGAGCTATTAATTTTGAGAGAGTGAATTTTAATTCTGCACTAATGACTATTTTCTATAGGAGAGATTAATCCTGCACTAATGACTATTTTCTATAGGAGAGATTAATCCTGCACTAATGACTATTTTCTATAGGAGAGGTTAATCCTGCACTAATGACTATTTTCTAAATGAAGAATTCTCCCTATGAATGTGGATTTGATCCTTTAAAATCTGCACGATTGTCGTATTCTATACGATTTTTTTTGTTGGCTATTATTTGAGGTTAACTGAAAATTGTGAACATGGAAATAGCCGACTTCTCAATTGAATTATCATCTGTAAGATACGTATTTAAAACTGCATACAAATAATTGCAGGGTTCCTGGTTTTACTTCCTGGTTTACTTTTCTGGCTTACCGTCTTGGGTTGTGTTGAAATGGACTGAGTGAGGTTCATCTGGCAAAGAGGCAAAGGGAGACCACTCGAGAAATGAAAAGGCTTTGACACAACAAAGTCTATTGGTCAAAGATTCAACACTAAGAGAAAATAGTCTTAGAGAGAAATTGTCCTATAGGATAATATTTTCTGAGACAGTTGTCGTATGAAAGAACTCCTTAGAGAGCTGCTATATATACTGAATATATGAATCTGAATTCTTGCAGTGGTTGTATAAGGTGGCTATTCCTGTATAGTCGCATTTAGGCTGCATCCCGAAAAATTAACTTCACTTTTCTTTATTTAAATTCTGTTATTGTTTTATAAAATTCTTATTTTTCTTTGCTCGTTATTAAATTTTTATCATTTCATGTTTGTGTCCTTCATTTTGTAATGTATGTATCTGTCTATTGTCCTATGTTAAATGTGGCAGAAAAGGCCTGAGGGCCAGATTTTTCGAGCCATAAATTACCCGGTGTGTGAAGCCAAGTTCGACTGTCTGTGCGTCCGTCATCCATCAGTTACATCATCGGAGGCTTTCTTAAACCGGGTATAGGAAGTGACGGACTATATATAGGCAATGACACAAATAAAACAGCAACAAAATATTCTGTATATACTAATATTTTGGGAACGGGTTTCGGGTGGGAGGATTTAATGGCAATATTGTTTCACTTAACAAAATGAATATATGAAGGCATCTTGTATAGATAATGAATGAATGAAAGAAAGAAAGAAAGAAAGAAAGAAAGAAAGAAAGAAAGAAAGAAAGAAAGAAAGAAAGAAAGAAAGAAAGAAAAGAAAAAGAAAAGAAGAAAGAAAGAAAGAAAGGAAGGAAGGAAGGAAGAAAGAAAGAAAGAAAGAAAGAAAGAAAGAAAGAAAGAAAGAAAGAAAGAAAGAAAGAAAGAATGAATGAAAGAAAGAAAACACGGGTAGATAATCAGACTAAAAGAAAATATTTTCAAACGAAGAAAATATCAAACTTACAAAAGAAGCAAAATAGAGACGAAAGAAAAAGGATGTTATTAATGAAATGGTCTGAAAGAAGGAAAAAAATTATGACGTAAAATTCCAATTGGCAAACAGTTTATAGAAATAAGGTCTTGGGGAGAATGTTCAAATAAATTAAAGGAACTGTAATTCTAGTAAAACTCTCCAAGTTATGATGCATTTGAACTTTCTAATTTCTAAATTAAAATCACACGAACATGATGTGGCGATGTTTTACCTTTTCTTTTGTTGCTTCTTTTCCACAAAATAAAATCGGCGATGAAGCAAACAGCCTGAAGGAATAAGTACGAATTAATGAAGTATGGGAAGTTCGATATAGAAATGTCAAACGAGCCTCAGAAGTTTCATCATTTTGATGCTGGTCTGCATAACAAAACTAGAAAGTGTTTCAGCAATTACTCAGACACTGACATTTCGGTAGGGTCTCCAACGTGTTCTCCACCCACTTTGTCAGAATGAATAAGGGAGGGTGGGGGGATGTACAAACTCGTTCAACTTGTTTTAGCTCAAAATTCCAAATAAAACAAGCAAGCAGTGTTCAGTTTTAGACATACCTTTGAAAGAGGTCGCAGAGTCTCCAAACTATACATTAATTTAAAACAGGTGAATAGGTCACGAAAGGCAGCACTAACGTCATTAGGGTCATGGACATGTAAAGGGGATCTTGAATCGTCTTGTGGTAAATATTAAGTTGTCGTGAGAATCTTTCAGTACGTCAGTGAGTGAAAGACAGTAATGGGGAAAGGGATCTCAAGCCTCTCCACAAAACAAACATCGCAATACTTCGGAAGGTAGAAGGGGCTTTAAATGAAATCTCAGCTGTGCCTTTCACATCGCTTTCATCAAGTCCTCGATATTAAAAATGAAAAATAAAATCCTGACTGAACTACGGATATTTGTTACAAAGTGAAACATCCACGCCAACCAATCAAGTCATGCCAACCATGTAGCCAACCATGCCATGGTAAGTCAGGTTAACCAAACGTGAAATTTTAGGTCAATGATGGGGGGGGGGGGAGGGTGTCGCTGTACAAAAGGTATTTGAGGAATCGTTCATAAATATTTACTAAATGAACAGGAAGTGAGCGCATGTAAGCATGGATCCATGACACACAATGGATGGTGGGCAGAGGAACGGAGAGAGAGAGAGAGAGAGAGAGAGAGAGAGAGAGAGAGAGAGAGAGAGAGAGAGAGAGATTTGGTTGATGGATAGATAGACAGACAAATAGATTACAGTTTTTAAAATAAAATTTCATAAATCTATTATTTTTCTTCCAATGTGAATCAACAATCAGTACATTTTAGTCACAAACCAATAATTAAACGTTATGAACATCCTTTCACTCTCACACACACACACACACACACACACACACACTCACTCACACAAACAAGCACACACACAGACACACACACACAGACACACATAAACACACACACACACACACACACACACACACACACACACACACACTAACTGCAATACTATGCACTTGCAGAGAAATTTTTTCATCAATTTGAACTTTTTTTCAATCACAGTATGTGCTCCTCAAAAATGCAAACGGTGTTGTTTTCATTGTAAATTTGATTCAAAAAGAAATAAAAAGAAAAGAAACATCAATTTCATCCGCATTTTGAGATTTCTGCAAAGTACAGGAAGTCTACGAGATATGCAAATACTTTCAAAGCATTGCCTGCCAGCTACTGAATTCATTTGCAGATCTTTACTACATGTAGGTTGCTGCCAAAGAAATGGATATTTACTGACTAGTTTAATGATTCTGTCTTTGTCCTAGGGGCTTACTGTTTCGTTCTTTGGGGCATTCTCAATCATCACCTCTCCACTAGACTGACAACTTTAAAAAACGCCATAACCGAAAGTAATTTGTTTTCGTTTTTCATTTTCTTTTCACCTTTAACTTCTCCAAGCTCAAGAAATTTATAGTGCACTGCGTTCATGGACTTGGTGTTTAAGTTTGTGTTTTGGGACACAAGATAGGATGATAGTTTGGATTTTTTTTTTGGGGGGGGGGATTTGTGTCGATGTTTTTGGGACTCGAGATGGGGTGATGGTTTAAGTTTTGTTTGGGGGGTTCTTGACGTTGTTTGGAGACACGAGACGGAGTGATGGTTTGGGTTGTTTGGGGGAATTTTGTCGTTGTTTGGGGACACGAGACGGGATGATGGGTTTAATGAACAATGTTTGTCTTTATTTTAAACGGAAATATGAATTGTTTACTGTTTTGTTTCGTGTTATATTCGAAATTATGTCGCTTTCTCAGACCCAAACAAGCGTACAAACGTACCTGCTAGAAGAAGAAAAATCTCTTGCATTCATATCATTACTCACTCAGATAAGATTGGAGTTTTTTATTTACTGACAACTCTAACCCATATTCCTGGATAACCAATGTCAAAGCCTGAAGTCGAAAAGAATATTTTAGGCTGTGCTTACTCGTGCAATCATCGGCAGCAACACAGCTAACGACTTTGTCATGCCAACAAACCAACGACACCACGTCTTACTTTCCACGCGCTAGTCAGATCCAATCTGACGAGCTAAACACATGCAGTTAAGTCTAACTGAAAAGATTTAATTTAATTAACATCTACAAGGATTTGAACCTAGAACCACATAGCTAAGAGGTCAGAGCCACAAATTGCCGTCCAGGAGGAGCTGAGGTTAATTTTGCAAAGTAATAAATAAACTAAGAAGCATAATCAATAAAATATACAAGGAGCACACACCAGCATCACCTCAACCCCCTCCCACCCACCCCAAAAAATACAAACCAATAAAACCCACCCAAATGACTGCGAATAGACAAAAAAGGTATGCACGAAAGAAACCACCTTAGTATACGTAATATAGAACAATTACAAGGGAAGCTAGACAGCCATGTTTTGGTGTTTTTTTCCTTCGGGACACAATCATCATTGATGAGAGAAGTACTTCACTCGACAGTGTTCCCAATTCATTTTCCCGAAACGAGATGGCTGTTTAATGTGTGATGTAAGTAACTAAATCAGAGTCCTCGCTCCGAGTAGAATTAGTCAACATTTTCAGACGCGACTTCGACTTCGGTCCGAAGTGTTGAGACGTAACGATATAGCGCCAGTAACTCTATGCTACACACACCTTCTGTAGCGCTCATTACGACCCTTCCGCTTGCTACTAATGTGATTCTCACATTCACTCCCAGCATGCACCATTTATTTGCAGAGGTGCGCTAATTCCATTAGCGTACACGACTTCCGTATAACGAGCGAAATAAACATGGAAGATTCTCTCAGTAAGGAATGTTTTTAGTTTCTCCGTGATTGAAAAAAAAAAAAAAAACGCCAATGCGTGCACATACAAACGCGTGTGCGCATAATTCTTCACTTCCAAGGTACAAAAGTGCTGAATGCACAATTATTCATAACACACTATTCTCTTAATGGACTGTCTGCCGACTGGAAATTCAAGATCGTATTCGCACGTTTGTGAAAGCTTGGTTGCCTGAAGCAGTGAATGCAACGGATCAAAATACTTGTTGAACATGTTTACTACATTTTCAAGTTAAAAACATTCTGTTGGAAGTTAAATCTTGCATATGTAACAGAGCGGTGAACCACACAAACTGGAACACGTTCACATTGACAATGGGCGGAAGTGAACTAGAGAAGAAAGATAACTCTAGTGGCGAGTAGACATGCAGAAGATGCGAGCTGTATCTGATGCTGTTTTATGAAGTAAAAATACGTTTTGCTGTCGTCACGGAAAAGACTGGCACTGTGATTAGAGTATGAGTGCTGCATTAAGACAAAGCTATATTTAGCACAGCTTCAAGGGATATACAGGTGGGACCTTGAGAGAATCTACACGTGTGCGGAAAAATGAGGGGGCAGTTAACAGGATATAATGACATAAATCTGAAACTAAAACGACACGTGCACACGCCTCTGCATGTATGCATATGTGTGCGTGCATGTGTGAACATTCCACAACAGTATTGGTGGCATATGTTTATCTGATGACAAGAATGGACAAAATGAATGTCATGTATTTGTGTCTGTGTGTACTTGCGTGCGGGTACAAGAACATTGCTGGCAAGATTTATACATACACGTGGGATGACAAACACTTGTATTTAGGGAATATGTGACAGACCAGTTTGATGAGGTAACATTGTCAGAAATCACCTGACACTTGAACGCTTAGCGGGCAATATATATTTGTCTGAAACCAAGTGACACTAGACCACGTGACAGAGCTCGACGGGCAATATAATTATGGCAAGTGACACTAGAACACGTGGTGGGGTAATATACGCTAGCTTGACGAAGCAATATAATATATGCTTGTCTGATACCAAGTTATACTAGAATAAGTGAGAGCGCTAGACGAGGGCAATATGCGTTTGTCTGATACAAAGTGACAGAAGAGCGCACAGCATATGAGTGTGTAATTAAGAGAACGGATGACAAGAATAGTATATTAAATATGGATCCTATGTTAGAAACCAATGATAACTGTTTCTGATAAATAAGTAAGATAGTTAAATTAATAAGACACCGTTGTCTGACAGGAAATGACAGTGCACTGACAAGACATATTGGAAAATACGTCTGCTAAAAAATTACAGGATGCACTTTTTTCCAAACTTGAAGACAAATTATAGTAATATTATGACCATAGTTATTAAAATTAGAAAATATCCGGATTTTTTTTTTTTTGTTTGTTCTTCATACTGCAGACAGCCCAGACATCACTAAATATAGAGAGACAAAAGTTGTGCAAGATGAAATTATAAAACTGTATAAACCAAATACACATTTCACGAACAAAACAACAAAGTTTATAAACATCTAAATGTTGTCTGTCACCAGAAAAATACAGCAAAAACCTGACTTCCTTTTGCACGCAAAGTTGATTCAAAGCAATATAGTGAACGGGCTAAACATCTAAAGCTGCCACGAGACAAACACAACGCAAGCAGGGGCTTCCTGTCCATGAAACGTTAATTAAAAACAGTACGGCAAAAGGCAAAAACATCTCCATGAGAGCTTTTTAAAACAAGATAGTAAATAATCTCCCCTTTCAAACGTACGAAGGAGGACTGGAATCCTGGTATTCGCAGTGGACACTCCTCGGGCCTCATTTTACTTTTCACTAGAATATTTTGTCACCGCGTTTCATCTGTTGTTGAATGTTTTCGATCGGTGCCTTAATTTTGATATACTACCGGTCATATTTCTTTAATATAGCAAATGATAACCTACAGAGTTTTATCGCTCGAAAGTAAAGTTTATTTTTTAGTATATCACTTCAGTCGCACCCATCCTATACCAGATGATTCATTTGACTACAAATAGTTTTCTTTGTCTATGAATGTGTTGATGTAAACAATTATTTTATCTACGTAGTCGTGTTGAAGAAAATTAATTTGTTCTTCACAGTGTTAGTATAGTCAGTCTGAAGAAGATAGTCATTTAGGCTTCACATCTTTAATGTAAATAATTGTTCTGTCTTAATAGTGTTAAAAGTCATTTTGTAAACATGCTGTTAATGGAAAGTAATTTTGTCTTTACAGTATAAGTATAAATAATTAGATTGTCCGCATGGTGCTAATGTCAACACCTGTTTTGTCTTCATTTTTTACTACATTGTGTTGAAGAAAAGTCATACTGGTTTCACAGGGTTAATGTAAATGGTCATTTTGTCTACACAGTGTAAATAAAAAGTAATTTTGTTTTAAAAAGTGTTCGTGAAAATTATTAGATTATCTTGGCAATGTTAAGGTAAGCATTCATTTTTTTCGTGTAGTTTTAATGTAAATAAGTATTTTAATATATCTACATAAGGTTATGGTAAATCAGTCACTGTGTTACAGAATGTCAGTGTAAACAAGTGTTCTAATTATATACTGTTAATGTAAATAGTCCCGATGATTACATGCAGTCAGTGAAAATAGCCCTTCTTCTTACATATCATCCGAATAAATAGTCCTGTACATACCGTCCGTGTAAAAAGCCCTTCTTACATGTCGTCCGAATAAATAGTCCTGTACGTGTACGTGTAAATAGTCCTTCTATATATCAGTGCCGTCTTAACGCTTGGGGACGCTGGGCAGTTGCCCTGGGTCTCACAAGTATATCGACCATTTACATTTTTATTCCTGAGAGTGGTTGTGTAGGTAGGGGGCCTCAGTGCACTGCTTTGCCCGTGGGGCTATAATGCCGTGAAGACGGTCCTGCTACATATCGTCCGTGTAAAGAGTCATGATTATATATCGTCCGTGTAAATGGATTACATAGTGTCAAAGTAAATGGTATTTCTATTTGGATAATAGTAACATATAAAAACAGTTTTGTGTAAATAAAACGGCAATATGTGTGAATGTAATTAACCATAAACCGCACAATCTTCGTCTAACTAATATTATAGCTATTTTGTCAGTGCAAATGTTCTCAGCCGGTTTCACCATATAGCAAATAGATATTTAATTTAATATCGCATTCCTGTAAACCCTACTCGACTTTAAGGAACTGAGGGAATGTATTTATTTTTTTTCACTGGCATTTTGACTAATAGATTCTACATGCCTTCAGTTCCTTAGAGTCGAATAGGACGTAAAGGCATGATATAAATATCTCAACATTTCCTCAGTTTCTTAGAGTCCAGTAGGATTTACAGGCATGCTATAAATTCTCCATATTTCTTCAGTTGCCCTGAGTAGAATTGTCAGGAATGCTTACAATACAACTCCTGTGCTCCCACCCCACCCCGCTTTATAGTTACGCAGCTTTAAGGTACAAGGTTGTTAACACTCTGACGTAACTTCTCAAATAGCGATCTACAAGCTTCATAGCAACGCAGTGGAGAATTAATCCTTATATATAAACACACACGCATCACACAGACACATACATACACACACACACACACATGCAGTACATAGACACACACACACATATACACATGCAGCAAAGAGACACTAGCATGCATACTCGCGTGCACGCGCTAAAGTGGAAACTCAGGTAAGGTACAAACGAGTTGAAAGGTCAAGACGATTTTTGTAAACTTTCTTGGCATTACACACAGACACGTTCTGCAGCTTAGACTTCCTATTTCCGGTTAAGTACACGAGAACTCCAGCGCATAGAGAGTCATCAGAAAAAAGATCGCCTAGGCAAAAGCATGAAGTATCAACATAATACTTAACGCTAAAACCCCCAAAACATGAATATACTTTTCATTCCTTGTTGTCGATGTCGTTTGATACTGAAGTGAGGTAATATTAGCCGGAATTTCATTTTTCAATTGAAAGGGAGAATTTAGCATTATGCACAGAAAACAATAGTCTGGACGCCGTGCAGGTGGTCGCTACATGTTGCATACTAAATATTAACACAATATTACAAATTAATGGCATGTCCACTGTGTAGTTTAAGTTGGACAAACATTATCAAAATATTATAATTAAAAGTATGTTCACTGTGTAGTTTAAGATGGTCAAACATTACCAAAACATTACAAATTTCAAATATATAAAAAAAATAATGGCATGTCCACTGTGTAGTTTAAGATGGCCAAACATTATCCAAACATTACAAATTAATGGCATATCTTCTGTATAGTTTAAGAAAGCCATACATTGACAAAGCATTAAAATTAAGGAAATGTCTACTCTGCCACAAGATGGTTAATGAATTATCAATATGTACAAAGACTAAGGAGTTATCCTCTCTATGCTACAAGATTATCAATACATTATCATTATATATTTCGACACTGTGCCACATGGCAATAATTAATTATCTGCAAAACATTTGTAAAGGACACTCGCTCTTTGTCATTACGATAGCTGTCTGTTTGATATGACGACGTGTGTATTCCGATAATTAGTGATTGCCATACAACTCAAGAAAATGTTTTTTGATTTATAGTTGGATATTAGGGCGACTAATTCCAGTGAGAGAGTCTCTGACTTGGAGGTTAACTCACTGAAGACGACGGTTGTTCAAAGTACAGACATGCTTACGCACAATTTACACGGGTAGTTACACCGCCTTCCATACTCTGGTGCTTTGCGCACACATTGCCAAAGTTTTAACATCCCGATGCTTGAAAATCTGGGTTTCTAGCCTACACTCCGCGCACCGTATTTCCTGTTACATAAGTGTTTTGACTGGGACTCTCTCTCTCTCTCTCTCTCTCTCTCTCTCTCTCGCCTATCTATGAACCTCTACCGTTTTACCTTTAATGCAGACATATCTTCTGCTCACCCGCCTACATTTCCTCGCACTGAAATGCTTTTCAAGTATTTGGCGTTGTGTCAGTTTTTGAGCAGGCTTTGCTCTAAAAAATAAATTGCACTCTTCGCTCGCTCTCACAGACACACACACAGACACACACACACACACACACACACACACACACACACACACACACACACACACACACACACACACACACACACACACCACATAGTCTTTATACTCAATCAATCAAACAAACAAACCTAGTTAAAGAGTACAGGAAAGAAACAGAGCAGTTTTGTTTATCTCCACGTGTGTTTACCTGTATGTAACTACATATATGTATGTGAGAACATCGCTGACGTGCTTAATGTGAATAAATACTGGTGTAGGGCCTATAACTCTCAGGTATTTAGTACATGTACACTGTCGTATACATACGAATACTGTGCGCTTCATCTTTACAAACATGGGTCTACCATACTGCTTGTGTCGTCAGTATACGTTTTAAAATAGGGATGCTAAGTGCCCTTCATCTTTACAAATGGGGATGCTAAATACCCTTCATCTTTACAAATGGGGATGCTAAATGCCCTTCATCTTTACAAATGGGGATGCTAAATGCCCTTCATCGTAATAAATAGGGAAGCTAAACACCGTTCATTTTTAGTGATTCTATATATCCTTCATCGTTAAAAAAAAGGGACAGGGAAAATGAAAAAATTAAAATTGTATCAATAAACAAAGAGAACTGGTGAGTCGACTATCTACAGAATATTTCAGTTTTGTTTCTTGTAAACTGTCCCAATTTGCAGGTGTTGTGTGAGTCGACTATCTACAGAATATTTCAGTTTTGTTTCTTGTAAACTGTCCCAATTTGCAGGTGTTGGTTGTGTGAGTCGACTATCTACAGAATATTTCAGTTTTGTTTCTTGTAAACTGTCCCAATTTGCAGGTGTTGTGTGAGTCGACTATCGACAGAATATTTCAGTTTTGTTTCTTGTAAACTGTCCCAATTTGCAGGTGTTGTGTGAGTCGACTATCGACAGAATATTTCAGTTTTGTTTCTTGTAAACTGTCCCAATTTGCAGGTGTTGTGTGAGACGACTATCGACAGAATATTTCAGTTTTGTTTCTTGTAAACTGTCCCAATTTGCAGGTGTTGTGTGACAACAAGACATTGACATTAAGACGACATCCAGTCTGAAAGTGCGAACTGATGGAACCATTCAGAAGCTCTTGAATGGCACATTCGAAGAAGCCAACAACACCCAATATGTTCGCCACTTCTAAATCTTGAAGGCTTTAATACTAGATCTTATAACCACAAGACCTGCAGCCGGAAAGGTCATGAAGACATAATTTGTCTGGCACCAGATACAGTGCTCCTTCGATCAAACTCGCGTCGTGTGCGTTAATAAAAGTTAAGGTTGCAACACTTAATGTTGTTGTAGACGGGCTGTCAAGCAGCGATCTTTCTAATTCCACATCAAAATAAAACTGGAAGGAAGGAAGTTTGAAAGAAAGGAAGGAAGGCAGGAAGGAAGGAACAAACGAACGAACGAACGAAAAAGAAGGAAAGAAAGAAAGAAAGAAAGAAACAAACAAACAAACAAACAAACAAAATTGTAGTGTGTGCATATGTATATGTGTCTGTGAGCGCATGTGTGCGTGCATATGTCTCAATGTCTAAAAGTTACTTTCATTTTAAAATGGACCCTTTATTGTAAAAAAAACGAAATTAATCATCTATTAATCAATCTCTCTCTCTCTCTCTCTCTCTCTCTCTCTCTCTCTCTCTCTCTCTCTCTCTCTCTCTTATACACATACACACAGATACAAACTCACAACACAGGCCCACATTTATATACCCCACCTCTTTATCCATCACTCTCGATCACACATCGATCTTGTCTATGATGTTAATGTTGGTATGCTACGTCAACAACGGTTGGCCACAAGATACTGCGTCGGTATCATTGTCAGTTCGTAAGGATGAGTGATTACGTTAATAATGGTGAGATGCGTGTGCCGAAAGGCTGGTACAAAACACACATTTAAGAGAAATCATCCAGCCAGTGAGATCTATTGCAATTTACCTTTACTTTACAACGTTGTCTTTCAGTACTTACGTATCTTTTATTCTCTATAAATTACTTTCATCTTATAATCTGTCTTTCATTATTTACAGATCTAAATGATTATATATATATATATATACCCACTGAGTACGAATTCGTTAAATGTGTGTATTTATTAAGCATTTATTAAGCATGCATATATTAACGTTTTATTGACTAGTACGCATTAATTAAATATTGATTTCATTTATTGATTAGTAAAGTATTTTTATCGTACACAATACACGTGCTCGCACGCACGCACACACACACATTCTTGTGTATATATTAATTGCGTATTAGATACTCAATTTGTTTTCTCCACATCCCGACTCAACATTTCCCACCGTAGCAAGATGGTCGTAAATTGACGCAGCCTACACTTCCTAAGTGCCGTCAAAAACCCGCCAGAAGACAATACAGCCTCGACTGGGTAACTGCACTAAGTCAACTGTAGATTTACGGCGCCAACGGGACAGCATAAATAACCAAAAACAGAATACCCATCTCTCACCAACGGAACCTTGGCCTAATGACGCCTTGGCGAGGTTGTGTGCAGTTTCTTCTGGCATAAGATACAAACATTAATTCATCGAGCCCGCGCGAAAACGGCAAAGGCCCGATTATCGAGTGTGATAGACTGCACATGGAACTGCCCGTGGTCCTCAGAGCCATCAATCTTCGAAACCCCATCAATTCTGCAGATCGAAGGTTCTCCCCATCGCATGTAAAACTGTAAGACAAGCTGGATATGGTCCATTTTCTGGAAGCGGATCTCTGCCAACGATTGTAGGAACGGCTGGAGCGGAAGACGCGGACGTCGAGAAAGGTAGACCTTGATAGCGATAACTGTGGAAGAATGTCTTTTATATTTTTTTATTTTTTTTTTGGGGGGGGGGAGCGGGACGGGGACTGCGGGGCTAGAAAGATACAGCAACACTGAGAAGTGTAAACAAGGGAGTGTATCTAAGACTCTAAAAGCATAGCTAGATACTCTAGAGTGTAGATCGTAAAGTCGGGAAACAATCCATTAAAGCAAAACTTTGATATTTAATGAATGATGATAAGTTCTCACAACTTTGTCAAACAGGCACCGCCGTCCGTCCATTGTCTGAAGAAGATCTCCTAGATACTTGGATCACACAGAAGTGAGCAAATTAGGAATACACAAAACAAAAATAGAAGTGCACAAAATAAATTAAAGCTGTCTGTAAACGGAAATGAAAATATAAGCACCAAGAGAATTAATACATGGAGATGTGTGTCCTGTTGAAGGGAAGTAACTGGGATTTTTTGGTACCTCGTTTTGGCCATAGAGGAAACTCTATTAATTCCACAGGCAGGGTGTAGTCATGTAATTTTTAATGGACACTGCGGTAATTAAATTGTCAGGATTAATATCTGGCCTAACTACAATTGTTAATAGCCCGACTCTCTTAAAATGTAAAATTACAACAAGGAATGAAAGCAACATGTCCTCGGTATAAATATAGAAACATGCATATGTAAAAGAGAGACGTGTTTTTTCAAAGGCTTATCGCCCTTCCTTGTTAATATTACGGCGCCACAGTACACAATTATTCACTTGAATCCGTAGATGTACTTTGGACCGAATACTGCTACAACTTCACAATCGGATTAAAACTTCAAAACATTCTGAAATGTGATTCATTTAATGTAACATTCCGTACATTTCATTTTTTAATAATCACTTTTATCGATAAATGCTTCTAGTTATAATTTAATTCTTTGAGCTACAGAGCTGTTTAATGTTGAGCAGTTTTTTAAATTTACTTGAATTTTTTCTAGCTTACGTAATATTACTGTGCTAGAAAAGAAGTTCAATTCGTGTCTGCCGATTGTTACGATATCGGACGGAGATTTTAACCTGTCGGTCAAGGGTGTTAAACTGTCAATTATATTAAACTGCTGATCAAGTGTGTCAAACTGACATTTATATTAAACTGTCGATCGTGTCAAACTGACATTTATATTAGTGTTGGTCAAGGTTGTCAAACTATCAATTATATTATTCTATTGGTGAAGGGCGTAAAATTGTCTGTCATTTATACTAAACTGTCGGCCAAGGATGTCACACAATTTGTCATTTATATTACAATGTCGGTCAAGGGTGTCAAACTGTCATTTATATCAAGGGTGTCACACAGTCTGGATATATATTACAGCATCGGTTAAGGGTGTCAAACTGTCATTTATATTAACCTATCGGTCAAGGGTGTCAGACTCTCATTTTTATTATAGTGTTGGTCAAGGATGCCAAACTGTCATTTATATAAAGTGTGTCGTTCAAGGCTGTGAAACTGTCATTTATATTATAGTGTCGGTAAAGAATGTCAGACTGTCATTTATCTTATAATGTCAGTCACGTGTGTCAAAATGTCATTTATATTAACGTATCGGTCAAGAGTGTCAAACTGTCATTTATATTAAACTGTCGGTCAAGTGTCAAACCTTCATTTATATTATAATGTCTGTCAGGGATTTGAAATTGTTATTTATATTAAACTGTAAGTAACGGATGTCAAACTGTCACTTATATTAAACTCTAGGTCAAGGGGTGTCAAGTTGTCATTTATATTATAGTGTCGGTCAAGGATGTCAAACTGTCATTTATATTAAACTGTCATATGCATTACAGTGTTGGTCAAGGGTGTCAAACTGTCACTTATATTAAGCTGTAGGTCAAAGGTGTCAAACGGTCTGTTATTTATATTATACTCTTGGTCAAGTGTGTCAAACTGTCTCGGTCAATCATCTTACACTGCCAGTCAAGTTAACAATTTAGTATTACTTCCCTTATATAAAACATTTCCCAGAATTATCTGTCCTCAATGTTTTGAGGATGTGACTGTTATTTTATTTTTCTTACTCCATCGGATCTCCCAGATTACTTTTCAAAATTTATTTATTTATTTTAAAAAAATAAATATGTCCCTTGTGTTTCTTTTAGAAATATGTCCCTTGTGTTTCTTTTAGAAATATGTCCCTGCAGCCCTCGTTTAGAGCTGTATCCCCAGAGTGACTTAGGATTTGATTTCGACATTGTTTTGCCGCTCTTCTCGGCGATAAAATCGGCTTTACTTTTTAAAAAATGCAGTGAATAATTATTACCTGGAAGTTAACTCTAAAAGTGCTTTCATGTCTGTGTATGTGAATACATGCATTTGTATGTGTGTCTGTGTTTGTGGTGTAGTGTATGTGGAGCATTGTGTGTGTGTGTGTGTGTGTGTGTGTGTGTGTGTGTGTGTGTGTGTGTGTGTGTGTGTGTGTGTGTGTGTGTGTGTATGTATTCTAACATCCTTGTGATATGACAAAATACAGTCACGTCAAATCAACTAAACTCCATAACTCTATTGATTTTAGAACACTCTCTCTCTCTCTCTCTCTCTCTCTCTCTCTCTCTCTCTCTCTCTCTCTCTCTCTCTCTCTCTCTCTCTCTCTCTCTCTCCTCTTTTTCTCTCTTTCTCAGAATGTTATATCGTATGATCTATTTATCTCAAGCATTGTATTATGGGAAAATATCAACTCTAAGAATAACAAATACTAAGACTAGAGAGGATTTAAGCATTGTATTATGGGAAAATATCAACTCTAAGAATAACAAATACTAAGACTAGAGAGGAATTAAGCATTGTCGATACTTTAAAAATATTTACATCTGACGTGGGGTTCGTGCGTTTAATAACTTACAAACTGACATAATTTTAAAATATTATTTATGGTTGCCGAACAGTCGTGACGTCATGAAACTAATGTATAGCAAGTTGTTAAGATTGAAGCAGGCTGGTGCTGTTACCAGCTTAATGTTAACGAGTTCTTAAGATTACATTAAGCTAGTGTAGTTACCAGTTAAAATGTAAGGAACACTTAAGATACGATTAAGAACCTGTGAGGAATGCTTAAGATGACAGTAGAATCGAGGTAACGGGTACTTTAAAAGGGAGATAATTGTCTTCTTAAGAAGAGTGAGTCTGGAAAAGCTAACATCTCACTGCGTCATTACATCGTCATATCCTATTTTACGTCATTAATATAATTCTCAACATTTCCTCAAAAGCCTAGCATATCTATTACTGCGTCTTTAATGATCATATCCTATTATACGTCATTAATACTAAATTCATTATTACCTCAAAACCCCAATATACCTAATTTTTGTGACATTTTACAGACACCTCTCTCTATTTCACTCTATTTACTAACTCACTAATTAAGTTAATCTCCCATAAAACAGAAAAAGAAAAAAAATAGTTAATAGCCCTCAAAATGCGTCAAGAAACCAATTAAGTTAATAGCTCACAAAATGCGTCAAGAAAAAATTTAAGTTAATAGCTCTCAAAATGCGTCATGAAACCAGCATATCCAATCATTTATGACCTTGCTCCAACATCTCTCGCTGTCATTTCTATCATTGTGCTAACGTCCCTCATTACTATGTCAATGGACCTAACAGCCATTAGCATTATGAAGTTGATTTATATTTGGAATGGTTTATTATTTATTCTATTACCTATCAAGACACATCCACTTTCGGGAATCCCTATACTGTCTTTTTAAACTCGTCGAATCATGAAAAGAAGTGTTGTGTGTGTGTGTAGTGGTGGTGTGGTGTGATGTGTGTGTGTAGTGGTGGTGTGGAGTAATGTGCGTGTAGTGGTGGTGTGGTGTGATGTGTGTGTGTGTGTGTGTGTGTGTGTAGTGGTGGTGTGCTGATGTGTATGTAGCGGTGGTGTGGTGTGATGTGTGTGTAGTGGTGGTGTGGTGAGATGTGTGTGTGTGTGTGTGTGTGTGTGTGTGTGTGTCTGTGTGCGTGTAGTGGTGGTGTGGTGAGATGCTAAACTATTCCTGACCTCACTGTTATTGTGGGAATAGAATTGAGATCGTTGGTAAAGATGGCTTCTTTCACTGAGAGTAACGCTTCATCAAATTATTACTGAATACATATTTATATCTTTTCTTAAGTTTCTTTTCTTTTTTTGGAGTGATTGTCTTGTTGTTGCTGTTTATATTTATTTATTTTATTTTTATTTTTCTGGGGGATGGGGTACTTTACTCAACTGAGTTGAGAATTAAAAGTGAAAAGAAAGTAATTAGCGCAGAGATCGACTCACGTGACTTAGACCGGTTTTCAGAGCGGTTGTTGTTTACTAAATAGGTCTTTGTATTTATTTTCTTAGTTCCTTTGTTGTTGGTTTAATCTTTTAAAAAAATGGGGGAAATTACTGACTAAATGGAATTAAATTAATGAGTGATTTATGCGTGAAGACTGAGAACGGGGAAGATAAAGAGGAGAGCGAGTGCCCAGCAGTGTCCAAAGTCAACTGCGCTCAAAACGAAAGCTGAATTGTCTAGGAATTACTGAGCCATTAGTGATTGGATTTTCACATTTAAGGTGATTAGGGAAATGTTTTCAAATTGCATCGAAGTCGTTAGCGGGTTTAGAAAAACATGCGTGTGTGTTTGTATCAGTGAGTGAGAGAGATGGGGTGTGTGTGTGTGTTTGTATCAGTGAGTGAGAGAGATGGGGTGTGTGTGTGTGTTTGTATCAGTGAGTGAGAGAGATGGGTGTGTGTGTGTGTTGGTATCAGTGAGTGAGAGAGATGGTGTGTGTGTGTGTGTGTTTGTATCAGTGAGTGAGAGAGATGGGGGGGGTGTTTGTATCAGTGAGTGAGAGAGATGGGGTGTGTGTGTGTGTTTGTATCAGTGAGTGAGAGAGATGGTGTGTGTGTGTGCGTGTTTGTGTGTGTGATGCAAGATAGATGGATGGACGGACGGATAAATAGAAAGATAGATAGATAGACAGACAGACAGAGATAGATAGATAGATAGATCGATGGATGGATGGATGGATAGATAGATATATAGATGGATGGATGGATGGATGGATGGATGGATGGATGGATGGATGGATGGATGGATAGATAGATAGATAGATAGATAGATAGATAGATAGATAGATAGATAGATAGATAGATAGATAGATAGATAGATAGAAGATAAATAGATAGACTGATTGACTGATTGCTCAGAAAATCATGCAATTAAAACTTTCGGAAATTTAAAGAGAAATAGTTTCATATTTTCCATTATGTCCATTTTCAGATTTTGATTTTTAATTTTGATTTGAACGAAATTTAAATTAATTTGAAAAAAAGAACAAACTCTTCCCAAGCAACATGCTTTTTGTTTTAAAAAAACCCACAAACGTTAAAATCGTTATTTCGACATATCAAGTGAATACAAAAAGGCCAGCAGCTGGTTACTAAGGTTACTCATAAATAATGTCGTCTATTTGATTTGGAAAAATAAAATCAAAATCAAGTATCTGATAGATTCAGCTTTTTAATAACTAAGCTCTGAACTCAGTGAATTCAAATACGATCGTGAAACATGGGTCATGGCTATTTTTGAATGCTTGTAGTAGATTTCTGGCTGTTGTTGGGGAACAAAATGTTACATTTCTTCAAAAACAAGTTGTCCCCATCTTTTCGAAAATTTAACAAGTCTAGGATGCACTAGCCAATGAAAGATATTTTCAATGAGTTAGTGGTGTCCAAACGCAAATGTTTGTAAGTGTTGGTCTTAGTCGCAGCTGCTGAATGAAAACTAAAGCCAATTGCCTGCTTTGTATTTTTCTTAATAAAATTAAGGAAAATATTGTATTTTATTGAAAACAATATCTTATGGACTTGATGAGAACAGACCTACTGCCAATGTATCCATACCGCGAAGGTTTGCTGCAAGTTCAAAAGTAAATTGTGTCCAAGCTAAAACATGGATCTATTTAATCCTAACCAAGAGACACTACATGGCGGACAGTCAAGATATCTAGGCGCTGAGATTCTCGTGCAAAAACCTGTGACGTCATGGATTCAAGTTCTAGCCCGATCGATAGGATTTAATCAATAAGATGGCCTTCCTTGCTCAAAATAAGAGGGGAAACATGCAAAAGATCTTTGGGTTCTTAGGGTATCAAACGCTCATAAAATGCATGTCATCAATAAAGTTAGAAGCTAGATTTGTTCCCCTGTCACTCATAGGTAAGGAAATAAGGCGATGCTCCATTGTTGACACAGCGCAAAAAATTGTACTACGTCATTAAAAGAACAGAGTGTTTTACGCAGGTGGCGTGTGCATGCGTGTGAATAAATATGGTGCTGCAAATCTGTTTTGCTTGGGTATTTTTAAACTTCAAAAAGTATTTCCTTTTCCCACCCCACCAACCATCCACCTACACTCAAACACTAAACTTGATAGATGTTATGCACTAATTTCAGTTTATGTAGAGAGAGTTAGGCAATGGATCGATGTACGCATTAATGAAAGTTAGACGGAGTGAGACAATGGATACATGTACCCATTAATGAAAGTTAGACGGAGTGAGACAATGGATACATGAACGCATTAATGAAAGTTAGACGGAGTGAGACAATGGATACATGTACGCATTAATGAAAGTTAGACGGAGTGAGACAATGGATACATGTACGCATTAATGAAAGTTAGACGGAGTGAGACAATGGATACATTTACGCATTAATGACAGTTAATGCAGACAGAAGTAGAAACAAATGAAATGCCGCTATCTGAAACCGCAAACTTTGCCAGAATTATTCAGAATGCTTCTATTGTGATGACTCTCTCTCTCGCTCGCTCTCTCTCTCTCTCTCACACACAGACATGCACACACAAGCATTCACACTCACACACGCACACACACAACCATTCTAGCGGATATGTGGTATTTTTTCATCTACTTCAGCGAACGCAGTGACCTCTTTGTAACTATCCCACATTTCTGAACAAGTACAATGTCCTGAGATTGAGTGTTCTTGTTAGTGTTATAATTAATTTTTAAAAAATTTAAAAGCACGGTCTAAAACAGCAATTCTAAACTTCTTTTCAAATAAAAGTATGGTTTCTTTATATGTTAATATATTTGTCAAATTCGTTGATCAGACTTTGAAATCAAGGCGGAAGCAGACAACAAGAAACCCACGCCTAGAGTTCTCTGCACATAGGAGGATTCTTATTTCATTTATTAAATTGAGGTCACAGCTGGCAGCCTTAGGAATTCAATAGGTAAATGTGCAATTCTGAGCACAGCTGTTTATATGTCCTCCATACGTGTCCTTGTTTCATGATGTGCATCAGTAGAAATATTGTCTCTTAAATCTGAATAAATCGGTGCGTCCTTGCGTGTGTATGAATGTACGTATGTGTGTGTATGTATAATATATATGAGAGAGTGAGTGTGGGTGCGTGTGTGTGTGAATGAGCGAGTGTATTAGCGATACGTACGTGTGCGTACATGTACGCGCGCGTGTTTGCGTGAGTGTATGTAAAACTGCAACAACAGCAAAAGTAATACTCACTTTTCTGAGACAATACTCCCAACACAAAGCCAGCTGCCCACAAGCCAATAGCCAGCAGCCACTCCGTGTATATACACATTTTCTGAAATTAGAGTAAAGCAAATGTGTATATCACTTTGCGTCAAAAGTTCAACACGGACTCCATTTTCTGTGGAGACCTAAATATGCAAATTAACATAAGCAACCATATAAAAAAAATCGTATGGTAGTTGAAGACTCGCTTTCATTTCATAGATATAAATTAAATGCAATAGTTCAACCAAATCAAAAGCAAAGGAAATTAGTTTATTAAAATAAATGTAAGTGCAAAAATGATCAAAATGATTTAATAAAGTGCTGGCATTCAGAAAATGTTTATTTCTTTAAAATTGAGAGGCTGTGTGGGGCTGGATTTATTGTTGTTGTTGTAGGTATATGTATCCATAAAAGAATTTAGCAGTCCCACAGTCTCAAACAGAATGGATGAAACTCAAGAATTAATTATGAATGTCTAGTATTGATGAGAAAGAGTGTCTAAAACACTGTCTGTGCAAAATTGTGTCCGCAATCAGAACCGTGTACAAGACAGAACCTTCAGAGCAGTAGCATCTGTCACGCCTGTAATGCTTGACTGGACATGGAGAGAAATGGAGCACCACTTTCATTTTTGTGAAGCTGTAACACGTAGAGTTATAGAGGTATGTAAAACTCCCATTCCATTTTATCCAATATGTTCATTCGTTAAATACGTGAAGCATGACATTCTGAAACTGTTGCATTTCTTGACTGACGTATTGTTTATCCTATTACATAAAGTGCTACATTCATGGCTGGGTTGGAAGCCGATATTGCTTACATCTTTGTTCAATCGGGTTTACCTCATTTCTGAATGCTATTCAAGGGGCACCACTCTGAATACATCATAGTTCAACTGGGTTTACCCCGTGTCTAATGGAGGCAATGACCACCACACATTCTTTTGTTTGTTTGATATATCCAAATGTGTTTAGTGCATAGTCAATTCAAGGAAGGATAACTCTCCATGAACCTGTTTTTAAACATGGTCAATTAAATGTCACTTATTAATCTTGTGAAGATTCAAAATTAAAATTATTGCTAGATCTGAAGAGGAAAAAACTGATGAATGGTAATGCTTGAACATTCACTAACAATGTGGTTTACAAGGAAATATTTGCCGAAAATACTAATGATTGAGATTTAATTCAATCCAACAAATCAAACTTTCAAATATAAACACAATGAACAATGAACCGTGTCCAACAGCGAGATTTTCATAGTCTGATTAGGAATTGCATTATAATTATAATGACTAAAATATAACACTGAAAGCACGTTAAACATTTCTAAATGAAATCAATATAGAATATTCAAATCAGAAAATTGTTCATAACCATTGATACAAAACAGAGTCGACAAATTTGAGAAATCTGCAGTAATGACTGTGAACAAAATTAAGGACAAGAATAAAACACGTATGTAAAATATGATAAAAACGAACACATTTAAAACGATTGCTACCAGGTATGTGCTTGCGGACTTGTAATTTCTGATAGCAGTCTACTGGGAATCATTTGTTTAAGAGAGAAATCACAATCGCATGCACATAATAGCAAATGGATAATGATTAAAGCTGTTATTCGTTTAGAAGAATAGAAGAAAGAAGAAAAACAGAAGAAGAACAAGAAATAGGCAAATAATAAAAAGAAAACAGGAAAAAGAACTAAAAAATCAAGGAAAATAACACGAACAAGAAAAAATGCAAGTGAATATAAAAAAATTTCAATCCAAGACCATGAGGAAGAAAATGAAAAGAACAAGAACTACAATAAAATTGAAAAAGAATGCTAAAGAATATGTAACAACAAGGGGAAGAACAAAACTCAAAGAACATAATAAATTCAAATGAAGAACAAGAGCAAAAATAAGAACGAAACAAGAACTAAAGTTAGAATTTGAAGAAAGACAAGACAGAAAAAAGTAGAAACGAGCACAACATTTAAAGATTACAAACAAAATCAAAAGAAAAACAGGAGAAAGAATAAGAAAAAGAAACAGAACTGGAAGAACAACACGATGGATAAAAAAACTAGGAACAGCAAGAAGGCAAAATATGAAAATCCGAACATCCAGGAAAACAGGACGGTATGTTGGGAGGATAAGGAGAGACGAAGGTGCACCGTATGAAGAGTGAATTCCCCTGAGAAAGAAAAGAAATAAGAGTTACTAACCCTAACACTTCGCTTTCGTTCAGCCAAACTGTGCGAGCAGCCTTCTTGAAGAAAGTTTAGACGACTAGCAAGCACCCTTTTCACTAGAACGAGCTGCGTTATCTGTCCATTATTCTCGCAACCGTTTTAATTCGGTGGCGATTTCTCCGCTGAAACGCTTCCATGATGAAAGAACACTCGCCGCTTCCCCTGAAAGTATGTGGAACTCGCTGAGAGCTAAGGTTGCTGGGGAAAGCGCCACTCGATAGTGCACTCCAATTACAAGTGCTTATCGCCCCTGCATCTGCTTATATATGTTCATTACTGTATTGGGAAATGCAAACCATGAATCGATGGGAAGTATTCTGAAGACACGGTGAGAATTCTATTCATTGAAACAGAAGTTGGTTTTTTGTTTTTGTTTTTCAAAGTAAAGGATAGGTAATGCTAAAACAAAACACGTGGGCAGAAAAATGATCACTTCAATAGACTGACTGATGCCGTTTTAATGCCGTAGATAAAGGATGCAATAATAATGCTTCCTTAATTGCTTTGTGTGACGTATTTCAATATCACAGCTCGGTATAAGTTGACAGGGGTGTAACGCAGATGTTACAAACATAAAATGGCAACACCTATTTTCTGCCTGAGAGCGAAAGTTAATCACAGTGAAGTGATCTGGCAACTGCCCTCAAACGGAAGAATACGCCACACCAAATAAATAAATAAAAGAAATAATTCTTCTTAAATACTTCTGGAAAGCTTAATTTAAGCTGCTAATGTGGACGACCATTTAACTCTCTCGCACTATTTAAAAGGACAAGTACTACTGTTAGTCTCTCTCTGTCTCCATACTCACTGCATAACTTTATGTAATTATCTGTCCACATGTCTGTCTGTCTATATATAGATGGACAGATGGATGGATGGATGCATGAAAAGAGAGACAGTCAGACACGATGGTCAACCACAGAGTGCCTGTAAATATGACCACAACAAAGAGCTGCAATGACTGGGAGTAAATACAATAGCATTATTTGTTCCCAGATAATTCGAATAACTGAATACAATAATCCATTTCTAAAAAAGCTTCTCTGCATGTATATCCAACCCACCCACCCACCCCCGAAATGAAAGTTTTCGACTGAATGACATGCCATACACTCATCACTATTTTCACATCTTGGTTTGACAAAATAACGGCCTCTCACGGAGTCTGAGTGAAATAAGCATGCGATTAGTCAGGAACCAGATTAGGACAAAAAAAAACACTACGTCGACAACATTGTACTATGAACATGCGATGTATTTCAGTCCACAAAAATCGTATTGAAATAGACAAAATTCATATTGCAGTCCACAAAATTCATATTGCAGTCCACAAAAATTGTATTGCAGTCCACAAAATCGTATTGCAGTCCACAAAAATCGTATTGCAGTCCACAAAAATTGTATTGCAGTCCAAAAAATCGTATTGCAATCCACAAAAATCGTATTGCAGTCCACAAAATCGTATTGCAGTCCACAAAAATCGTATTGCAGTCCACAAAAAAACACTTATTGCTGCGCCTCCCTTCGTGCTGGCATAGGAAAAGTGGAGCGTCAGTAATAACTCTTTTACGATGACACTCAAACTAGCCAGTCAAAGTGGAAAGTATTTCACAATTATATAGCTTTCACCTGCCATGCAAATTAATAAGTGAAGCTAACCCTACAGGTTTCATAGCAAATCATTGGAGAGTTGTTCTCCCTTACTCCCGTGAATAGATACATCTTTGCTATTACTTTCTGTCCACTTCTAAATCTACATTTTTGGATAAGTACTCATCTATAATAATTAATACACATGCACAACTTACACACAGACACACACACACACACACATACACACACATATATATATACACACACACACACTCACTCTCACACAGCTCGTATCTATCATTCTTATCAAGTTGTGAGGCTGCAGAAGTCTTATGACTCTTCTAGACAGTAAATATAACCAAACATTTTTTTTTAAATCTTCGTTTCTCTGCTAGACCACCTTGGATAACGCTCTATGAAGCCATTAAAAATCTTATGCAACCAACATCAGCCGGGCCGGGCCCTCGTGTTCTGTCGTTCTCCAAATCAACGTTCACTCTTGTCCTTCCTCCGTGAGTGGCAGACAAGCCTCTGAAAGTCTAGGAGTCCATGCCAGACACATTTCAAGAGGGGCTTTCTGTTTGTTGGTTGGTTTGCTTGCCTTGCTATGGTATTTCATTTTATTTTTTATTTTGAAAACGAGAGAAGAGGACCTTCACCACACAATGCTGGTAACGCCTCAAGATCAGTCAGCGAATTTGAATTAAGTTATATTGTAAAATAACCTGGCAGTGATCAAGTGCAATTTTCATTATAGATACGGCTTACTCACTCACTCACTCACTTTCTTATAATTTGTTGTAATATCGTCAGATATGTCCTTTATGATATACGAACACAAGTGGATCTGATATCAGTAGTGAGTTTCGTTCTTAATGCTTTGCACTTTATTTAACTTTGTTTTCTTTTTACAATTTACATTCCTCTTTTCTTATGACGTACAAAGAGACTGTATCGACTGACTGATTAATTAGCAAAGTAAAATCCTATTGTGACGCCAACGCCACTTAGTTAATGGATATAATTAATATTTAGTAATTAACCATCCAAAAATAAATTACAAGTGATGAGAATTTGAACTTATTGCATTAATGATCCTCCAGTAGACACCACTCGTCTCTTACTTGGCGGATATACGGGCGCTCTAAATGTTTTCTCTCTTCCACAACATTTAAAGATAAATATTTACTATCACACAATATTCCATAGGAGAAAACTTCTTACTAAAGGAGAAGACAATTCCGTCTTTAATCTATATTTAGCGAAGTCCCATCCACCCACCTTCTTCTCCAATATAAGATTATCAATATGCATAAGGTCAATAAATTTAACAATAAGTTTATTAAATGAACAGTCAAATATACATATGACAAATACAATGAAATAAATTACTATACATCAATATTTTCAGGAACCATGTTCAAATAATTTTCTTACTACATCATAGTATTATGCGTAAACTACAATTCAATAATTCAATACAAATCACAAGATGGTTCTTTTAAGAGAATAGGAATGGAGTTATTAGAGATAAGCAGTTTTTACTGAACCTGGATTAGACAGTCTCATTAGTCTTTCATGCCTTTTTTAGCAACTATGTCACAAATTATAGTTCAGTTCAATTTCCACAGTCCCCTCCTCACGTTGAAACAGATTCATCACTTGTTATCACAGTCAACCTGGGCTTTTTCTGCCTTACCAGTTCATTCAAGCAGAACAGTAATTGTACTAATTTCTGGTACTTCCCTGTACCAGAAATTTTCTCGATGTAGTCAACATACTTTGCCACCATACATAAAAGAAGTGTAGTGTATTCTTTACACTTACAAATACTGTGGTAGATAATTCCCGCATTCCCGCACTGGTCAAAGTGGTTTACAATCAGTGAACCAGTAGATACAAATAACACGTGAAAGGCTGCTTTCTTCCTGCAAAAAATAATCAGGGAGTAAACTTGAGTTTCCAGTGTATCACTTTATAAAACTCCATTTTTTCTTACATTCTGATCTCAACTTGCAATTTCTTGCAATAGTATCCGTTAGCCAGATACATACACACAGCATAATAAATACAGCATATTAAAACAATGGCAAATGTTGGCATGAGCATTTTACTTCAACATTTCTAGAAATAAGTGTCTTATCACATAATGCGTCTTATTAAAACAAGTATAAGATGTCAATAGCAAAAAATCATGAAATATTTTCAAGTCCATTCTCTCTCAATCAGTCAACTCACCATCAAGCTAACAGCTGCCTTTCAAGACCGGACTTCTTTGCCACTCTTCAAGTGATCGGAGAATAGAATCTTCTACAGCAGGTAAAGTTTTTTTATCTCAGCCCATTGGCTGGTCTCTTTCTCAAAAATCATAATCATATTAAGTGCTAACAAATTGCTTGGGCTTCAATACACACAAGCAAATGCACGTGCACGCACGCACGCACATACAGTTCGGCACGAAAACTATAACATATATGCAGATACAGATAAAACATATATATATATGGATGTGGGTATAGGTGCATTCGACTATGCCAATGCTGTCCTATGTGCGTGAATGTTATTTATTGCATTAATACTAACAGCCAATAGCATGACGTCAATGCTTGTTCTTTTGTTTTACTCGTCTGCACGCATGCGCACACACACACACACACACACACACACACACACACACACACACACACACACACACACACCACACATTCCTTTTTTCCTAAGTAACTTTAAAATTTTACTACAATGCAACACTTTTCCTGTTGAATACAACTAACTCATACTTCAGACATAAAAATTGTTTTAACATGGCAAGCTCCAAATGAATGATAAATATGACAAAGAGCAATTGAATGATAAATATGACAAATACCAAATGAATGATAAATATGGCAAATACGAAACGAATGATAAATATGACAAAGAGCTATTGAAAGATAAATATGGCAAACGTCAGTCCCACAACAGTGAACACGTTTGCCTCACAGCCTTGCTTTCCGTGAACTTAACTACAGCACTCCTGACATGGTTCTGCACGTACGAAAATCTCGCGAGAACAATTCATGCTGCCACCTGCTTGTGCCTAAAGCGGGGTTACTCTTATCCCTCGTGTACACTCCGCGCACAACACCGCTTAGTCATGAAGCAATCAAATCTAATTCACCAAGAACTAATAAATATTTACATCCCACTGACTCCCAGCTAATGCAGACCGATTTTCTGGGAAACAGACAAATTACACTGAACTAAATTTAGCCGAGTAATGCATAGATAAGATAACAACCACGACGATGATAATGATGATAACGACAATGATGATAATTGCATATCTGAAGATCCGTCGAGCAATGCATAAACATCCCGAGAGGTCACGTGCTATGAATCTTGTATCGAGAAAAGAATGATGATCAGTGTAGTGTATCTGTTGTAAAAGTCCTGCAGTGAGATATGTGTGCGGATACAGTGTTGATAGATTTGAGTAGAATTTTATCAGTTTACCTGGAATGCAGTGACAACAACAACAATTTCAACAAGGAGTTATTCTTGCTGAGGAAATTCTTCCAATTTTGATGGTGGTGTTGCATTTGATGCATGTTTGGGTTTGTGTGTGTGTGTGTGAGAGAGAGAGAGAGAGAGAGAGAGAGAGAGAGAGAGAGAGAGGGTGGGTGGGTGTGTGCCTGTGTGCGTGTGAGGATAATTTTTAAATAAAATTAATATCCACGGTATACAAAATATAAATAGCCCCCGTACTACACACCAGCCCTCACGAAAATAAAGCCAACTTTAAACATGTGTATGGAATTCTTGCTAACTAGTATGTGACGTGTGTGTATGGAATTCTTGCTAAGTAGTATGTGACGTATGTGTATGGAATTCTTGCTAAGTAGAATGTGACGTATGTGTATGGAATTCTTGCTAAGTAGTATGTGACGTATGTGTATGGAATTCTTGCTAAGTAGTATGTGTCGTACGTATAAAGAGCAATAAATTAAAAATATTTACTTTGAAAGCAAAACTCGACTCACCAATAAAGTGTACTCCCTACATGTTATTCCCTGGTGATCAGTACAGAATCGGGTGTGCTTCCTTTATGAAGTGCATGTTAAGAATGGAAGCAGCTCTAATTCAAATCAGACCGGTCAAAGGTTTGAGCAATCCTTGCTAAACGCTGTTTTAAAAGACGGACACTTGTCGGTGTGGGTGGGTTGAAGCAATTGACACTTCATCCCATCCCAAAGAGTTTCAACTTAGTTGAATTTTTCTTCTCTCATGTTAAATTTATTATGTTTCTTTCGTTGTTGCTCTATTTGCTGCTGCCTTGGAATTTGTGGGGTGGGGGTGGGGTTCTGCTGTTTTCCCCATGGGGAAAAAGTTTTTAATACTCTCAATACGTATTTTAATTTATAGTTGCTTAAGTATGCCTTGGTATGCGTTTACTTGTGCATTTACGCTTTGTTTTGTTTGTTGCCATAGTTTCATTGTTCAGCTGAGATCTCTACGAAGGATACTCTGCCTTTGGTCTGTTCCTCCTGGAGGAATGATCCGCATTGACATCCACATCCAGCATCCACATCTGCATTGACATCCACATGTGCAGCTCCACACGTATCTGCATCCGCATTCATATCCACTTCTACGTACTTGTCCACTCTGCTTCCGCATCCAAATCTACATCCAAAACCACATCCACTTTTCTATCCCAGAAGACAACTTTTGTCTAACGTAATACATTATTTTTGAAATGAGAAGATGATACTTTCATTGAAAAATATCAAAAAGACAAACTTCTGAAGACACGAATGGCCGGATGTTTCGTGTCCAGACTATATAATATGTAGCATCCACCTCGTACAACAAAACGACATTGACAACAGAACTTCAGACAATGAGTAATGTCGAAAAACATCATACCTGCAGCTCAAATTTAAAAAAATATTTAGAAAATGTAATAATAGTAGTTCTTTAGATATCGACATCTTGGGGGCGGAGTAGGGAGGGGGAGACAGATAGAAGGAAAGGGGTGACTAATAATATCGTATCTGCCGCCAGTCTGCAAACGATTCCAGAAAATGAAATCGACTTTGACAAATTTCGAGAGAGTTATCTGCCCCGGATCGATGTCTTCAGAGGGCAGATGTATATTTAAAAAATTATTTAAACGATGCAACTTAACTGCCAACCACTTCAACCTCTTCCTACATACATTTTTCTTACTACGTTTTCTTCTGCCACTTCTTGTTCTTTTGCTCTACCGCCATCTCCATTTCTTCCGTTTTTATTTCTGTTTTCATTTTGACTCACATTTACTCACTTAATATAACTGAGCATATCCGGTTACTTTCTTTCTTCTCCTCCTAATTACTTGATGCCAGAACCCCATTCCTTGTTTGTGACCCCTTCAGTATGACGTCATATACACAGAGACACACACACGTGTCTGTGTGTGCTGTGTGTGTGTGTGTGTGTGTATCAGTTGTTGAGATCCACTCCTCACCCTTAAATCAATTAACTAAGAACAAGTTTGTTTTTTTACTCTAATACTCTCTGTCTTTAAAAAAAATAATCATCCATGTAGGAAATCCGGGTGTATGTATACACAATCATGTTTTCTCTTTCTGCCTACAATTTTCTTCTTTTAAATAAAATTATACCAAATAAACAAAATCCACAACAGTTTATAGTTTTAGCGGGAACCAAGCGCCAGGATTAGAGAGAGATGGGAGGGGGAAATGAGAAACAACTCCTCTCTGCAGTCTTGGAGACTTGGAGAACTCTGAATGAGATATATTGATTTTAATATTTTGTTCCATTGTGTAGAAATTCCTACTCGTTTGTATCATTTCTCCGCAAGTCTCTCTTCTCTCTCCTTCTCTCTCCTTCTCTCTCCTTCTCTCTCCTTCTCTCGTGATTTCTCGTCTCTTCTGCTTCTTTTGTCATGCTCTGTGTTCATCAGATGCTTTCGTCAAACGGACTTCGTCATCCAGTCGATGAAAGGATTTTACATGGCAAGTCCTTGTCTAAATTGGTAAATGTATGTCTGTGAGTCTTTGTGTATATGTGTACCTGTGTGTGTGTGTGTGTGTGTGTGTGTGTGTGTGTGTGTGTGTGTGTGTGTAAATGTATCGACTAATAATGGCGTGAAATGAAACATTTTAAGTTTAATTACATATAACTGCTCGTCATTCCGTACTTACTATCAATCTTAGAGCGATGCTGCGATTTCCAAATAATGATATTGTATTGACGTGAGATCCAAACAGGTGAATAGCAATTCTTCATGCACACACTCACAAACACAAGACTTATACACAAGCACATGCACTCAATCACACACACACACACACACACAGACACACACACCATACACAATCGCACACCCCACACATTCTCTCTCTCTCTCTCTCTCACACACACACACACACACATAGCACATGCACATAATTGCATATAGCACAGGCACACTCTCATACACAGCACACATACACACACACACACACACACACACATATATATATATATATCTTCCTCTTCTGTGCATTACACTAGAATTTTTTTTTTTTTATTCCTGGAAATCCGGCCTGGAGATTTTAACATTAAACTATTGTATTACTTCTTAGACATCAGGATTCTCATTCTTCACAACAAATGCAATGAGTTTTAGTAAACACACACACACACACACACACACACACACACACGCGCGCGCGCGCGCGCGCGCGCACGCACGCACGCTATATTTTTTATTTGTGATTAATGTGGTCAGAAGTACTTAAATGCTATTGTCACTGAATGGCGGTATCTGTGACGGGTCTAATACACACACTGTTGGTGCGCTATTTCTCATTTATTGCCTGATACATCCAAAGTTGTTCAGTCAGACATGAGCTAGGCAACTTGCCCAAAGGGTGTGGTCGGCCTAATTCGGCCATGAACGATTAGACGACTGTAGTATAATTATGGAGCGACAATTCTACAAGCAATGATACCTCTGCTACTAACACAGGATAGTTGACGAACTCCCACAGGGAGTTATCTTCTCAAAGTTTTGCTATTGTGGGAAACAAACAACAACAACAGAAATAAAAGAAAACAACGAAGTAATGTTTAATTAATAAAGGTTAAGAATTCACAATAAAAAATAATATATAATAAATGTAATAGAGCTTGTATATTAAGCTATTGATCGCAATTATGTATAAAACTATAAAAAAAAAAACTTAAAAAGTGAGATGTATAAACACTATAGCTCGCCAATAAACTAAATATTGTATACTACGCCTGAGAACTTCACTATAATATACACTAAACCGTAATTTCGCAAAGTAAACTAAATATTGTATACTACGCCTGAGAACTTCACTATAATATACACTAAAACGTAATTTCGCAAGGTAAACAAAATATTGTATACTACATCTGTGAACTTCACTAAACTAAAACAACTGCAACGGTAACTGGTAATAGAATGAGACTGCAAAACCCGTAGTATAAGAAATACACAGATCATTATACACTACACATAATCTAACCAAAATTACACGTGTGTCCTCTGGCAAATAGATTGATCGTGTTACAGACTATAGATAGAGTTGCGGAGTAACGTTGTACCTAGTGGGTGTGTCCCTAAGTACCTACTCTTCCTTCTAGAGTCAAAGTCATAATCACCCTTGACTAAAAGTCTTAACATTTCAGGGGTTGTGGGGTAGGGAGTTACATAAACCAGAAGACAGACGCAAGCAGGCAAATTGAACTAACGCACTTATATTTTGTTTGTTTGTTTGTTTGTGTTTACGTCTCGTTTCATGCGAACACCGCAACCTAACGATCCCTTTATAAGGAAACGTTATCAATAGATTGAAAGTCCGTAAGGGAGGGGGTCCTTAATTAAAACTCTTCCTAAATTTCCAAATCGGTTATATTTCTCCGTGCCCCATGCCAGTATTGGTATGTATGGGTTTTCATACCGTCCATCATCATGCCAGTATTGGTATGTATGGGTTTTCATACCGTCCATCATCATGGGAAATAAGAAAAAGAGCAAACAAACTTATACACGCCCAGACGGGCAGCAGCAGTCTAAATTATCCCTGAACTCTGTACATTTAGTTCGCGGACCACATCGCCCGCAGTGGCAGCAGCCGAGTGAAGTTATAAGCTACTTCGCATCGCCAAGCAACCAGAATCAGATTTTTGGGGGGAGGCTGTCAGAAGAGAGATAATCTCACTTACTTTATGAGTGCATGAGAATTCGAAACCAGGGATTTCTCGTGAAAGCTAAGCAGTGCGGAAAAACAATTAAGGACTGAATTGGCTTGATATGTGGGTGACTAAAGTGGTACATTTTCTACGGTAATCCTGTAGCCTACCAGTCAAAATACTATAGAGAGATCTAATCTATAAGCTACCCCCACTCAAGACACCAGAGCTTAGCTACATTTACGACGTCGACTGTCTGAAATGTAAGAGAGGAAGTCTAGCGCTTAGGAGTTTAAATACAAGTCTCTCCTTTAAGTGACTGGGGTTCCAATCCTTTTTGAAAGTGATAAATGTATGCCTTATCCACTCCATGGCCATCCTCATGGTTGTGGACATACTGTCAAGTCCGTCGGATAGGACGATAAGTCAAGTCCCATGTGCTGCAAGCTACACACGCTAAAGATCCTTCGGCAGTTGAATGAATAATTGAAGAAATTGAAAACGATTGGGCAATGGTTCACTTAAAAATCCTACCACACATTCTACCAATAAATTTCATTTTTTTTTAATATTACGCGAAAGAAATTCCACCAAAAATTTCTGCAAACACATTCCACCAAAAATTTCTCTCAAATTTTCACTCACCTTATACAAGGAATATAAATGTCTCTACAAAGTCAAAGTAAAACCTAAATCAAAGTTTGAAGAATTATACGGTAACAGCAAATGCAACAAAAATAATTCCTGTAATCAAATAGGCTGAAAGTTCGAACAACCAATCGGACTCTGTAAAACAATCCATACTAAATTTTCTTGTTCCTTGTGTTTTTCTTTCTTTTTTCTTTTTCGGTTTTTTTTTGGCATCCGGAAACTACTTCGTTAACCGCGCAGCGCGGGTAAATTATACCATTATCAGAGCAGCATCGATAATCAGGTGAACAAATAGCAAGAAAAGAAAAAGGGAAGAAAGAAAGAAAAGCAAGACGGCCTGCGTCAATGAGAGACAGTAAAATAGGAAATATCTCTTCATTGGTCTGGTCTTGCTCTAACACCTTCAAAGTCCCGAAAGACTGCCGTGAAATGCAAATGTGGCCAATACAAAGATGTTCTTCCTATTTTATTTTATTACTCTGGGGTTTTTTGTGAATTTTGTTCGCATCTATACATTAGCATTGTTGGTTTACTAAGGTTCTCAGACTAATTGCAGTGCTTCATGGAAACAAGACAGAAGGCAAGCTTGTAGAACCGTACACCTCAGTTACTCCAAAGCAAGCAGTGTAACAATACCGAACAGAAAGAAATATTCCGATGAAAGCGTGCGCCGGATCCTGCTGCTCACGAAAGGGAGACAAGTCTTCGTCTTCAGACCCCGAATGCAATACGTTCGATAATCTAGGCACGGAACAAAACTGAAACCAATCCAATAATGAACGGGTCATATTTCAGATTGTTATTAGTAGTAGTGCTAGCAAGATGACGACGATCAGTGAAAGTAGCAAAGATTAATCTGACGGCTCTATCTACAATGTTTTTGATGTGAAAGACAGTATTATTTAGTACACTGCTTGGATACTACAGATGATAAATGCATCTGGTACCAATCAAAACATAAGGACGTTAAGGAACAGTTGGCAGGTTGTAAAAGGACAAATTTCAGCAATTGCTATCATGTTCTGTTTCCACCGTTTTCGCAGCAGAGATGTCGTTTATAGCGCGAAAGCGGACACAGAGATGGCAAACAAATGTAATTTTAGGTAGTCTGCATTTGCAACAGTGCAAGAGCTGTTAGGGAGTGTCCTCGCATTTCAAGAAAACTTTATTATATTAACACTTGTAATTAATGTTCTACTATTTATAATATTAACACTTGCAATTAATGTTCTGCTATTTATAATATTAACACTTGTAATTAATGTTCTGCTATTTATAATATTAACACTTGTAATTAATGTTCTGCTATTTATAATATTAACACTTATAATTAATGCTCTGTTATTTATTATATTAACACTTGCAATTAATGTTCTGCTATTTATAATATTAACACTTGTAATTAATGTTCTGCTATTTATAATATTAAAATTGCAATTGCAGTTAATGCTATATATGACGCCTGTCAAAAGTGTTACCAAAATGTTTAATGTAATTTCGGTTAATTTATCTTTAATCTAAGGTTTACTTTAATTAGATTTTAAATTTTGCTTAGTTTAAGAACAATTTAAAATTAATTTCAGAGAATATAATTGCTTTGTGTGGCAACGAGGCGTGTGTTGATATTGTTTACGTTGTGAAGTACGGTTCGTATTTTAATGACTGAGAAACTTTTTAAATGTGCTTATTCTTTAAATGAATTGTCTATGCATACAGATGTTGGAGATTAAAAGAAATATAGATTTAATAATTAATTTATTTAAATTATTTTAGTTAAATTATTCATGTTCATATGAATTTAATAGTTATATGAATTTAAGAACGATTGTCAAACCTAAGAATACAAATAAAGGGTTGAAGATTACAAATATTTTAAATTCTGCCATTTTCTATATTTATAATGAATCAAACTATTAATGACGCTTTGAGTACATCTATCTGACAAAATTATTGGCCAATTTCAATTTCTTAACATTGTACATACATGTCTACAAGATTTCTGTTTATACATTTACACATTTTTATATCTGCCAGTTCACTGAATATACGCTGTGTGACAAATATTTTCAAATTTGTGTTTATTTGTCACTTGTTTCCATATACTTTTACCTATGAAATTTTTAATGATTAAATTTGTGGAACACTTTGTTCATTTTACTAATATTTATGCAGTAGGATTTTAAAAGCAGACGTCGTGTGCTGCACGTTAAGCGAACACACAAAGAAAAATCACAACAATGGATAACTAGACATTGCCTGAAGTAATTTTATAATTAAATGGATAACTAGACATTGCCTGAAGTAATATTATAATTAAATGGATAACTAGACATTGCCTGAAGTAATATTATAATTAAATGGATAACTAGACATTGCCTGAAGTAATATTATAATTAAATGGATAACTAGACATTGCCTGAAGTAATATTATAATTAAATGGATAACTAGACATTGCCTGAAGTAATATTATAGTTAAATGACACTGGTGTCATTCTTGATGGAATTCAATAGTCCGCGGTCCATTGAATGCATGATTCCACCGCTTAAATCTTATATATAAACGACTTATCTAATAATGCAAGCAGAACTAAGAAGCTAGCCAGTTAGGGCTAACCAATGGCTGTCTACCGGCCAACTGTAGCTGACCAATGGGTGCTAAGAGAATACAGGGGGGGAAATTATCCCTTGCCCATCACTGACTGAGAAATTCTGCATGCAGTAAGACGGATGTTACTCTTGAGGTCTCCATTTTGGGGAGTCCCATGATTAATGCTATAACTATATTTTCCCGTATTTAATCATCAAAACCCAATAATAAACTCAATGACTGTTCAAAGAGAATAAAACTCACTGTTTCAAGCCACCATACTCTTCAGAAGCAACGCATCCACGATCAGCAAATGACGTAATTAAATATACTGTGTCTTCCCAGGGAAGATAAAGGCCATATTAGTCATCCCGGTTATTTATTGCATAGCCTTCCCGATTAAGGCTGAGTAGTAACTGGTTTAATCATTTAATTAAGACTGTAATCATTCCTTTTTATTTTATAATCGGTGACTATTTTATTGTATGTAATCAGACGTTCATAGCAAAAATCCGGCCTAATGCTGGAATGCCAGTTAGGCCATATCTGGCCTAAAGGCCGGACTTTGCCTACCCCTGGGAGACTCGAGACAGACTGACAGACAATCTGGTCAATATGGTTAGACACACCATATTGACCAGATTGTCTGTCAGTCTGTCTCGAGACTCAGGACAGTCTGACAATCTGGCCAATACGGCGTGTCTAGAGATTCGGGACAGAGTGATTTCTTGACGCTGTCTCAACTGTTTCATCGTCACGCAGACATAAAGTGTGCGTGCAATCATCGTGTATAACATCGGGGAAGGAGGAATGGAGCGCACAAAGGCAAAACCTGCCCCCCCCCCCACATCTTTCCATTCCTGTCGATCGAGGGACGATGGTTTGTCAATAAGAGACTCACCCAGACTCACCCAGACTCACCCAGACTCACCCAGACTCACCCAGACTCACCCAGCACATGCCTGTTGGCAGGTTCCTTCACCACCACCTTGTCGGTGTCAATACAGATTGTGAGTTGGACCAGAAATCAGCAACACAGGGACTCGTTACTCTGATGAAAAAGAAACCTCGACCTGTATTCGGTTCAAAATGTGATGTTCCTTATAATACTGTAGAAGACAATTTGTTTTACAAGTTCTAAGCGGACATTTGACCAAGTTGCTTCCGTGAAGACACGGAATTGTATATAGGTTCGTTCACACACACACATGAACATACACACACAGATGCACATACACACACATGCACATACACACACAGATGCACATACACACACGCATGGGCATACACACACACGTGCATTTACACACACACAGACCAAATTGATAACACACAAGTATACAACATGCAGACAGCCATAGTCATGGACACACAGGCAGAGAGATAATCATTATTCATAAAAAATATTAAATCTAGAACAAACTTGGATTACGGAATTTTCATTCACTCCCATCTTTTTAGTTTCCTCTTACTGACTAATGTCAAATCTCTCTCTCTCTCTCTCTCTCTCTCGCTCTCTCTCTCTCTCTTTTATATATATATAATCCAGTATTTTATATACGATAAAGCATCTATTTCCCTTTTTGTGTCATTCAATACATCAACTGAGAGATTTCGTCCCTGTATACCCTTCATCCTGGCCCGTGAAATTAAAGTTAAAACTATTAATAGAATCCATGCCTTTGGAAATCAACAGGAATACAAGTAATTCTCGCCCTTAGATAATTTGCAGATTATGTTACTAGAAATAGATTTTTTTTTTAATTCACATGAATCTGCGCGCGCACCTGTATTAAGGAGCATTTCAAATTAGACTGATAGCCATAAGAAAACAACACTATGAAGCAAAGAGAAGTGTTTGATGGCCAATCGAATGTAAGCTGCAACTAACAAAACCATTTATACACTAATTCTGACCGAGACGATTCGAGTGTGGCATAATCTATTTATGACAGTTTAACTATGCATTCCGATAAGTGAGCATTTGACATTCAACATGAAAATGTTACAGTTACTGTCTGATTTTTTAGTGCTATTTACTATAGTCTGATATACGAGTGTTATTTACTATAGCCTGATATACGAGTGCTATTTACTATAGTCTGATATACGAGTGCTATTTACTATAGCCTGATATACGAGCGCTGTTTACTATAGTCTGAAAACTTGGATTGGAAAATGTAAGTCACCATCACTTCGTTTGACAGCTTAAGAAGTTCAAAGAAAACTTTCTGTTTCACGTATTTCAGGCAATCTGGGTATTGTTAAGAAATAATACTGGTTTTCCAGTCGGACATTATATGGGTAATATTGATAAAGTGTGCAGGTGTTTACTTCCGATTGTTTTTCCTCATCATTATGGCCTTGCCACAACTAATCTATATATAGATTAAAAGTTCACCCAGTGACCTTACGGCCTATAACTCTAGTCGGCAGTCAAGAAAATCCATGATGACTTACTGTTTTTTACTCTGAAATGTTTTGCACATTTGTTCATTAACATCTGTAAAATAATAATACAAATATTTCTGAGCAAACTTTACAAAATATTGACAAATAATTATAAAAGAACTGAACACACACACACACACACACACACACACACACACAAAGCAACAACAAACAAAACAGGATGCATTGTCGTACGCTTCAGTAGAGATAGTAAAGGAGGCACCTGGCAGTTAACGTTTATAGATATTGGCTTGGAGAGTGACTTGGTTCTTGATCACGCATGCTATCATTACAACATATAACTGACTTGACATGTAAATGAACTGTTGATTTGATGTGGGCATTCTTAACGAATGGGTACTCTGTGCAGTTGTCCGGGGGCCTCATGAGCATAGGGGCCCAGTGATAATCTATGTACGTTTTATTCCTGTGAGTGGTTGTGTAGATAGAGGCCCCAGTGCTATGCCGGAGGGCCTTTAATGCTGTTAAGGGGGCCCTGGATGTGGGTCATTTATTTATTTCATACTGCTGAATTAGATTTTTAAATAATAAAATGAGCTGACGTCAGATTCTACCGAGAATCTATATTTGAAAAAAAAAACCTTGTTGCCATAATTATTCTGAAGTAAACATCCCTTCGATTCTGGAAGTGAAATATTTGTAGCTTGAACTGAAAATCGTTATTACCTTCGAATTCTGTTTAAGTATGAATTGTTTTTGGATACCTTCTCTTACGGATTAAATGCACTTCAGAACAGTTGCACACTCCACTAAGAATAATAGAATTTCAGGGCAAGAATGGGTAGGGTAGATAACCACAATTGACGCAAGAGTGTCTGCGGTTAATGCACATTGCAAATAAAGTAGAACAGCGTGGGTGAGTACGTTCAAACTAACAGCGAAAAGCAACTAACTAGAACAGCGTGGGTGAGTACGTTCAAAGTAACAGCGAAAAGTAAATAACTAGAACAGCCTAAATTAATAAGTTCTAAGAAAATTTAAAAAGTAAATAATTGCAACAGCAAGGGAGGGTTTTCTAAGAATGAGAGACAAGAGGTGTGAACTTTTGATCAGAATCACAGACGTGTAACATGAACAAAATGGGAGAACAGGTTTTTTGTAACGGTACTTACAGTCTGAGAGTGTCAACCAACGAGGAAGCTCGTATGGCCGTATTAGTAACAGACAGGAAATAAAAATGGGAGAGCCGACAGGAAGTAAGCAGAAAAGAGAGCCAGAATAAGTCTTTAGTTACAGCGTCATAATGTAAACAACAGAGAGAGCCAGTAAATATTTACATAGCCTCAGAATGTCGACAGAGAGAGCCAGTGTGTCTTTAGTTAAAGCCTCAGAATGTCGACAGAGAGAGCCAGTGTGTCTTTAGTTAAAGCCTCAGAATGTCGACAGAGAGAGCCAGTGTGACTTTAGTTAAAGCCTCAGAATGTCGACAGAGAGAGCCAGTGTGTCTTTAGTTAAAGCCGCAGAATGTCGACAGAGAGAGCCAGTGTGTCTTTAGTTAAAGCCGCAGAATGTCGACAGAGAGAGCCAGTGTGTCTTTAGTTAAAGCCTCAGAATGTCGACAGAGAGAGCCAGTGTGTCTTTAGTTAAAGCCTCAGAATGTCGACAGAGAGAGCCAGTGTGTCTTTAGTTAAAGCCGCAGAATGTCGACAGAGAGAGCCAGTGTGTCTTTAGTTAAAGCCGCAGAATGTCGACAGAGAGAGCCAGTGTGTCTTTAGTTAAAGCCTCAGAATGTCGACAGAGAGAGCCAGTGTGTCTTTAGTTAAAGCCTCAGAATGTCGATAGAGAGAGCCAGTGTGTCTTTAGTTAAAGCCGCAGAATGTCGACAGAGAGAGCCAGTGTGTCTTTAGTTAAAGCCGCAGAATGTCGACAGAGAGAGCCAGTGTGTCTTTAGTTAAAGCCTCAGAATGTCGACAGAGAGAGCCAGTGTGTCTTTAGTTAAAGCCTCAGAATGTCGACAGAGAGAGCCAGCATGTCTTTAGTTAAAGCCTCCTAGTGTCAAACAAAGAGAGAGGGAATGTGCCTTTATAACCTTTACTAAACAACGTAAGTAACAAAAAGACCGAGTGCGACCCTTTCATGAGCCTGCAGACTAAATATAAACAAACAAAACCCCAATGCCCGTTCACAAAGAGCATAGAATGCTATTTTTACATGACTAAATTCTTTTCGAATAAAGAAAGAGTAACAATAAACTTCTCAATGAAGGAAAACAATTATTCGCGGTAATTACGCTGAGAATGTTTCCAAAAGCGTACTGAGAGCAATTTAATACAATTTTATTTTGTAGTTGAATCGGTAAATATATAAACCCTATATATGACTACCTTAACATTTTATCAATATTTTTATAGCAATTATAGATAATGTTTATTTTTAAAATTATGCATGTTAACCACTCCTTAATTTTTATTAATTAGTACCGTAAGTGTAACTGTATGTGAGTTGTTTTCTTTTTCTTCAAAAAAAGATATATAAAATTAGCTCCATTAAAAATTAATATTAATATTCCTGCTAATTTTTTTATGAGAATTAACAAAAACAACAATTTTTCTTAAAAAATAACAAATTTATATCTATTGACAGAAATTAATTAAATATGCTATAAACTAAAACTGTTACAATTGCAGCTGCATTCAAAGTCAACACTATTGTTGTTGTTAATGATGATACTATTATCGAATGATGACGAAGATGATGATGACAATACGACGTCACATCACAAATTGGCAAAACACTGAGAAATCTGAATCAGTGTCTGCTTTTTGTGGATTTACTTATTTCATTTTCTCTGCAAATGACACGACATCACTCGACAAAGAAATCGATTCTTGGAAATGGACTTGAGGCGCAAATCTTTATTTAACGTAAAACATCCATTTTCAAGACGATTGCTGATGAAAGTGTCAATGGAATTTTTACTTCTCTTAGTAGTTTTCGCTCTTGATTCACGTCAGCAAGACGTGAAAGTGAAGACTTTTAGCCAGAAGGGATAACACACACACACACACACACACACACACACACACACACACACACACACACACACACACACACACACACACACGCACACACACATATACTTACACATTTACATACGTACATATATATATTCATACACACACATACACATATTTACACACAAATACACATATTTACACACAAATACACATATTTACACACAAATACACACATACACACACATTTACACACAAATTAAGTAGTTCATAAAAGAACACCTTAAATCGCAATCTGAATAGGGAATTGAACGCTGTATATGCCGTGGGCCTGTAGACAAATTGCAGTATGCTAATATACTTCACGAGCACTCTCACTTAGCTGTTATTATATATCGTCATTAGTATTACTGCAATCCAGTTCTTATGAACTTTTTTTTAATTTTTATTTTTTTATAACAAACCGTCACAAATATAGATATGTTCTTTTTAGCAATTTAATTTTCCATTGCCTGACATCTCTCTCTCTCTCTCTCTCTCTCTCTCTCTCTCTCCCCCTCCACACACACACACATCAGACTGTTTTAAATTTTAATGCTTCTTCTAAAAGATTATATAGAAAACTGGTGTTTAACAATAAAAAGAAATAAATTAAATATTATTTTAATTACGTATTATGCGTGTGCGTGTATGAGATAGTGCGTGCGTGGGTGTCTCTGTGTGTGTCTTTGAAGAAATAAATTAGTCTCCAGTAAACAGTTAAATATAGATTTTAAGAAATAGACTCTAATAAGCAATTACATATGAACTAAAAAATAATCTCCAGTAAACAATTATATGCAGTCGACAAAATAGACTCCAGTAAATAGCTACATAATACAGTCGACAAAATAAAGTAGACTCCAGAACTTAGTTACAGACAGTCGACAAAAATAGAGTAGACTTCAGTAAACAGTTACAGACAATCGACAAAAATAGAGTAGACTTCAGTAAACAGTTACAGACAGTCGACAAAAATAGAGTAGACTTCAGTAAACAGTTACAGACAGTCGACAAAAATAGAGTAGACTTCAGTAAACAGTTACAGACAGTCGACAAAAATAGAGTAGACTTCAGTAAACAGTTACAGACAGTCGACAAAAATAGAGTAGACTTCAGTAAACAGTTACAGACAGTCGACAAAATAGAGTAGACTCCAGTAAACAGTTACAGACAGTCGACAAAATAGAGTAGACTCCAGTAAACAGTTACAGACAGTCGATAAAATAGAGTAGACTCCAGTAAACAGTTACAGAAAGTCGACAAAATAGAGTAGACTCCAGTAAACAGTTACAGACATTCGACAAAATAGAGTAGACTCCAGTAAACAGTTACAGACAGTTGACAAAAGAATGAGTCACCAGTAAACAGTGTCATTCAGACTTTAAGAAACAGTCTCCAAAATACAGACTTTTAAAATAGAATAAAATAGTCTTCCATAAACTGTAACATAAAGACTTTAAGATATAAATTAGTCTCTAGTAAACAATTACATATTAAAGTAGATTCCAGTTAACAATTACATACAGAAATAAACCAGTCCTCAGTAAACAGTTATATATTTTAAATATAGAGCAGAAAATAAGTGTGTGTATTTTGTGCAGGTGTGTGTAGGTGTAGGTGTGTGTGTGTGTGTGGGGGGGTTAGTGTGTGCGTGTGTGGGGGGGTAGGCGTGTGGGGGGGATAGGTGGGTGTGTAGGTTTGGATGGATGTGGCAAGGACATTGTGCAATAGCCTCGGGGAAAACCAAAATACAGGAGTGGATATGGACATTGTGCAATAAGTACAACAAAGAAAAGAAACATACAACACCAACAAATGAAAGCATAAAGGGAGTGGGGGGGAACAACAAGAATCGCACAAAAAAAGCTGCAGAAAGAATCAATTAAATTAAAAGAAAGAAAGATAATTCTAATGAAACCAATCTTCGCCCCCATGTGACTTACGACAGGCAATGAAACAAGACACATTCTGCTCTTGTGACACTGGCTGTCGCAGATAATTCGGTTCATGACGCGCTCACCACAACTTTTTTTTTTTTTATATATAGATATATGTAGATGACATGGTCGGAAAGGCCGAATTTCAAAGAGACTGCATTAAAGCTCGCATCATTTGCTGGACTGTCACAAACACGTGTTGCTGGGCTTTGGTGTCGTTTTTCTTTAAAGTACAAAGGAAGAGAGGAAAGGAAATATGTGTCTGGAATGCGGGTGTGGTGTGGGTGGGTGAGTAGAAGGGGTTAGCCAAGAGCTAAAGGTACAGAATGCTAGACATGGTAGTCTTGAACTGCAGTAAGACTCGAGATCTTTGGGATCTTGCACAAAGAAATATTAATGTCGGAAACATGGGATGATTCTAGTGCAGACGTCGCTAAGATAACGTTGATTGAAAAACTTCTTTCGTTTCTTTCTTTTTGAAAAAAAGAATAATAATAAAATGTAATTCGATAAAATGTGAATATGAGATTATTTTTTCTTGTTTTGTTTCTAGTTCAATTATATAATTCTTTCCCGCTCCATCATTACATTTCACAATATCCAAATTGAAATAGGCACCAACAAGAAAACGTAGATATCAGCATGAAAACGGAAACAAAAGAAAACATTAACACATTAAATTTATATAATCAGCTTATTGCCATTCTAACTGCTATTACGTAATAGAAAGCACTTAGTACAAAGAAAAAAACTAAACTATAAGTATTTACGCATAATTAGACTATAATAATTCATACCGCTACTTAAAAGACATCATCAAGAAAACATGAAAAAGGAACTATAATCTCACAAAATAAATGTATATATCAACAAGACATAAAATGTATATATCAACCAGACATAAAATGTATATATCAACCAGATATAAAATGTATATATCAACAAGACATAAAATGTATATATATCAACCAGACATAGTATGAACATATCAACAAGACATAATATGTATATATCAACCAGACATAAAATATTAAATGTATATATCAATATGACATAATATGTATATATCAACAAGACATAAAATGTATAAATCAACAAGACAAAATATTGTAAAGAAAGACAATACATTACATGAGACCAGCTTTTTGTCTCTTTAAAAGCTGTTTCATAACAGAAATCAACAACGAAACAAAACCCGGAATAAAAAACAGATCCCATTTACACATATTCGCCTTGCAATCATTTCAAACAATTTTGATAACAAACATAAAAGAGAGACAATGAAGCTATAGCACATTTATACATATCAATTTGCATTGATTCAAATCTTATTTCATATCCTTTTCTTTTAAAATATTTTAGGGGACTCGAAAGAGTAATTCTGAGCCTTTTCTTCCTTTAAAACAACAACAACACCCATCTTGGAAAACTTAATGACTTAGCCTCTCTTTGAAATACAGGAAAGTATCCCCACCCCTTTCATTATTCGGCTAATAATAAACGGAGCAAGTTTCAGGATACAATTTGGCGATTTGAGAGACTCAGAGAGTAAGGGTTTCCAGATTAATTTAAACTTTGTAAACATCATTTCGACTCGTGTTACGCCCACTCGCTTAGCTGTTGTCATCCGACACGAAAATAGTACTAAGAAGATCGTGTTTGTCTGTGTGTTCCTTCTGATTGAAACGTTTCTTGGAAAGATATTGATTGTCTTTAGGACCAGTGACGCTACTGATCATTAATCTATTGGCTCGCTTGTAAGCTTCTTGGTTGTGTTTGTTTGACAATCTTAAAGTTGTATACACTTACCAAGGTCAGACATTGTTTCCGCATCCTGAGAAATCTTTCACGAAAGTTTGAAATGTCAACTTAACTGTTTATGTAATAGGAGACCTCCACGAAACAAGACCCCAGATGAATATGACTGAAAAAAAAATTTGAGATATAAGTAGAGGTTTCTTTGTGTAAAATTTCTTGTCAAACTATTTTATATGCAAGCTTGCATCCAAGATCTAAACAATCCAGTGAACCAAGTTTTCAAAATATCTATGCTTATTAAAAATAGAATAAAATTCAAGTCAACCGTCAAGCCTCATTCATGTATGACTGCAGAAAACGGATGTTCACGTGACCTTGAAAAAATTTCAAGTATCCTTTATCTGACTCTACTATCATACATGGGTGAAATACAACTAAAGGTATGGAGGAATATTGTTTTGTCTGAAGGAGTATTGTTTTGTCTGGAGGAGTATTGCTTTTGTCTATGAGCTACATTGTTAAGTTATCTGTTAGAGAAATCTTGGCAAATTATGCATGATTTAATTAACAATTTTTATTAATTATATTTTCCATTTCTCCTATAATGAATACCATACTGTAAACCTAGTCTTACCAACAGTGGTGCAATACTTATCTTTGTTGTGTGCAAAGGGAAGGATAGACATGGGATAACTGAAAGTAACTTGACGATGGATGCTCGGTGTCCATATATGGAGATATGTTTTCCTGTAAGTGACATAGGTTAAATATGTAGAAATCATGGGCATATGTAACTCTATAAGTAGGACTGAAATGCACTAACATGTTATCCATTTGAAACAGTACCTATACACCAGGTTAAGAAACTGATCATGGATGATGACTTTTAGCCTGCATTTACAATAGAAAAGGTAAACATATCGAATTCTCAAACTAGTTGTATTAATAATGTTGTAGATATAGTCATATATACTTTTATTGATTTTCATGATTTTTGCATGAAATTAATGCCATCTCTTTCATGACGTTCAGTGGCAATAGAAGATATGTAATGTTAAACTTAAACATGTGCTGTGTGTTTATTGTAGCCTTTTGATTTCTTGTAACATATATCAGATATGTAATGTTAAACTTAAACATGTGCTGTGTGTTTATTGTAGCCTTTTGATTTCTTGTAACATATATCAGATATGTAATGTTAAACTTAAACATGTGCTGTGTGTTTATTGTAGCCTTTTGATTTCTTGTAACATATATCAGATATGTAATGTTAAACTTAAACATGTGCTGTGTGTTTATTGTAGCCTTTTGATTTCTTGTAACATATATCAGATATGTAATGTTAAACTTAAACATGTGCTGTGTGTTTATTGTAGCCTTTTGATTTATTGTAACATATATCAGATATGGCAGAATGGTCGTTCAACTTCTCCACTAATGTAAAAACCATTTAATATTATTGTAACTCACATGAGCATGGACTGGGACATTTATCTCCTTTATAAAATTATTGATTGTAAATTATCACGGTCAAACTGTAAGAGTTGCCTATTTCTGTTGCCACACATAGATGTGATAGGTAGATTACGTAACCCATGCTGATAAAACAATGTATTCTATTTTAGCGGGCTCTTCCTTTACCTTTTCTGCAGCCAAATGTGATATGAATGATATTCTATGTTGTAATCGGTCAAATTAAGATAACAATTCCAATCCATGCATTGTACACGAATTTACTTGTCGTTACATTGAGTGCCAGAACTCGAGGGTGACCTAATTGTAAGGGCTGAAGGGTGAATTAGGCAACCAGTCTGTTGTCAGTATAGGTGTATATATTAAAACTAATAACTTTAAAGCTGAGACAGGGTCGTTAAAGATAAGCTGGCATGTAACAGTAAATCTAGTAATGGCGAGCTGTACAAAATGAGTGACGACTTCACTAAGAGAACGTTCCAACTATTCACAGAGAAACCAACCTGGTGAACTCTAATGTTTCAAAAGACAAAACAGATGCCAGACAAAGATTATGTAAAATGACAAATGTAAAAATATTTTCCTTTATGGTATATATGGATATCTATTTGCCAGAATGGCATGGCCTCTGATCTCTTCTTCAACAAACTGCAGCCAAGAGTTTCAAAACATATTCCTAGCAAAGAAGTGACAATACATGTCATAATATTTTACTTAATAATATTAATAACTAATAATAATTTTATTATATTAGTGTAAATAGTGGATGTTGCTTCCTGAACTATACTTCATCTCTGCAAGTCTAAATTAAAACTGTTTTTAGTAATGACGACACTTCACACGTGATATTTGTTATTTATTTAGGCAAAAAATATTTTTACATTATCACTTTTTTTCACAAATCATATTCTTTGTTTATAGTTAGTAATATACGTTTGTGTATACATGATATTTATTGTCAGAAGTTAGCAAACTACTTCTGGTACAAATGATATTTATTGTCAGAAGTTAGCAAACTACTTCTGGTACAAATGATATTTATTGTCAGAAGTTAGCAAACTACTTCTGGTACAAATGATAGTTATTGTCAAAAGTTAGCAAACTACATTTTGCGTACCGAAAGTATAAGACGCTCGTTTATCTTGAAAATTAGTAATTACTAAAATAATTTTGTGATAACTTTCCTATTAAAAAAAAGAACAAAGCATTTTTCTTTCCTCTACAATATTTTTTTTAAAAATTCAGTTCACCTTTTCTTTTTTCGGGGGGAGGGGGAAATGAAGGAGAGAAATGGAGGTTGGTGGACAGAATGTTATAAAAATCTCAGTAAAGTTAAGTGTATAGTTGTCCTTTGGTCAAATAAGATCGGCCGAGTGTCCAGATTTAGTTCCTCGATCACTTTGCTGACCGTCGATAAAATAAAGCCGAAAGCGCGTCTATGCTGTCGGTGGTGGTTGTAGGTATGGTGGTGGCTGTCGGTATGGTGATGGCTGTCGGTATGGTGGTGGCTGTCGGTATGGTGGTGGCTGTCGGTATGGTCGTCGTGCTGCGCTTGATCTATTTGGGGTCATTGAATGTGTCCTTGATCACGCGCGGCATCGAAATTGCTTTTCTTTTGCATCGAGCTGATCCTGGTGTTGGTAACATTTATCTTTGGTAAATGAACACTTTTTCCGCTTTATATCATTTTCACTTTTTTCCGATTTATATCATTTACATTTTTTCCGATTTATATCATTTACATTTTTTCCGATTTATATCATTTACATTTTTTCCGATTTATATCATTTACATTTTTTCCGCTTTATATCATTTTCACTTTTTCCCGCTTTACATCATTTACACTTTTTCCGCTTTATATTATTTACATTTTTTCCGCTTTATATCATTTATATTATTATTTTGATATCCACATTCCTCGATGTCTATGCCAGCTGGGAATCAGCATTTTCTGTGTTGAGCCAGTTGGGCGTTGACTCAGGCTGATACCTTCCAAGATGTGCCCGGAATTATGAACAATTCCCTGTTCGTCAAATTCCGTAAAGGGAATGGTTTGTTTTAATTCATGACGTACATTTTTGTTCATTCTCGCGGGAGTTGGCTAGTTTTTCTTCATATAAGAGTGTTGGCGCCATACTAATCGCTTAACACTCCACTTCATCCCGACATTAGACAGAATTTTGATATGTAATTATCATGGTGTGATTTATTCATCCTACACGCAAGCACGCACGAACAGGCACACACACACACACACACACACAATGCATAAATGGTTCTTGCTCTTTATCCCCTTTGAGGATGAAACTGCAGCTTTGTTCAAGAGAGATAAAAAGGGCGTCAATACATTCTTGATCCGTCCTGGGACCTCGTTTTCAACAGCAATGTGCTTTTTCCACGCACCGTAAGGGCACTGCAAGCGTGACACCTCTCAAAAATCAGCACGTCCACATGCTCACGGCGTCTCGTGCCCGATCTCAAAGAGAATGCAAATGACAATGGATGCAATAAAATCTACAATGCGCATGTTGAACACCCACCCCCAACCCAAACAAAAATGGTTATGCATGCAGAAAACACTTAAAGAAAAGAAATCTATTTAACCGGTACCGTTATGTGTCAAAGCAGTAGTTAGTTACATTCAAACCCAGGGAAAATAAGAGATTATTAAATAGAAACGATTTTATATGCCCCAAACAAACGCAAAATTTGTATCCAAACTCGCTCAAGATTTTGCTGCATCTGTAGGTACCTGGATAAACTTGACAAAGTGCAGACCAGATCAAGTTCACTTTTCGATTTCAAATTAATATATCAAATGTATGCTGTTAGTCTACGCTTCTTATTGTTTCGTTTTGCCTATGTCTTAAAGAGTCGATTTCTTTCATACTTATTTACTTCAAAATGCGTGTATTTATTTAGTGCATGTAATTACGAATGGTACTGTACTTCTTCTGCCTCTGTCAATAAAACTGCTCACTTTGGATTCTTTTTATAGCATTTTTTTTTATTGTAGAAAGAAAGCGGCATTTTGTTGATGCTTTTTCGTTACTCGTTTGTTTTCTTTTTTATTATCTTTAATCTTTCCTTAAATCACACACACACACACACACACACACACACTTTTATGACAGTAAGGGTTCCCTTAATTTGGAATGCTCGTTGAGTAATCCTAGCGAATAAATTATTACCGGCTTGGGAGCTCTTTCATAAAGCAACAAATAAAATTCACAGTTGTCTTTCCCTTTCACGAACCATTATAGCACATTCTAGTCAAGCAATTGCTCACTTTCTTTTTAATTTTTAGATCCTATAGCTACAGGAAGGGTTGAAAGACATTTCTTTTTAATTTTTAGATCCTATAGCTACAGGAAGGGTTAAAAGACATTGCTGTGTTCTGCTTTTAATTCTTTTACTTTAATATTTCTCTGACTTAAATTATAACAGATGTTATGATTTTTTAATTTTATAAATGAATCAATGAATGTCAATTGCAACCTGACCCGGAATTACTTCCAATTAGCGCTATGACTGACCGTTGTCAAGGAAACTGTTGAAAAGAATGGAAGCAGCAAGAACGTCCAGCGCACTGATAACAAATGTCTTCAACAAAAGAAGAATAAGAAAACTTGCACAAATGTGTTTATCAGAATGGGATGTTTCAGGAATCAACAGAGGAGTCTGGTCGTCCGCGCCATGTTAGATTTGATTTCACACGAAACCAGGGATTGACTCAATTCCCTTTTGGCGTCTTGACACGTTGACATTTTCCTGGGGAAAACGCGACTGGGAAAGGAACTGCTGGAATCGTCGTGTTTAGGGAAAGCAGAAACCTCGGGAATTCTGGAAACATTAAAGAGATTTCTTTACACACACTCACACACACACGCGCGCGCGCAGACACACACACACACACACACACACACACACACCGTCACACAGATTCACTCACACTCTCTCACACACATATTAATACTGCGTTATTTAAGTCGGTCGGATGTTGATTTTGTTGTAGGCATTGGTTTTGGGATTTATTTTTTTCATCTTCTTGAATTCAAGTACAGAGAGAGAATACAAACAAACATACAATGATCTCTCTCTCTCTCTCTCTCTCTCTCTCTCTCACACACACACACGCACACACACACACACACACACACACACACACACACTTAATTGACACTTCAGAAGTGAGGTGAGGGTGGCCCTTCATAACAACATAATTTGTTTTTCAGTTGACTGTTTGATCCAAGGGGATAACGTTCCGATTGTTTGAAATCCTTGACATAATGTCCTTTCCAGATATTGCTGGTGGATAAATGAAGGGAAAAGTTGCCTAGCAACTCTGACTTGTCACAAGTGTCAGTATCTAGGCTACTGCAAGTCAAACTCCGTTATCGGGGTGGGGTGGAGGACGTGACAGACTGTGCGTATTTGTAAGGTTGTACTTGCAGAATTGGAGTTATTTGAACAACTTCTATAAATATATTCTGCTCATATAAGTTGTTCACACAAGTGAACATTTACACGGTCGTAGTGCTTTCCCTAGACTGATCATTAATTTTTTGATGAAGGTGATTTAGTCGACATATAGATATGTGTTATTTTCTTCAGTATATGCATCTCATTTCTTTTTAATTTCTTGTGCATTGTTTTGGAATTCATGGCATTTTCAATAAATGCTGGCTTGAGTTCCATCCCTTGGTATACAGTTTAAGCAGAATGTCTTTTATTCCTCTAATTACAAATCCTTTTATCTCCAAAAAAAAATGTCGTTAAAAGGTGGAGTTCAATAACTGAATATCTTTAATATCTTTAATATCTTGCAACCATAAAGAATGTTTAATAAAATGATTAGGTCTATTAAGTATCTTGCAACCATAATGTTTAATAAAATGATTAGTTCTATTAAGTATCTTGCAACCATAATGTTTAATAAAATGATTAGGTCTATTAAGTATCTTGCAACCATAATGTTTAATAAAATGATTAGGTCTATTAAGTATCTTGCAACCATAATGTTTAATAAAAAGATTAGGTCTATTAAGGGTTGAGTGGATGAAGGTATGTTAGAGTGTGCTACACATTCTTATGTTTGTTTCTTTGTCCCTTCTACTTTTGATGCTATCTTTATTTTTTCAGAGTAGATCTGCATTATTAATTGATTTGTTATGGATAAGTAATACTTAAAATACGTTCACAATTTAATTTTCAGTTCTTTACATGTTTCTCTTGACACTGCAGAACACTGATGAGCCGCTATTCTCTCAAGACTAATCTGGGCGCTCCTTCCCCATATTAGTTCCCTCAAGCAGAACAACAATGTAGCAATTTCCAATAACTTCATTTTACCAGAAACTCCATGTTGTAGTCAAGTCTTCTTTGCCATCATACAATGAACAGAGTGCAATGTATCCTCACACTTACACAAGGGGATCGAGACTTCTCGAATCTAACACAGTTGTAGTGGTTTATGAATCAGTAAACCAGAAGATCTAGTAAAAGGAAAGGCTGCGTCTTCCCTGTAAAATATAATCAGAGAACACACACCAAGTTTCCAGTTTATTAATCTCTAACTCCTTTCTTTCTTGCATTCAAGATTCAACTTACAGTTTCCTGCAACAGTATTTATTAGCCTAATAGACATATACTGCATTATAAATACAACACAACAATTTTATGAATGGGTTTACTATAAACATAAGTATGTTAGTTAAGGATGAAGATAATCTACATTTAATATCTCCAATCGTAAAATGCACAATGAAATGAGTTATCACTTTAATCACTCACTTTAATGCTGGAGGCAATGGGTCGAATGATCACTATCCAGTTTAACACTGGAGGTCGTGGGGTGGGAGATCACTAGATAGTTTAATTCTGGAGGCAATGGAGTGAGAAATCACTAACCAGTTTAATGTTGGAGGAAAAATCCAGAGTTGTATAAAGACATACAACATGGCGGCTCGCCTCTCTGAGCAATGCTATGGCTCAGTTCACCCAAAGATATTTCTAGTCACACCTCCGCAGTCTTTTACTGAGATAGACTTCAAGCTTCCAGTCCATCTCCCATTACATGACGCAGCCTGCTTGTCTCACTGTCTCAAAAATGGCGTGCAAGTATGACTGTGGGTAGCGAGGAAGATATTTATAGGGGAGACAATGTCGCACTAAAGGTTACAGTTCCTACTCAAAACGTAAACTTGCCGTGTCTCTTATGCCATTATAAATTATGTAAATAGGTTAGGTTACCTTACACCATGCTGTGGATTACAGTGTGACCAACAGTGAAATGACTAGACAGCTCTGACTGACACGACCAAAACACAGTTACCTAAATTATTAGCTGACTAGACAATACCATGTGACAGACCAAGAAACGCTTACTCAACAATTGATTCAGTCAAGTCATGATTATCAACACAATACATTGACTAGACAATATTCACTGACACGACCAAATGACAATTACTTAATAATATACTGACTAGACAACACTTACTCGCACATAAAGAATAAACGAACAATCATCATTCTTACGCCACAGATAAATTCCAAATGAATGGGACACCTTTACATCAATGGTATAAATGGTCAGACAGTATGCAAACTTTCAGGGACATAGCCACGCTATCAAATGCCTGCACTATTATTCATAATTTTCAGCTGCATGTTTATTATTACTCAGTCTTTTCCACGACTTCTGTTGACTGCAAATTGAGAACCAAAGATTCAGAATCTTACCAAAATTCTGGGAGATTCAAAGTTTTACCGAAAATGTGAGCAATTGCGTGAAACGCTGCTTTTATTAATGGCCCAGTTCTGAGATTTCCAGGTAGTTTATTCAAATAGCCTTCCTACTCAGAATGTTTTGTTCCACAGGGCTCCTATCATTATAGTACCACTTCTGCTTTTACATTCCACAGTCTGTGGTCTAAGTTCCTGGTATTATTATTATTCAGTCTTTGTCCCCACGACTTCTCTTGAATGTCGGTTATGAACCAAGGTCTCGCAGTCTTAACAAGATTCTGGGAGATCCAAGGTTTTACGGAGGATGTGAGAAATTATTATTATTATTATTAAATATAGATTTATACATCAAGAATACTAATATATATCTAACAGCTCTGTACCCAACAAATAATTAATTAATTTGCTAGTAAGCGAGCTTAATCCCTGCACCAACACCATTTTTAATTTTAAAAGAAAGAAGATAAAATTAGTAAACAATTCACGTGTTTGAAGTTACGTATAACCCTTTCATCTACATATTCTAAAAAGGATAGTGTACGAAGTAATTCAATGGGTTGTAACCTCGCACAGCTCAACTATTCACCAGAGTTCTTAACTATTCTCCAATCTTCAAATTCTATTAGTACTATCATTCAACAATGCACTAAACTACTCAACATGTTATGCAACATATGAATATTTTGCTAGAGCCAATGGACGCATGTTTTAGAGAGCACTGATGAAAAACGTTCGATATATGTGTAGCTGGCAAAGATTTAGGTTAAATCTGTCCAGCATTTCGAAAACTGTCATATTCTAGTGCAGACGAATTTTATATGTTGTAATACATATACTCTTCATTTTTTAAGTGCTATTGCTTTTTAGTTTGCATGGAGTTTTCTAGATTAGGGTTAGTTAAATTAACTAATACAACAAAACTAAACTTTAAAACAATAATGATGTAAATACCTTTTTGTTTGTCATTTTGATTGTACTTTTAAAGTACACAATCGCTGATTGGATAGTAAAGAATATTTTATTATATTAATTGCCAAAGGCTCCTAACCATCTCGGGCTTTTACAACTTCGTTCGAGCTTTCATAGTCCGCTCTCCCAGCAAAGTATTAAAACCAATCATGGAACCACCACACAGCTATCTTTTTTCTTTTAAAAAAAAAAATAAATAAAAATCACTCAAATGACTCAACGCTCCCACACCTGCAACCAGCACAGCGGGGTGAAGCGGAAGAGGATGGTGGCAGACTGAGAAAACGGCAGCCAAGGAATTGCTAGATGAAACTGTTTCGTAAATAGCTCTACTCCAGATTACCTGCCCGGCAGTCTCCACAGCACCCAGAGAGAAAGAGAGAGAGAGAGAGAGCTACGCAAGCCAAGACCAGTTCAGGACTCGAGCAAAGAATTGCGTGAGAGTCATGGATGACGTCCTGGATGACGTGGCCTCTTGCGTCATTTGAGTGCCAGCGCGTTCAAGCCGAAGTCGGTATCAAATTAGCACTGGACGTGAAAGCAGCCTTGCCACTCAAAACGTAACCATTGATACTGTAGTTCACTAGTCAGCAGTCAGTCTAGTTACTCTAGTACATCAATCATGGGAATCATATACTATACTCGATTAAATGGATTGTACTATCTACTGGATCAGCTACGTTCTGTGACGCTATTTTTTTTTTTAAACGGCGGGACAACAGATGAGCATGGAAGATATTCGATAATGCCGAATGTATCAAGAACAGACAGGAATTGTAAAATTAAAAGCAAGAGCAAAGGTCGTCATTCGAAATATACGGTTTAAACACGGGAAGCAACTCTTAATTATATCAGGGGTTATCTTTAGACGTATATTTTGCGAATCGGTTTCCAATGCATTGTACATTTCAATCCAGATCGACTAGAGATCTTCACTCTGAACTTTCCAAACAGAGCCCCCGACAGCTCTTGTGGGCCCTGGGGATGAATTATTTCTTTGGTGGTCTCCATTTTTTTGAAAAAGTTTCTCAACTTGCAAAAAGCGTTTGCTGTGCCCTTGGGATGAATTCTCTGACGGGCCCAAAGTTGGAATAAAGTGTGTCATCTGTCAAAATTGGAAGCACTAATAAGAGAAAAGTGATTATTTTTTTTTTTGCCCTAGCGAGGGGCCCTAACACCGAGCACAAGGAATTCACCCCACCAGTCCCTATTCCACACACCAACACATGCACACAAACACGCACTCACTCTCTCTCTCTCAACGGCCCTGTTCCGACAATAAAATTTCACTGACCATAGCGATAACTTTGCATATCTGAAATGTGCTCAAATTATTCTGTCTTTAATGTAAAAGGAATATACGCATCCATCAACAGAGTAGGTCAAGTTTCGACAACTCTCAGATTATCTCTTAGGGATACATTAGTTGTGTTCTGCGTCCACGTAATGCTTTATAATGTTGTTCGTCGACCTGACACGTCATTATGTTGTACGTCTACTTGACACTTTATTATGTTGTTCGTCTACCAGACACCTCATTTTGTTGCACTCTACCTGAAACTTCATTATGTTGTAAGTATACCTGACAGCTCAAATTTGTCTACAGTACGTAATACATTTGTACATGTGTTCTAATGATGTGACACCTCAGTATGTTCTACTTGCGTCATATTTGTGTAGATTCCACACTACGTGACACAACCCTGAAATTTAAACTGCATGACACTTCAGCGTATTCAGCAGCTATATGACACTTCAGTTTACCTTAGTCTGCATGACATCACATCGCAGTACGATCCACACCTACATGACATGTGTGCGTGTTCCACATCTACGTGATGCTTCACTGTGTTCCACATTGTGTTCAGCATCTACATGACACAACAATGAGTTCTACATCTACATGACACAACAATGAGTTCTACATCTACATGACACAACAATGATTTCTACATCTACATGACACAACAATGAGTTCTACATCTACATGACACAACAATGAGTTCTACATCTACATGACACAACAATGAGTTCTACATCTACATGACACAACAATGAGTTCTACATCTACATGACACAACAATGAGTTCTACATCTACATGACACAACAATGAGGTCTACATCTACATGAAACATCAGTGTGATCTTCATGTGCATGACTGAGCAGTTTGTTTCACACTGATATGTCACTTCACTGAGTTTTATTTCTACCGTAGCAATTCAACGTTTCATATCTGCAGTGAGTTCAAATGTACACGCCATTTTACTCAGTATGTTCTTTATCTGCATGAATATGCCATCGTCTTCTTCACCTGTAGTTCACGTCTCTTGTACATCTTCGTGACACGTCAGGCGTTCTGCATCTAGCATGAAAACTCAATACAATTACATGACAGTTCAGTGTATCTGTCTACAGGGCGAGCTAGTGCGTTCATTGTGCTCTGTGCCTACAGGGCGAGCTAGTGCGTTCATTGTGCTCTGTGCCTACAGGGCGAGCTAGTGCGTTCATTGACTCTGTGTCTATAGGGCGAGCTAGTGCGTTCATTGTGCTCTGTGCCTACAGGGCGAGCTAGTGCGTTCATTGCGCCGAACACAGCGGCCGTGTAGAGAGTGCCGCACAAACACGTGACAAACCCAACTACAATTGCAGGAAGCCGACCCTACTGTTCCCCTATGAACACATGCTCCAGTCTACAGCGTAATCACAGTCCAACGGTTAAATCAGTGCTGCACGTGTAATTTACGATGCAGTCCGCCTCGAAACGGGAGAAGAGCCGGAGCCTCGATAGCGCACATAAATATGCACGTGCAGAAAAATAGATTGACTGACCAAGTGCTTACTCGTTTACATAAGAATTATACTTTATAATAAATAGTTTGAATTTATCTATGCATGTGTGTGTGTGTGTGTGTGTGTGTGTGTGTGACGGGTGCATTTGAGAGTGTGATTATGTATGCGAATGTGTGTGTGTGTGTGTGTGTGTGTGAGTGAGTGTGTGTGAGAGAGAGAGAGAGAGAGAGCGTGCATATGTATTTATGTGATTGTATGAGAATGTGCGCGTGTATGTTTATGATAGTGCATGTTTTCGTTTATGTAAGAGCGTGTGCTTGCGTTTGTATTTGTCATAGTCGATGTGTGTGTGTTCGTGAGTGTGTCCGTGTATGAGTGCGTGCGTTTGTGTACGTGAACGTATAATGTGTGTGTGTGTGTGTGTGTGTGTGTGTGTGTGTGTGTGTGTGTGTGTGTGTGCGTGTATTGACTATGCTGAGTATGTGTGCTGCCTATGTTTATGAGACGGGGACCATTAACATAAAGAATTAAAGAGCACAGTTGTCTGAATAATAATTAGCAAGAGCATCTTATTGTCTTCTTCAAAGGCACTTCCCCAGCTTTTCGTTCGGAAAGCTAATGAGAACAGCGGGCGAGCAGGTCACGTGATCATCTCGTGCTAGCCCACTTCAATAGTGCAATCATTAGGAGTCGGTTTTAGCAGAACCATACAACCTAAAAATCTGTGCGATTGGATCACATTAGATTAGCTAAAGTCTTGATTGTTCAAAATAATTATCTGTGAACCCATGTAAGCTAGATCTAAGGAACAAGAAAGTAGAAAATGAAAAACAATATCTCTTTCTCCCCCTCTCTCTCTCTCTCTCTGATGATTTGTTTATTAATGTTCTTTCAAACAGCTTCAGGTAATAGATTGCTCGCTTTATAATGGAATAGTTATATTTTGATCTTTAATTCTACTTTTTTTAACATATTGTATTCGAACAGAAATTTTCTATAATAAAAAAAAAAACATGAAAAGTGTATACTGACAAATAAGAATTATTATATAATCTTTTGCGTAAAATAATTTTGCGAACTCTAAATTTGGATCCATGACAAAGCTAAGCGATCATATTTCGTCTAGAACAGTTTTTTGTTTGATTATTCTCATTTAAGGGCAGCGTATGTTTGGATAATTATGCAGACAGACAAGCATGTGCACTGAAATAAAACGCATAGATAGATAGATAGATAGATAGATAGATAGATAGATAGATAGATAGATAGATAGATAGATAGATAGATAGATAGATAGATAGATAGATAGATAGATAGATAGATAGATAGATAGATAGATAAGTACGCATTAACTCTCAAGAAACACACATAACGACTATTGACATAATCTCATGGACAGGAGAAAGAATGTCCGTATGTTTCGGTTGTAGTGATGTATACAAAATAAGAGTACGATGAGGAGCATTTGACGGGTAGAGATGGACAGATACCCTGTATTGGAGTCAAAGTCAGTGAAACGGCAAAGTGGTGAGACCTTTCCTTTGATTATTTGGTAAAGAAGCAGCCAACAGTCGGCTAGATAATATCCTGTGCTAGATCTTGAGGTAAAGGGAAGTCACCACAGGGTTGGAGAATACCTTCTACTTGGTTATATGGTAAACGGACAGCCAGTATAAGGACTAGTTATGTAGATTAGTGGGCTGAGCTCTAGGAGCTAAAAATTAATATATTGTTATCAAATGGATACGAACGCTGACATCCTAAACAGAGAAATACAAATCATCGATGATCTTCTTATCATCAATGCCTCTACGGAAAGGTTTATCTCCCCCTACAAGTCACAACTTCACCTCTCACCTCTCACCTCTCAACCTGAGTGGAATTCCTCTTGGCGAGAACTCTGTGTTGTCTCATTCCTCACCTACCGCACTGCGAGTTTTCCTTTCTAGGGCACCACGTCTTTTGAACTATGCCATGCAATGCAAAAAAACTCTCGGTCGAGTTCAGTAGCTTGTACAACCGTCTTGGTTACGTGACTGTCTTATTTGGTGGCAACGTTTGAAAAGTTCAGTTTTAGCATAGTGTTATTGACGGTTGAATAATGTGCTTTCAATTCCAATATACTTTAAATCTATATTTAAACTAACACATTTCCTGCTCGTGCAACGTTCCTAAATTTGAGTACTAGTTAGTTTATATCCCTTCAATAGATTGTTAACGTTTATTTGGCTAAGGAGGATCGGGGCGCTGGTTATCGGGCGGACTTCTTCCCGAAAGAAAGATGCATAGCTCTCGACCATTCGGAAATACGAAGTTATTTTATTCAAAGTTTAATCGTCGAATTTGCTTATTATGCAGACAAAGGGACACTGTGGGTAAATTTGGATTGTTAGACATGTATTTTTTTATTGTAATACTTGCTTATGTAGGTGATCAGTTTGTGTAAATTCAATTTTAGCGGTGCACGCTATGATTTTCACCGGTCGATATTCTTTGATGGTAGTAGACATTTACACTCGTGTCATTACTGTTCTCGTGTCGAAATATACAGTGTGCTTTGCCCGCGTTTAAAAAGAGCGATTTAGACAGTGAAATTAGCAATAAACTGCTCCAATATGCAAGGAACAACAACAACAACACCAAAAATGTCGAGAAACAGAACTCAATGCTCCCAGTGTTCACAATTCGCCTTGTAATCGACTCCTCAACCCAGGGCAGAGCAAGAGTGCAAGGATGTCTTCTAGAATAGCAACGGAAATGACGAGTATAGAGCATTTTAAAATTACTATTTCCAGTGAAATTTACACGTATCGCTGATGCAAGCAGGCGACTGGAATTGGTGAAGAAATGCGAAGTGTTTCCGGCCACAGCAGATTTTTGCGCTCTGAGGATGAATGAAGTGTCTGAACCAAACGCATGGAAATCTGTAAAAAAATACAGACTACAGAATAAAGCAGACGGAACTGCCGTTCGATTTGATTCGGCAATAGTCGGAAACGTCCCGTTGCCGCCATTTTTAATTTACTTTGAGACCAAGAGACGAGACACAGAGCAGATGGCTTAGAAGCCTTAGAGTCTTAGACGTTAAGACTCGCGTAAAACTTGTAGAGCTCCGAGTTAACGCGCACAGAGAAATTGATTAGATTACTAAATTAGTCTTCATTTAATTGGTTTGATTTAAGATGACTTAAGCTAGTTTATATATATTATTTATTTTCTTGGTGGAGATGATGGTGGTTGTGGTTTGCTCTTTTTGTTCTATTTTTTGGAAGGAATGGTTGCCTGATTTGTCTTCAACTTACGTATTGTAATGACATTTCACTACGTTACAAGACATTCAGTAAACACGTAATAAAGTATAAATTCGACAACTCTCCCTTTGTCACAATTTGCTTTAAATATCTGTTCGTTTTGTGTGTCTATGTGTAAGCCTGTGTCTGTATGCCTTTGTGTCTGCGTGCATACCAGTGTGTTGTATGTGCATGCCTGTGTGTTTATGTGTCTATGTATGTGTATGTTCCGTGTGGATGCCTGTTTGTCTCTGCGTGCTTGCTTTTATCTAATGCGCGTCGTGAAATAACAAGTATTAAACTGCAACTGACTTTCTAGATGAAACTGAAATTGACTCTGACATCATAAACATTATTTCTAATACGTCATTGTAAGATTTTATTTTCAGATTAGCAAACTAAGGAACCATTTCTACACAGTCAGTTTTGTTTTGACAAAGTATTATTTAAGACAAATATACCGTGACAAATGTGTGAGAAAAACACGTGTTACTTGTGCAGACCCGGAATTAGGTCTGTTGCAGACAGCTGTCTGCAGTAGATACAAACCACACTGCTGTGGAAATATCACTCAGTGCAACTAAATTTAATTTTAAAATTTGGATGATTAATGCTAACATTGTAATTAGTCACAATCTGGACGCATTTAACTAATTTCTCTTAAGCTCTTCCTTTATTCAAACATGTACATGTATTTTCAAGTGAATTCAACTTTGTATCATTATCAGTTAATAACAACAGTTATCAGGCAAGTTTAGTTTACCAGTTACAACACCAGTTATTTTTATCACACCAGTTAGATTATCACCCGTTTATCTGAGGATAGCATTCTTCAATTATGTTCATTAAACCACTTCATGTTCACTACCAAAGAAGAAATGGTTGGTTCAATTTTAAGAAGAATTTTTAAAACAATGTTTTTCTGAGTGACTCTTTCTCATGTAATATTTCAAATTCTGTGTCCAGACACTTACTGCTCTGATACATGCATAGCGTTAACAGACAACAGGAAATGCGTGTGTAGAAATAGAAAATCAAGGTGAGTCAGTCACGTGCTTCCGACACAGGGGTCATTTTCTACGCATTGCATTATTAACTGCTGATCACTATGTTATTCCGTGGCTAAAAAAAAAAAAAAAAAAAAAAAAAAAAGCATTAACAGATAAATAAAAGCGTCTCCACTGAAAGCACTAAAATATGTAATTTTTAAAAAATAACTCAGCTTAATCATACACAAGTTTACGTGTTCAGAGAGACTCGTGTTCATTGATACTATCAAGATGGCCACCAAAAGAGAGCGCAGAGAACGAGTTTCGTGACATCATTCTACAGGAGTGTCCCTTCCGTTTCTGCCTCAAACCTGTCGTAAGAACCGGTCTTATAAGCTTATCAAGGTACATGTAACACGTTTGGAAGTGGTCTTCCTTTCACCGCCTCAAGATCACGTGATATGTTACGTGCGTAGACCCCTAAAATCTGTTTGCAGCTTTATTCTCTTGCTGCCATGACAAGAACCCGTGAAAGGTTGTTGCGCCCCGTCCCTTCCAGTCCCGATATCTTGAGACTTGGCAAAGAGCAGAATCGTTTGTGCCTGGCGCATCTTCTAAACATCGAGCTGTAAGCAGATCTTGTCTGTTCGAACTCACAGCACCCGCACCCCCATCCACCCCACTAACCGACTTTAGCACCATTCACTGGGAGACTTCTTGTTCGTGTCTGAAACGCATTGTTTTCTCTCCTTTCGGTGCTGCTAAACCGAAGCACTAATACGGCTTTAGTCTAGAATGTTGCTCTTTTTGTAGAGACTTTAGCTCTTCTTCTTCTTAGCATTGCCAGTGACAAACCAAGCCCAAAAGATAACGGTAGGAGCAAAACAACCTACGGTGTGTCTGGCATGGATTAACATTCAATGTTTTGACAGAGATGTCAAAATTCTCCATTAGCTATCTGTACTGCTCTCGGAAACAGACCTTCTGTTTACTCTGGCATGACTACTTTTCCACTTGTTTTGCAGGTCACGTTGAGTTTAAAACCTGACGTAACTCGTTCTTTCGTGACACCTCGCTACACATCCGAAAAATATAAAGGTAGAGACAATAGATGGGAGACAATAGATGACGTACTCAAGAGTACAGCACAAACAGCATTTATTTTTTGTTAACGAAAACACCGATTGTCAACGTCATCATTGTAAGTACTGTCATTCATTATCACTATAACCATCAACATCATCAACGTCATTATCACCATCATCATCTTTATCACCATGATCAGCATAATTATTGACATCATTATCACCATTATCAACAATAAAGAAAAATAATTTTGCAAGCATCAATAATAATAATAATAATAATAATAATAATAATCATATTATAATTTTCAAGTTGTTTCAAGCGCATTAAGCAATCAAAAATATGCCCAACAAAGTTACGAATTTGTGAAATATAATGCTGTGAAAATGTTTCACAAATAATATAAAATACATGAAGTGAATTACATACTCGGCTATAAATTACGAGCAATTTTATTTAGTACAAAAAAAAAATACTTTCTGCTCAATTTTTCTCTATTCCAACGAAAGAAAAGAAGTATATTATCATCGATGTCTCTTATGCTTTTCTTTTAGCCATTTAATAATTTTCTCTACGGAACTTTTACTTTTCTTCCTCTCTCTCTCTCTCTCTCTCTCTCTCTCTCTCTCTCTCTCTCTCTCTCTCTCTCTCTCTCTCTCTCTCTGTATCATTTATCAAAGCTGTAGCAGGCATATTAATGATCTCACAAACAAGCCAGCATGAGCAAAATCCCACCCTTCCGGCCACGAGAATGTATTGACTTTCAAAGAACAATATTATAGACGGTGAGAGCACTAAGAAAGCACTAAACCCGGGAGGCAAAAGGTATTACGTATCAACTGACGACAAATACGCGAATTTTTCTTCTTCTTTTGAAATGTCGGCTTGAATTGATTAGTGCAAGGTGATTGATATGGAATTACAAAGACACATGCAACTGTGCGCAAGAACACACATATACACGCAAACACACACTCACATATGAATATATTCATAAAAACACCTGTGCGCAAATATGTAAACATGTAAGAGTACATGGACTCGTTATAAAACACATATTTGCACTCAGACATTATAAAACACGCATATTTGCACTCAGACATTATAAAGCATATTTGCACTCAGATATTATAAAACATATTTGCACTCAGACATTATAAAACATATTTGCACTCAGACATTATAAAACACATTTGCACTCAGACATTATAAAACACATTTGCACTCAACATAGCAAGCACGTGTAAACCCTGTTAACGTTCGTGATGGTACAGGAGTAGCCTCCCGGCATTTCATTCATCTTTAGATTCTCATGGTTTCAAAACAGACACGTCAGAGTAGTCCCGACTTAGATCTCCCATTTCGAATCACCCATTAGCTCGCCTCCTACACAGAGACCCTGGCGATATAAAATTTTGGCTGACCTAGTAGGCTAATAATTTGCCAGATATTTAGCCCAAATAACCACGTACCTGGCTCAGTTTTTCTTTATGGCATGCCAAAATCAGTTCCAAAAGAAATCATAGTTTATCGTGCCTGAAAACTCTCCCAAACCCTTACTGGTAAAAAGGTTTTTGCTGAGAAAAGTCAGGCAGGATGAATTTACTATTGAACCATGTACAGCAGTTGTACTTGTGTGCCTTTACGCATATTCATATATATGTGTGTGTGTGTGTGTGTGTGTGTGCTTTGATTATAATTAAATATAATTTCCTGGCTTAGGGTTGAGGAAGAAAGGGTACAACATTTGTTATGGAGAGGATTTCTAGAATTCTAGCTGGAAAAGCGATTTTTAAAAAGATTGCTCTTGTAAAAAGCTTAGACTAATTCGAAGTCATTCAAACATTTTGCATGTGCATTGGTTCTACCTAGAGATATAAAAGTTCTTTTTAAAAAGTTAACTCATTAGTACACTGCAAGAGTCTTACAAATATATCATCAAAATTATAACGTGGTCATACTTTGTTCAGTAAGAGCAGAATTTATCATCAAAATTAAAACGTACTTAATATTTAGTTCAAGCAGAAACAGAATTTATAGCTTTAAATTGAAGTATTTACACAATTCGTAGCCTACTCGTATACAGTTTATAAATACTTTTAGCAGATCGGTTTCAAATTAGCAACAATGAAGGGTTTTTTTTATTATTATTTTAAAGTAAAAAGGTGTCTGCATAATGCACCATTCGATTATATCAGTGCGTTCGAGCGGACACAAATACAATTCACTCTGCATTGAAGTGAAAGAATATCTCTCAATGACGGTGCTAAAACCGTTTAATTATTTGTCGCCATTGGAAACTAAGAGAGTGAGGGTAGTCATAAAAGTGAAGCAATAGGCTGGAACCACTTAGCAAAAGGCGCATTCATGCATTACCCAGGAGCGAGGCATATGTTTTCACCCAGACGATCCATGAGCGATCTAAACACGATCTGAAACTCGTTCTAAAAATTAATTAAATTTAAACTCGTTATTAAGATGCACTGAGTACCCGCACATCATTTATATACTGCCTATAAATTCTCAGTTTATCCACTAGCAATAAATACCATTGCTACCGCTCATCATTATACACTAGCTGTATATAATTAAATACTCGTCATTAACTATATATATATATATCATTAAGTACACGTCATTAACTATACATATACCATTACGTACACACCATTAAATATAAATACCATAAGTACACACCATTAAATATATAGATACCGTTAAGTACACGTCATTAACTTAAATACAATTAAGTACATAAAGTACACGTCATTAACTTAAATACAATTAAGTACATGTCATTAACTATATATACCATTGAGCACACATCATCTATATGCTCATTATTAAAATACATTTCAGTTCACATCATTTATGTAAAGGTTATAAATATACCTTTGAGTGCATGCTTGTATACGCTCGTAATAACAAAACCTTCAGTTTGAATCTTTTATACACTGATTATAATTATAAATGTGAAATGAGTACACATCATTGATACACACTATAAATTGAGTACACATCATTGATACACACTATAAATTGAGTACACATCATTGATACACATTATAAATTGAGTACACATCATTGATACACACTATAAATTGACTACACATCACTGATACACACTATAAATTGAGTACACATCATTGATACACACTGTAAATTGACTACACGTCACTGATACATCTATTTTAACTTGAGAGCACTGATACACTCATTATAATTTGAGTACGTGTCATTTATATGCTAGTGTTGATGACTGCAATGAACCGCAACTCGCACAAAACTTGTTTTGTTCTTGTGTAATCTCCGTTCTCGGTAATAATGATAAATGTACATCAGGTGTAACGCATACGTAGTTACATAATTTAATCACGTGACAGGAAGTCATAACTACGACATATATAGCCAATCAAAAATGCCAAACTTTTAGTTTACCTACTTTCTGTCGAGGTCGTAACCGATGTTTCCTCTTTTGAAAGGAAAATAGAGAATTATTTTTTTTTTTTTTTTTTTTGGGGGGGGGATTTTTAATTATGATCAATGTCAATTTGTAAGTGGAAATATTCAATCTTGAGACTGAGAAAACGTAATATGGTGTACTAATTCTTTCTACCTAAATTAATACAATTAAATTATTCGATGATTTTCATATTTGCTCATGAGAAAAAATAGTTTCGTCATTCCCATGGTGCTAACTAGCAAGACTTTTAGAAAAAACTTCTAAATGTAAAGAATAAATTATTCACTCAGACATCTTTGAATCGCACAACTATTATTTATATATGTACTACTTACTGTTATTGTCTATTAATAGACGTGAAGTTGTTCCACGATTTTCGTTTTGTCTATTAAGACATAAACGTTTCACTTCAAATACATATGTCTAACCAGAAGGTCATAATACAAAATTTTTAGGTAAATGACACATGATTTACTCATTCATCTATGTGTAACTAATGTTTGTTAATGTATTGCCTATTGTTAGGTTAGTAATCGTAGCCCATGTGAGATCTAGTTTCCACTGTTGATTATACTTAAGAAGTAGAACTATTTTTAACAGAGGGTGTTCCGAGAATAGCGATTGGTTATTAGTTCAACATCCACGTGCATATTTAAACCAGCTGATTAAATCTACTTTTATCTCAGAACCCTTGAGATTGTTTGAACAGTCACTCGATTATTCAATCTGGGACTAACAGTGCAGATTACTACGTCTCTTGGTAACCCAGTTATGAGCTACGATACAATTACATTGTAATATTGAAGAAATGCCTACTAAGGCATTGATTGTTAGTGAGTGCTATCTCTTATAGTATCAGTAACTTTTAGCTTAAGAAATGACAGTGTTTTCCCCTTATTCCTTGTGTGGTGTTTCAAAAGATATTAAACTTGTTTGGGTGATTAGACAAAGAGTGTACGTCTTTGTGACGTTTGGCTAGGAGATGTGTAAGATGTTAATTTTCCACCACCCCGGGCCACCCGTAACTTAGACTAATCCCCCAAACTCCTTCTGGCTGGACACGTGTTGGAAAGAAGAAAGACAGAATAATGTAGAAAAGAAAATTGATAATTTAGAAGATAACCCCGAACCCCCTAATACGTACAACCAGATATAGTAATTAAATACAGGTGAGAGACTACAACATATGATATGTGAGTCACGTCCATACGAGTGGTCTCTAAGTATCAATATTTAAATGTACTTAGCAAGAAATAAAATAAGATACCATGGTTACAAATATATGACTAGTTTGATAGTTATAATCAAGTCACAAATGTATATCGTTCAAAATCATGACCGCGTGGTGACGTAAGAGAAAGTTGTTGTTTTTTTAATCAATGACACTCTTGTGTTATTTGAGTCTTGGTTGTATGAAAGAACTTATAAGTGAGATAAATATGAGAGAAGCATTTCAGCTGTTGTTTTTAAGGTCGCTTTAACTCAGAATGCCTGATGTTGCCATCTTAGGGTTCTAGTGGTGCTATAGCCAGTATAGCGGATGCACATGTGGTCTGATGAACTGTGGTCTCTGGCCCATGGTTTGCTCCATTCTGGCATTGATTCATGGTTCTGCACTTGTCATAAGTCAACATCCAAAATAAGGTGCTGATCTGCCAGCACAAGGGCTAAGAATTTGTCCACACGTGTTCTCTGACAGAACACTCTTTACTTACATGGTCATCATACATTCTAATATCATAAGCTAAATGTTTATCAATACGAAATATGGTGAGGGTTAAGAATAATGTGGATATAATATTATAAACCAGCAAAAACCACATACCTTCGGAAGTAATATATACAGAGAATGGTTTCCTGCTGCAATGGTAACCAGCAATAACAGTATGTTAACGCTTATCTAAGGCCAGGGGCCAAGCACTTATGCCTCAATGGTCAGCTGTATTGGACTGCCGAAAAACAGGTAGATTTCTGGAACAATCGTTGTGCATAGACGAACTGCACTCTGGTTCGTTCGAAGTGAATTATTACTCAGGTATTCTCTTGCCCATGGGTAAGGGTCAACTGATCTAGAGCTAAGTTTGATTGTAGTCTATTTTTTAGAGGAGGGTGGGTGTGGGCTACATAATGACATTATGTGACAGTGATACATGATTGTATTCACTAAGTTAATTCTTTGCAGGTATTAATTTGTAGATTGACTGAACAACTTGTTGGGGGATTCTCTGCCCAAAGGACAGGGTCAATTGTTCAAACTACAAAGCATTTTACATGCGAATTTGTGAAAACCTTGATGATAAAGTTAACGTAGTTTCCCCCTGTTAGAATTGTAATTTTGTAATTTAATAAGTTTACTGGCGGGTGGGATAATGGGCAAGGGAAAACATTGATGACAAATACCAACCCACTCTTTATACGCCCAACACGCTGGCATCACCAATCATGCATTCCACTAATACAGCTCAGTGTGTGACAATACTGTAATTAGAACATAACGGAAGTTGGAATTAGATTAATCAGGGATACGGTAGGGGTTCACATCTTGTTCCAAGTACTGATATGTTTTAATGACTGACTCGGTATGCAAACTACAAGAGAAAATATATGCTGAGGTTAGCCATCTCTGAATGATATATGCAGCAGCAAGCGCTACTGGTACCAGTAACAGGAAGTCTGGAAATGTTCCACAGTAACAGTGCGAGAGCACAAGTCGACAGTCATACAGAGATTTTTAAAAAAGGTAAGGATATTGAAGAACACGCAACAGACTCACTTTACCTTTTAGCCTGTGCAAGTTGATCCATCAGAAAACAATTACTTCATGCAGATGAAATGAGCAATGTGGTAACAGTGCAACGTTATTCCCCTTTATGTTCTCTAAAAAATTATCCCCCTTACACAAGGGAAGTAAATTGGCTAAGTAACGCTGTGGTTAAAGGAGTCCTAATACTTCTAAAGAATACATAGAAAATTCCTCTTAAGCAAAACAGTGCACACTAATGACTTATTTTCTTTTCTGTTCAAGCAGAATATCTATCTGTGAAAAGAAACATTTTACATAGCGCTCTGCCAAAGCCTAAGAGTTTGGTGGGTTAAGTGTATATATTTCTGGAGAGACAGGGAAGCTCATGATGCTAAATATGTCATTGAGAAAGACTTCATAATATTCACTAGCGTTGCTTGTCATTGTGATAATTCCTTTTTGGTCTGAAGCATTTCATACTAATAAAATGATGTATTATTCCATGCAAGCTCAATTCTTCCCTCTCTCTCTCCACAGCCCACGGTGGACACACGTCTCGGGTTAGTGGGTGGGAAAGGGAAGAGGGAGAACCCTAATCTGATCAGATGCTATGAGTATCATTTATTTTTTCTCCTCCTGTTTGATAAGCTTCATTCTGGACCGCCCACCGGACCGCCTGAAAAACAGCAATTCCCTGGAATCAGCGTCAAGACACGTTGATGTCAGTTACGCTTGGCTTGAAACGTGTGCTGCCATGCACTATACGATTTCCTGTCCCACCCCACCCGCACCTTTATCTCCTTTCCCACCACCACCACCTAAGGGTACAGCTCGTGCATTGACAACTGTCACAAACCTCTCATGCTGAAGGACTCACATTTCCAGACCTCGACCCACGCCGCCATTTTCTTGGGAGCGATGATTTTCTAATGATCTGTTATTTCCTCCCCCACCCCCCATACATACACACGAACTGTCATTTACCTTGGGGGCTATTCCATCTGTTCATTAACTTTCTGTCCAGGGAATTGTTGCAAAGAAATACTCGAAATTGTGTCCATTAATAACAACAAAAAACAAATTGGACATTTCTGGCGGTAGGTAGAACAAGTGTTCAAATCGCTCCTTTCCTTGAATTTAGTAGAGGAGTTAGTGTTCAAATCGTTCATTTCCTTGAATTTTAGTAGTGGAATAAAGTATTCAACTAGCCCCTTTCCTTGGCGGTAAGTAGGTAAACATATACACACCTTTGTTTGGCCTTTGTTGTGTGTGTGTGTTGGGGGGGGGTGGGGGGGGCGTATCCGCAATATTTTCCTAAACTCAGCAGTAATGTAAAATGAAAGTAGTTGAAAGGAAAAACAAGAAAATTATTTTACACCGTGATGAAAAAATAAAAAGGTAATCAATATTTATATTGCTTTAATTTATTCTAGCCCTTTTTATACAAGTGCACTTTGTGACAGCTGCAATACCTTGAAACAAACAGTGATAAATACACTCCCTCTACAAATATCGTTGAAGAAGACTCTCATAATATTATGAGAAATCTTGATAATATTGCTGAGATGCCTGTCAGCATGTTTCCGAGAGTTAGTTACGGATTGTTTGCGCCATTACGGAAGTTACATTTCTGTATACGTACAAGCAAGCGGTTAACGACTTGTTTCCAGCAGAACATAGGCCTATCCGGAACTCGGCTTATCATTACGAGTAAGGAAAGATAACTCCAATACAGATGAGGTCTTGACATCCGGAACTCAGCTTGTTGTTACGAGTAAGAAAAGAAAACTCCAGTACAGGTGTAGTCTTGACATCCGGAAATCAGTTTATCGTTACGAGTAAGAAAAGATAACTCCAATATAGATGTAGTTTTCAGAGACAATAACTGGCAATGTTTATATTGTGTCGATCGGCACAAAGTGACTTCAGTTAATGAAGTGCAAGTTGGCAAAATATAAATAAAACAAAGGAAGAAATTAAAACAAGTATTTACTGGATTTTTGTTCCTTGCATAAAATTGGAGTGGGTGGAGACTGAAGCAACTTGATATAAATATATACTAACCTATCAGCAGTGATCTCGGGTATCAACAGTGATATTAGAGCATGAGTTATTTCCTTTATTAGGCAGGTCAGGCTGCATTTCCTACAGACCATCAAACATTTGTTTTATTTGAATTTCGGGGAACTGGAGGAGGGCAGACGAAGAGTATCGGTCAGGCTCCTAATCTTTGTAGTCTGTTGGTGTGAGTGTTAGTGGGGGAAGGGTGAATTGTGCTACCGGTATAAGGAATATTTTTTCTTTTATACTGATAAATTTTGGCTTTCTGAGCGAATCTTTCAATGCAGTTATTAATTCTTCTCATTGGGTAGTGTTTTTCTTTCCATCAATGGACCTAAAGACTCCTACTCATTTCCACTTCTTTCAAGCATCGCTGTAGAAGTCGACGTCGCCTTTAATTAATTAATTTAATTATAATTCAACAAAGACATACGTTCTCTTCGCCTCAGTGTCATGTTCCAGGATCGAGTATGAGAATGCTTATGCGTGCATGATTTTCTGGTGTGTGTTTGTGTGTGTGTGTGTGTGTGTGTGTGTGTGTGTGTGTGTGTGTGTGTGTGTGTGTGTGTGTTTGTACGTGCATGCTTGCGTGCGTGTGGATAGACGAAGTGTGTGCGTGTGTGTGAATTCCAATTCAATTCCGCACCGAGAAGTCGATTGAATGTGAACAACGAACTCGAGGAGTGAACCTGAGGAGCCAGTGGAATCAAACTCGATGGCGGCACAGTGGTGGTAGTCGCTCTCTGTTCTCGAGTCGGGGTGGGCTCTGCGAGACTACAAAACGATTCCGGGAGAGCAAGCAGAATTCAGTTTTACCGAGTGCTATCTTTCTTGAGTGCAAATGTACTCATTTACAGTCGCCACACTTCAGACGTTATTATCTCATTCGATCGACGAAGACAATAGATAAACCTCCGTGCGCCACTGCTGTTCTAACGTCTATATTTAAACCTGGAAAACGGGTCTTCCGAAAGAGTTTAGTCCTGGAAGTTAAAATTCGAACAGTTACAGTGCTTAGTGACAGACACAACTATGAAGTGAATTATCAAGATTATGTCTTGAGTTATTTTCTCATGATGTGGAATTTCTCGACTATGTACAAATACACAGACACACATACAGACACAAACAAAATCGCAAACATACACAAACACGCAAATAAATATAATCAAACAAACACATATACAAACATACACGCAAACGCAAAAACAATCACGCACAAGCGCACAAACATGCACAGACACACAATACTATTCCTGAAAACAAGAGTCTTGTGCTCTCTCTTTGAGTGCTAGCCACAGATGGCGTAACGGCACCGAAGAAAATCGTTTCACAATGAACTGCTAGGGCCTGGGTGTTTGGTAATTCTAACGCGTGCGAGTTGGCTCGTTGTCTTGAATAGAAAAGCGTGTGTATTATAGAGTAGGGAGATTGGATCCGATTTCAATTAAATGTTGTTTAATCAGCGACATAATCTTCATTCTCTTTCTCTCTGACAGTTAATTAATAATCTCTCATATAGTCGACAAAGGTAATAGAAGTATCTCTCTCCCACTCTCTACTTTTTTCTCTCTGGCCTCGTTAATCAATCTACTGTTTCTCCCAGTGACTTTAATGGTTTTATTATAAAAAATAATAATATACAAACTCTATCTCTCCCTATCGTAATCTCTCTCTTCTTCCTTCGCAAATGATTTAAATTAATGAACAAAGTCTTTCTCTCTCCTTCTGTCTCTCTCTTTCTCTTCTTTTACTCAGTCACCAGCAAAAACATTCCTTTTATCTTCTAATTAAAAAACATAGTTTAGAAATTTCTTTGTAATAATAATTTTCTTTATTTCTTTGAGCTCTAACAAACGCGTGTCTTTAATGTTCAGCATTAAATATGTAACAGTCTATTTATTTTCCAAGATATCTGCTGGATTCTTAAATAAGTAAGTCTATTTATTTTCCCAAGATATCTGCTGGATTCTTAAATAAGTAAGTCTATTTATTTTCCCAAGATATCTGCTGGATTCTTAAATAAGTAAGTCTATTTATTTTCCCAAGATATCTGCTGGATTCAACATAAAATCCAGCTAGGGCAAGAAAATTAAATTTCTTTTTAAAAATTCAAACAAATCCTTGAGTCCGTTCAGAATTTCGACGAAAATATAGCTTCAGGGGACGTAATTGTCAATAGGTTTATTGATGATTATGACCGCTACTTAACCGCCTAGCCAACCTGAAACAATGGCAAGCTGAAAGTGCGCCCATTTGTGTAGAAAACGTGAAGTCGTAAGCCTCTACTCCCCCCCACCCCACCCACACACACACCTTCCAAAGCCCGTTCTACTATGAAGAAAAAAAGCTTTGAGCAGCACAGCCAGTCTGTCGCTAGCTTCTAACCCCCTGACCCTAACTCTACGAGGTTTGATGCGTGAAACTGTCCGGCTCCACGGTAAGTGTGAAGAGTTACCTTCGCTTGGAAGTCTTTGAAATACCCATGCCGGTACTCAAGAACTAATAGCCAAGCACGGCCTTTTTTTTGACATGAACAAATATTATTTTTTTAAATAAACAAATATTAAAAACATAATGGTGCCAGTGCCGTCTTAACGCATGGGAACACTGGGCAGTTGCCCGGAAGGGGGGGGGGGGCATCACGAGCATAGGGGTCCCATGCTAATCTCGGTGTTTTATTCACGTGAGTGGTTGTGTAAGTAGGGCCGCAGCGCACTGTTTTGCCCGTGGGCCTTATAAATTATAATGCTGTTAAGACGGCTCTGAATGGTGCATCTAATGTCTCACAAAACTAACCAAGCTTTCATTTCTGCGCGGCCTAAAGTGCTCGACGTATGCTGCGTATGGCAAATAGAAACTGGTATAGACCAAGACCGGCCGCCACGTGGAGGATGGAACTCACTTTAAACATTGCCTCGTTTTCGAAATCTACTAAAATAAAGAAAATCTGTTCCCCTTATGACACTAGAATGATTTTTTTTAAGTTGGATGATCAAAAGTAGGTCAAGAGATAAATAAATCTCGGCAGCTCCACCATCTGCCCGTAATGCTGTTGTGCTGTGAGAATTTCTTGGGAAGAGGTGGGATTGTTGAGGGGGTAAGGGAAGAATTCCCGAAACTTTGGTTCATTTAGCAAGCATCATTTTGCCACATAACAATCAGATTCAAACTTTACTCAAATAAAACTTAAGAATGCAGCAAAACTATATCAATAATAATGTGACAGAGCTCTGTTGTTATAAAAATTCTAAGTGCTGTACCATACTGATACATAAAGTCTACAAGTGATATTTTTATACCAACAGCACAGATATATACTAAAAACCATCGAAAATTAAAAAGAAAATGACGAATCTACATGTAAAGTAAACCATAAAACTTACTTGTAAATTTAAAAGACAAAATGTTATTTATGGCTCGAATAAACAAAGACAACAAAACTTACAATGCTATTCACAACCGATGAAAAAGTGTTGTCTTTAGAATTAGACCCTTCTTGAAAACGACCATTGCCTCATTGTGTTTCATCTCATAGGGCTGACTATTCCAGGAAGACAGACCAAGCTAAACAAATGAATGTTGGCAGTTTTTACACATTGTGACAAATGAATGATGCTGACAGTAAGACACACCATGATAAACAAATGAATGTTGACAGTAAGACACACCATGATAAACAAATGAATGTTAACAGCATGACACACTTTACCATCGTAATGTCGACAAAGCATGTGGCTGATGATAAATACAAATTCACCCCAGGAATGTGCATATGCGTCAGATAAGGCTGTGACCGAATTGTGAAACATAACAATAATAAGAGCACGTTTTATTGTAAGCTGCTTCATCAATAGATCCCTTCTGTGTGCCAGAAACCAAACTACATTACTGTCAAGTATCTTGCCCCCCCTGCAGACCTCCCCCCATCCCCTGCAGATTTGTAAACCATCCTTCACGAGAAAGTGACTCCTATTGTAAATCAACTGTAACTGATAATGCAACTGAACAAGTCACCAACATACTATCCTAATAAAAAGCTTCGGCTCCCCTCCCCCCACCCCCATTCGCGATACTTGCCCTCTCATGATTCAACTGGTGACTGGCACAGAATGCAGGCAGTATCTGCAAACGGAAAGCACACTAGACCAGCCCACCAAAATCTCTACCCTTTTTGAAGGTTCTGTTATTTCAGGATCAATTGTTTTCATATCCTACACAGGCTTCTCTCATGCACCAGAAGTCATCATCCAATGTCACACCCTACACAGGCTTCGCTCAAGAGCCAGAAGTCATCATTCAATGTCACACCCTACACAGGCTTCTCTCAAGCACCAGACGTCATCATCCAATGTCGCAAAATTTGCATCAAGTGGTGGTGTTGGTTGCATTAGTTCGGGGTCTTTCGTCTTGAGATGTTCTCGAACTTGGATGACTCTGGTAGGGACTTGCCTCCCTTCACTGGACTCTGGGGTGGCACAGTCGTCATTGTCCTTGTAGTCGACATTTGGTCGCATCTGTTGAGTCTCTTTAGGGGGCATTTAGGTTGGTGCCAGAAGTTAAATTTTTTATTATATTGTTATTTTTTTTACATATACATAGTGTTAGCTAAATACATACTCATGTACGCACATCTGTGAACATCAGTGCACTCAGAACATTTCTGGAGGCTAGATCATGGAAGAATTGTGCGAGCTTTAGGAGTAAGATAATCTGACTGAAGACATACAGGCCACTTCAAAACAAATACTATCTTAGCACACACATTCTCTTCAGCTACATTCCCATAAAATTTTGCTAATCATCGAGAAATCATGATATTTCACAGGAAAGTAATTTCTAGCTGCATCAAAACGTCATAATATCTCATGAATGAGCGCTATTCACAACCGTTTCCAGGCCAAAGTCACATAAACTCGTTAGTAGTCTTTATGCACAAATCACAATTTCTTTTCTCATGTTTGTCAAACTACTTGTGCAGAAACTTCAGAAAGTTCAAAGCACAGAAGCTTGAACTGCTCTTTGAGCCCTTAGAACTCAACACAAGCATTGCGTTTTTTTCTTAATCCTTAACCTGGCCCCACTACAGAATCACGCAATAAGGTCACCTCTCACTTCTTTCTTACTGACCAAATCTGGGTCCAATTGCTCGCCCAACTTTGCCTGTTTGAACATTCTACATTGAGGTTTACAGTTTTCCACTGACACTCTTATCGATCATGAAAACCAAGACATAGTCATATAACTCTCTCACTCAAGGGTTATCCCACCTGAAATGAACTCACTTATGAATTCCGATGCCTCTTACAATCTTAACAACAGCTTATAAAACACAACTTTTTCATCTATATCACTTGTCACTAATTTCATTATCTTCTCTATTAGTTTTCTCTACTTCAGTTCTACCCACCACTCTTTTCAAATTTTGGATGTTTTTGCTGCATTTGTATGCGTGGTTAATGGTATATGCTTATTGAGTGTTTGAGTTACTGTCATGTAAGTTTTTGCCTTTACTTACTATAGTACACCACTTACCGCAGCTTTGTAATAATTTGGCGCTCTCATTAAGTCACAATTAGTAGTACTGTTTCTTCATTTATTTGTTTGTAACTCCGTCAAAATCTAGTTCAAGTAATTTCCTAGTTGTTAATCATTTTCTGTAAAGGACGTCAACCTACCAACCTCCCACAAACCCGGACCACTATTGGCTCGAATAAGTAGGCTGCAATCAGTACCACATACACTAAACTGGCGTCGTAGGTCAAAGGTCAGTGAAGAGTTAGTTCGCTTGAGCGAAAGATGTGCACCGACAACTGACGTGAACTCATTCGGAACTAAATTAGGACATGGATGACGCCTACAGTTTGTTGCGCACAATGGTCAAACCGTCTGTTCACACGCAACCAAACACGTATCGACAAATAACCTGGCGGTGGAAAAGTCTAGTATTATAATTTTTAAAAAATCTAGTGTTATAATAACTGCATAGCGTCCAGATTCCGATATTCAGGTGGTCTATGAAGCCATCTTGTGGACTACCGTGCCCTAGGTGTGTTTCATACAGAGTCCCTGTTTCCTCGGAAATAACATTTACAAATCAAATACCGGGACACAAAGCAGTGACGTAAACAAATTTTAAACAATCGTTGAAGCAACGTTTCAGGTGTGAAACACAATCAGCACACTTATACAAATGCACGTACACATACAGACGCACACACACATGCACACGCGCGCGCACACACGTCCACATCGATACTCAATTATCTCCCCTTGTTACGTACGCACGCTAGCGTAGCGAATAGTTTGGTGGATTTAGCGCTGGGGGCGTAAGTCTGCAAGCCGCCAAAACTGAAATCCCCTGATCACGATGAACTCTGGCAACTCTCATCAAGGAGCGTTCTGAGGTTGTAGAAAATATAAACAATAAGCAAACAAAGAAATAAAACTAACTTGTGCTGCTTTCAGCGGCCATGGAAATAATTGAAGCAAAAGTGACTGTGCCACCACCACCCTAATCTCCACCACCACCCTACCCCGTCCAAAAATGGCTTCGATTACACTATGTAACAAATTTTCACTTTTGTTCTGTTCCTGGGTTGAAAGTGTGTTTTCCTAATCCGTTAGGTCTAGAACAGAAAGGAAATCGCTGTTATTCCAGAAAAACTTTGCTTCTGTGACCGGGACCATGAAATTTGGAAAATCGCGTGTGTTCGAGAAAATTCTCGATTTGCTTTCAATGCCGAGCTTCCTCCCTGAACTGCTAGAGTTGTCCACATGTTTCTACAATTCTCCTGAACAATCTAGAACGTTCAAGAAACTTCCAGAACTTTCGAGAAACTCTCAGAACTTTCTAGAACGTTCTTGAACGTTCCAAAGTAGCTGTACAAGTATAAAAGCACAGGTGTCTCGAACCAAGATTCCAATTCGTATTATTGCAGACTGAAAGGATAACGATTCGTAGTTGAAGAGAAGTTATTTATTTGATATGGCATCAATAGATTGTTTGCATCCAGCTGATTCATTCTGCTACGTGTGCGAACAATTCATAAAGACAAGAGCGAAAAAGTATTCCGTGGAAGCAAGTTGTATAATGTGCGAGGCCTACAAGGCATACTTCGGCGTGCCGGTCGGGGACCAAGACAAATCTTGGGCACCGCATTTCACATGCGAATACTGCAAGAAAACACTTGAAGGTAAACTGAACAGTTGCTTCTCGCTTAGATGTGTTTTAATTACTTGGTTGATGATAGCGTACAAGTCACGGATCAGAGGAAGCGGCATCAAAGATTCTCCAACTTCTTCAGTCAGCGTGATGGGCTGTGCTTCTGCAACGATGTTGCCGGTCTATTCCAGGCTATAGGTATTGCATGTAATCCTATTGAATGGCGCCTATTCATAGACAGTTCATCCCGGAGCCTCAAAACCGTGTTGCTTCACAATGGAAACAACTACCCATCTCTCCCGATGGCCCACTCTGTGCATCTCAAAGAGGACTACACCAGTGTCAAAATGTTGCTGAGTGCATTAAAGTATGACGACTACGGATGGGAGGTCATCGGTGACTTCAAAATGGTATCATTCCTCATGGGTCTTCAAGGAGGTTTCACGAAATTTCCTTGTTTCCTCTGTCTCTGGGACAGCCGTGACACTAAGGCGCATTATCGCACAAAGGACTGGCCACAACGGACCGAGTTTTCTGTTGGGAAGAGCTATGTGAAGTGGGCGCCGCTGATAGAACCTCATAAAGTGCTTATGCCACCGCTGGACATCAAGTTAGGCCTCATTAAGCAATTTGTCACTGCTCTTGACAAGGAGTCAGCAGCATTTCAATACCTCCAAGATCTTTTTCCAAAGCTGTCCGAGGCTAAGGTCAGGGTTGGTATATTCGTTGGACCACAGATCAAGAAGATCATAGAATGTGAGGATTTCACAAAGCTGTTGAACAGGATGGAGAGAGCAGCTTGGAGCAGTTTCGTTGCAGTTGTTCAGGGCTTCCATAGGTAATCACAAAGCTGAAAACTATGTTGAGTTGGTGCAGACTCTCATAAAGAATTACGCCACAATGGGATGCAGAATGTCTCTGAAAGTCCATATCCTTGATTCACATCTCGACAAATTCAAGGAGAACATGGGCGGTTACTCGGAGGAGCAAGGCGAGCGCTTTCATCAAGATATATTGAACTTTGAACGTCGTTACCAAGGACAGTATAACGAAAACATGATGGGGGACTACATTTGGGGGCTACTTCGAGAGAGTGATTCACAGTACAATCGTAAATCTAGAAAATCTACACATTTCTGAACCTTGTTGAGTGGTTTCCGACTGTGTTTGTCTATTCCTTGTGCAATTTTTGTTTTTACCTGATCATAATGACGAAAATGAAAAAAAAATCGTTCTATTATCACAAAAAATCGAGTTTTCTTCGTGCTGTTGTCGTGTAAGCAAAGTTTGTGCTTAATGAAGTCATTGTGACGATGTGTGACAAATTCTGTGTCATGACCTCGTGACCCAATTGCTCGTTTCAAAATTAAATTTTTGAACGGACCTTTGTTGAAATTCACCCGTGATACATCAGTATCTAGAAGCTTCTAGCAAGGTCGGATTGTTGCATAACTTTAGGCCAGTGTCCAGCACCTTCGAGATCAAACATACCACGTGAGCGGTCACGTGATGCGTTCAATGCAGTTTCATAAAAATGATCATAAGGCGCCAAATCCCTCACTCACTTCCAGACCGGCAGACACACCAGGCAGCTTTAACATTAGCTCCGTCCCGCCGCCATACCAGAGTCGTAAGAGAGTCGAAGATGAACCCGCGCTAGAACAGTAAATCTACTTTTAAGAGGTAACAATAACACGTCTACTTCTTACAGTGTCTATTGCATTTATTGATTGTATTTTGTAATTGAATTGACGTATGTATTTTGTGCAGCTTAGCGCTAATTTAGCCAAAGCACGTGTTTCGATGTAAAGGGACAAATCTAAAAGTTATTGTATATAAATTATTGTAACTTTTTCTTATCTTTAATTTATATAAATCATAAATTCCCTAGTGCCGCCAGTATGTCTGTGCACATGGTGAATTCTTCTTTGTAATTCAAATTGTTCTTGCATATAATTTTTCGTGTAAAATTGTAAAGCATTCATGCTTCATTTTGAATTAATCCTTTGTGTGAATTCTAATTTTTAATGCTGTAAATATTTGAGAATTCATACGTTCGTGTAACGTTATATGTAACACACACGTGGACCACAATGTATATTTAAATATAACTATATTTGAATTGTAAACGACACGATAGTCAAAGATTCTAAATTCAGAACCTTAAACAAAGAAACATGTGCTTGGGTTTTGCGAATATAGACGCAAATAGTTACAGAGCCCAAATCCTTTGTTTCAGCCGGGTTCTTCTCATGTTATCCCTCTCTACCTTCGTACTTCTTGAGTCGTACACCGACTCGGGCGTCTTCATGACCCATACGTAAAAGTACATCGTGTTAACTACGGTTAACGATCGTCGCAAGTACATTAGCGATGCAGTAATTGAGTGGACATTGACTGTTATGCTATGCGGTACTGACGATGAGCCAAAGGATGTGGACCAGTTCTAACCAGTTGAACCCCACATGCGACCAAGAGTGTAGTTAAGTATATCTACCAGGATCCAGAATCAAGTGACTATTTGGCAATAACAGAAAAGCAAATTCTCGTTAGAACTTTTAACCAGGACGGTAAATGAGAGAACAACGCTGTGTAGAATTAAGACGTCGTGTCGTAATTAATCGTTGCTGTTAATTGTTAAACTTATTAAATCTATTTCATTTTGTTAAGAACCTCTTTTTGTAGTAAATTGTATGCATATAGACCAAATGGGATTGGATGGGGGCTGTCTGAGCTAAACGAATGACGTAATGAATGCATATGAATCTAAGAGAGTTTTTAACGATTTCCAATCTAGCTAATGTACGCAAATTATCAGTTTCGTAAATCTGTGATCTAGACTACAAAGATGCATTTTTAATTTAGTCGAATGATGATTTGAGCAACCAGTCTGTTTAGGTTAAACGAGAGAGAATTAATTTAAATAGTAAATTAAAGTTCTATAATTCCCTAAGCAGGGTCTTTAAATAAATACTGGAAACGTAACAAGTGGGGGCTCGTCCGGGATTGATATGTATTAAATTGTAACATTTTTTATACATAGGGCGTATCATATCTTTAGGTAACGAACATCGGAGAATTGCCAATATTCTATTGATTCAGGATTGTTGAAATATTTATCTTGCTTTTGTTGTGACATGTGCATGTATTCTTTTGCAGAGTAGCGTGCATGTTAGTTAATGTTGATATATTTAAGCGTAGTTAAATATGTCATGTTAGCTATTGAATGATTTATTTAGTATTGTGTTACTGGATACTTCATTGTAAGAGGTCGACGTGTTATACCGCCAGCTAGGAGAGTTATCGGTAGTAACAGACTTCGGACTATTATATTTAGGGTGCTAAGTATAATGTGTAATGTTGTATGGTTGGAGCCGTGACATTACGAAAGCCTTGGAGACAACAGACTTGTAGCCAAGCAGGTGAACGTGTAACCAACGCGTAATTTATTTCGGAAGGTGTTCTGAATAAATTCAATAATTTTTGTAAGGTCGTAGCCTAAAAGTTATTGTGGGATAAAAGCGGAGTTTTATCGCCTACGGTTAGATACACAATCACGAGAGATATTTATTGTAGCCAGACGCGCTAAATAAATAAGATGGACACTTCGGATCTCGAACAGACTATTGCGAGTCTGAGAGAGATAGGTTCATTGATCGGATACCGAACGGAAGACGAGTTAATGAACTTCGTTAGAACTGAACTAGACAGGAGAGAGGAACGCGAAAAGAGGAGAGAGGAACACGAACGAGAGATGGAACGGATAGAGATAGAAGATGATCACCTTACGACTTTAATAGATCTAAGGATCGATGAACGGATAGGGAGCTCACAGCTCATGGAGATTCTAAAACGCGAACACGGGATAGGCATATCACTAGAATACAGAGGTGAACCGCTACGTATTTTCATCTTGCTAGCACTCAATGAAAAGGAAATAGAACACAGGGAAGAAATTAGATCTTCAATAAGCTCACGAGCAAAACAGTTGTGTGATAAAGATTTCCGATTCAAAGGGGAAGGGGAGGCTGAAATGCGAGACTTAACGTTCGAAATTAGAAAGTTGAAGAAAGAGAGGCTAAGGCTTATGGAAAGGAAAGATAGTCTAGAATTAGAATGGTTGTGGACAGAAATCGAAACAGAGTCTAAAATTGAAGGTGACGGTACAGTTGACAAATTACGACAGGAAGGTCAGGCCGTGAACTTTGACTTGCCGAGGTCAAACACCGCGAGCGTGGAGACTGACACACAGAAATTAGTCGCACTACCAAGCACAGCAGACGAATTAGACAGTTTGATTGAAAACAAAAACAAATGTTTTGACAAAACCATTACAGTTCAACATGCTAACCAGTTTACAGAAACAGTTAGCGCACCAAAGCTTGATCTTGAAACAGAGACAAGAAAAGACACTGTTGTTAAGGACTTAATAACACGTGTAGAATTTGGACGAACACATACACCGCCGTGTACGTGTGACACCTTGGTTGACGGACTGAATGCGCATGATAAGATAGAGACAGATTCTATCGGTTGTGTACCGTTAAGGTGTGATGAAACTTCTAGCAACACAGTGACTGATTTTTCTGACAGGACAAATATGCATGAGAAGATAGAAACGAATTCTATCAGTTGTGTATTGTTGAAGGGCAGTGACACATCGACTGAGTTTACTGACCGAACTGTTAGTTTAAGAGAGAATGTGCTCGCTACGAAGACTGACATCGGTAGATCTCGATCTCCGATGATTGACGTGAGTCATGACGTAATTTTAGAACACAAGATTATTGCGTTATGGGAGGTTTCGAGTGCTAACACATTGACAGCCAGGGAAACAGAAGTATTTGATCCAGATGACAGTATAGGTAGCATTACAGACGGAGACAATGTGCCTATGATAAGTTCATTTACTTCAGATGACATGACAGTTGTCAGAGCTGAGACAGAGTTCTTTTCCAAACGTGACATGGAAGAAGATATAGTCGAAAACTGTACAAGGACGAAATCTGGTATTTCTAACATAGGGATATTAGAGACGGTCAACGATAATGCATGTGTACTGACGTGTATGCACGCAGTTGTCGGAGACATGGCAGAACTGTCTGCAGATAAATCACTTAACGGAATTAGTGACGTAGACAGAAGCCACGGTACATGGACTACCTTTATTGACTCACCTGTTGAGATAAAGGAATGTCATGAGTACGTACCAAAAACTGAGACAAGTGGAAGTAAGGAGGAGGGGGTTTCATTAAATGATATGTTCCTTGGTTCACTGATGAAAAGTACGGAGTGTAATCCCGAATCGATCAAAGACACAGTACAAATGAGTGACAGAACTAGATTGATAGATAATGAAAACCGGAGTGACGGACTGATAACCAGAGTAGGTGGGGCATCAGGGCTGTTACTGACATCAGATGCAGAGAATTATGATAGAGGAAACAGTGGGAGTGTAGCCTACGACACACAGAGAGTAGACATAGTGATGTTATTCAGTGTAATAGAGACAGGTAACATTCACTGCCAGTTGGTGACTGAAACTGACAGAATTTCCATCATAGATTCTGACGATTTGATGAGAAGACATATTGAATTAACTGAGTCAGTGGAGACAGATTATGTTGGTTCAATAAACGGTATGGTCCAGGGGAGACAATCGATAACTCTTGGAGAGTTTAAGACAGAACCCTTGTTCATACAACCACGGGAATCTGACTTGCTAGCGAGTGAGTCTGACCCCACAGTGACTAGAAAATACTCGAGTGGAGAGTTAGACAATTCTAGAGTCACAAAAGAGACACAGACTTATGTTGTCAGGGAGAGAGACAAGCTGACAGACATAATGACAGTCAAACACCTAGTTGTGAATGGGTTAAAACAGAAAACAACTAGTGGGATGAGGTATTTCACTTCAGTCTATGATAAGATCAGGAGAACGGAACCTCCAGATTTAGAGGGGACGCTAATGTTGCAATTCAGGTACTTCAGAGAGACTGGTAGCCGTGACAGAGCACATTTGCGAACCTATGACGTTAGACTAGATGCGAAATGGACCCATAGTAGATCTGACGCCATTCTGACGAAAGACGTTGAGTGCATGCGAACTAGAGACGTTCAATGTGTACACAATGACGTAGCTACAGATGCACGAAACACCAAGCGAGCAAATTTCCATTTGCGTGAGCTCAGTGACAAGGCTAAGAGCGATAGATTTGAAATTCTGACATCGCATAGTCAAAGCCACAGTGACACTGACATGATACAAAACGTATCGAGAAGTTTGAAACTGTTAGACAGGGTAGAGACCAGTCATACAGAAACTGACACTACCAGAAACATTTTAAACTTGACAAGTACTTTGGAGAGTTTTGAAAGAGATAAAACACTTCAAGGACGTACTTACCGGACAAGAAATGAAAAGTCTAAACTTGACATGCAATATATTGCACCTCACAGTGACATTCTGACGAACAGAGTAAGAAAGAAAGAATACAGTTGTCATGCCGTAGACATGTTGACACACATGGGCGACGACGTGTATTGGGGTTGGGATAGAACTACAAAGGTTGTGCAGCAGTAGAAATAATGATTTGATACCTTCTTTGAATTTTCATTATTTTCTCGTTGTACCGTAGTTGGTAGTTGTTACTGTAAATACGTTGGACATTTCATAAAAACTTGGGACAAGCTATGACACTGATTGAATTGTGTTAGTGTTGTAACTCTGAATATGACAGGTAGACTGATAGATGGTTCATTGAGTTGGTAATTCATAAACTCTGATATTTGGTTGATACAGAAAATCAATATCTGGAACTTTTCATAACCTGCATATTGATAGTGTTGTTCATTGGAAGTCAATTTCTGATCACACTATTGTTGGATACGTATTCAGTGGAATTAGTTGATGTTGGATTTCTATTCTGAATAATCTGATTAGATCGAACTAGGTTGTGTGTGAACTATTGATTATTGGGACAGATAGTGAGAATTTCAGAACATGTTATTCCATTGGATGGATGTCTATTAAATTAGACTGGACCTTTTCTTAAATCATTTTATTTGATTTTTTTTCTTAAATCATTTTTCTTTGATTTCTGAAGTGAGAAATATTGTATGAGAGTGCCGTTAATCTAGAGTTGATTTCCCTGCCGCGTTACATTATTTCTGGTTATGTTGAAATTTTTTAATTGTAAATTTTTTCTTCATTTTGCACTTCTACATTTTATAACACATAATTTGTAGGAGGCATTTATCTTTTGGTAAGATAAACGCCTCAAAAGCAAGGGGGTGTGACGATGTGTGACAAATTCTGTGTCATGACCTCGTGACCCAATTGCTCGTTTCAAAATTAAATTTTTGAACGGACCTTTGTTGAAATTCACCCGTGATACATCAGTATCTAGAAGCTTCTAGCAAGGTCGGATTGTTGCATAACTTTAGGCCAGTGTCCAGCACCTTCGAGATCAAACATACCACGTGAGCGGTCACGTGATGCGTTCAATGCAGTTTCATAAAAATGATCATAAGGCGCCAAATCCCTCACTCACTTCCAGACCGGCAGACACACCAGGCAGCTTTAACATTAGCTCCGTCCCGCCGCCATACCAGAGTCGTAAGAGAGTCGAAGATGAACCCGCGCTAGAACAGTAAATCTACTTTTAAGAGGTAACAATAACACGTCTACTTCTTACAGTGTCTATTGCATTTATTGATTGTATTTTGTAATTGAATTGACGTATGTATTTTGTGCAGCTTAGCGCTAATTTAGCCAAAGCACGTGTTTCGATGTAAAGGGACAAATCTAAAAGTTATTGTATATAAATTATTGTAACTTTTTCTTATCTTTAATTTATATAAATCATAAATTCCCTAGTGCCGCCAGTATGTCTGTGCACATGGTGAATTCTTCTTTGTAATTCAAATTGTTCTTGCATATAATTTTTCGTGTAAAATTGTAAAGCATTCATGCTTCATTTTGAATTAATCCTTTGTGTGAATTCTAATTTTTAATGCTGTAAATATTTGAGAATTCATACGTTCGTGTAACGTTATATGTAACACACACGTGGACCACAATGTATATTTAAATATAACTATATTTGAATTGTAAACGACACGATAGTCAAAGATTCTAAATTCAGAACCTTAAACAAAGAAACATGTGCTTGGGTTTTGCGAATATAGACGCAAATAGTTACAGAGCCCAAATCCTTTGTTTCAGCCGGGTTCTTCTCATGTTATCCCTCTCTACCTTCGTACTTCTTGAGTCGTACACCGACTCGGGCGTCTTCATGACCCATACGTAAAAGTACATCGTGTTAACTACGGTTAACGATCGTCGCAAGTACATTAGCGATGCAGTAATTGAGTGGACATTGACTGTTATGCTATGCGGTACTGACGATGAGCCAAAGGATGTGGACCAGTTCTAACCAGTTGAACCCCACATGCGACCAAGAGTGTAGTTAAGTATATCTACCAGGATCCAGAATCAAGTGACTATTTGGCAATAACAGAAAAGCAAATTCTCGTTAGAACTTTTAACCAGGACGGTAAATGAGAGAACAACGCTGTGTAGAATTAAGACGTCGTGTCGTAATTAATCGTTGCTGTTAATTGTTAAACTTATTAAATCTATTTCATTTTGTTAAGAACCTCTTTTTGTAGTAAATTGTATGCATATAGACCAAATGGGATTGGATGGGGGCTGTCTGAGCTAAACGAATGACGTAATGAATGCATATGAATCTAAGAGAGTTTTTAACGATTTCCAATCTAGCTAATGTACGCAAATTATCAGTTTCGTAAATCTGTGATCTAGACTACAAAGATGCATTTTTAATTTAGTCGAATGATGATTTGAGCAACCAGTCTGTTTAGGTTAAACGAGAGAGAATTAATTTAAATAGTAAATTAAAGTTCTATAATTCCCTAAGCAGGGTCTTTAAATAAATACTGGAAACGTAACAGTCATTTTTTCATGTACTTTAGACATAAGCAATTGAAATATAACACTTAGAAGCCAGGAACAAAAATTGTGTTACATAGTGTTATTGGAAACTGTTGAATGACTTATGACTGATATAGAAGCTAATTGTAAAGGTCGTGAAATTAATTACATGTCTTCTATTTGTCTGTTTCCGGCTGAATCACATGTACATCTACTATGGGGATGGGGAAGGAGTGTTTTGGAATGGGAGAAGGTGAGTATATTTTATCTGTTTTGTTTTAAAAAAGCAGACCATCAAGAGTGTGAACTATATACTACTTATGAGTACTCATGTACTTGTGCGTGTCAGATAACGTACTAACAAATAAAAAAATTTAAAAAACCAAACTTTACAATATCTATACATTATTTAAAAGTTTAAATTAGCAAAAGAGATTAATATTTTTACAGATATTTGGGGCAATAGCTATTGAAAAATGAATTAATAACATTTCTTCATCCATTTTGTTTTATTTATCGGCTATTGCTGTGTTTGTTCAAAAGATTGGGATGGGTAATAGAATGGCGAGATCTGTTTTCTTGTAATAACACACATACGCTGACGTATTATTGTTTCAGGTATTTCACGTCTGAAATTGAACATTTGTTCAAGAACAAACTTTTAAAAAATCAACAACACAACCATATTTCAAATACAGCTTTAAATTAGACAAAATCAACAACCCGCCATCGACCCGGTTCCCAGCGGTGAATTCCGCAGACAATTGCACCATGAGTGCATCAAAGAAGTATTTCTAGTTACCAAAAAGTTTCCCGAATGCCACTCCCAGGCGATAAAAGCTATCGCGGATTCACGGCCAGCAAAGGCGCCAACTACAAAAGTATCAGCATATTAAAATATAGTTTCCAATGTCTACGACAGTCACCAACTGCCGGCTAAAACATACTCACCTGTGTGTATTATATCCTTTACACCTGGCAGTCCCCAGGTCGAAGCAACCTTCCTTTCACTGCACTTGCACTTCACGCGGCCTACCCAGAGTGCCGGCGTACCATTCCTTTACCTGCACGAATCCATTCTAGTCAAGGTGGTCCGCTCAGCTATCACTCCAATTTAGCTTTCGGGGGTGGGGGGTGGGGAGGGAGGCAACGTCTGTGTTATGATGAATATCAGACATAAGCCATGAATACTCTCCTTGTCTATGATGTTCATTCGATCATCAATGATCGATCAAGGTCAGAAGTTCAGTTGATGTGTGCACAATATACACGCGCTGCTCAATCAAAGGCGTCAACTAAAGCGCCTTAAAACTGTTCAAACTTGTACAAGTGCTGTATAAAGGAATAAAATGTTGTCTAAAATATATATTTCCGTTTCTTTGTAACGCTACTTCATCGATACCTCAAGCACGGGGTAGTGAAGATCATTAAACATCTGTCCTCAGCCGACTTAGAATAATTCTGGAGCATCAGCCACACACTCACAGATGACAACTACACGTGCACCACAGAGTGGGTAACTCTGGCGTTCTTTGCGGGTGCGCGCACGTGCCAGTGCACGCACGACGTTAGATAGTGTAAACGAGTTGTCTGCTCCTTCTCGGCGCGCTTGAAGAACTCGCGTAACTGATGCACCGCATTCAGGAAAACGAAATTCCAAAGTATTCGCGTAAAAATTACTTCGTGAAAGGGGCGAATTCAACAAATTTGAGATTTTCTTGCAACTTTGCGGTGCGTGTCAGCTTCCGGTGGTAACTGCGCATCGCGTCAGTGCCTCTTACGAAATCGTAGTGCCAGACTGGCATCACACTAGATGCCAGTCAGGAGTGGAAGTGGTAAAGCCGTTAGCTGTTTCTTTTTCTCCCGCTTGTAGCTATTTTTACTGATTTCCTGCACGACAATGCAGGGGCAACAACCGGCATCACTTCAGCAACGTCTCGGAAGGACCTGAATGAGCAAATGCGTTCCCGCGCGCGCGAGCACGCCTTAGTATGACACGCAAGCGAGAGCCGGTGTGATTAACTTACACAGCCGTAGAACTAGTGCAAAGTTGTTTACAAAAAATAAAATTAATATGTGTGTGTCTCTGTGTGTGTGTGTGTGTGTGTGTGTGTGTGTGTGTGTGTGTGTGTGTGTGTGTGTGTGTGTGTGTGTGTGTGTGTGTGTGTACAGTTACTAAGTTTTCACGTAAGACATAAGCTGTGTTTTTAGCAGCCTCTGAAATATCAAAGCACGTGCTGGACAGAAAATCTGAAGGTAGGAGGGTGACCACACTTTATCAAAATTCCTATAATTCTTGCCAAAGACTTAATTTTCTCGCACCCACGCACGCATGCGCCACACACTATGTGTACGCACGTCCTACGCTGACAGAATCTTTAAGACCAAAGTGACCTATATTTATATATATATGCATTAATACAAATGTGTCTGTATATTTATTGAAACTTGAGCTAGCTTGTTCAGTAAATCGATACGTACGTATTGATAGTGACCTCCAAGACTGAAATTAAGTTGTTTTCCAGCAATGCACAGCTGTCACTATATCGTCGCGTGCATATAGAAACAGAAACATGCACACACGCACACGCAAAACACACAAGACGGCTTCAGCACATTGTCGTATGCACTAAAAAAAAAATTCAGGCACAGATGACCAAATGTTATTGAATACAAAACAACGAGGTCTTGATGAAGAAAAAGCAAAGCGGTCACTGGCAGAGCCAACTATACAACCATCAAAACAAAGGGCACCAACCAACAGCGGAAATGTGACATTTCGTTTTTGTCGTTTAGCCATCAAATTTATGACCTCAAAAAGTCATTTAACACACACGCGCGCTCTCTCACACACATAAATTGATACACACAACAAATATGGATACAAATATATACAACACATACATAAACATTGTATATCACTGATACAAACACAAACTACACATACGCATATATAACGGACGCACAAATGTTACAAAATCACAAATCATACATTCACACCATACTAAAATGCAGATGTACTCACGCACCACAGGCATGTAATTCACGAAATCAGTTAAATACTCAAACATACACATATATATGTATGCATGTGTGTGCGTATGTGTTTGTAGGTATATGTATAATATATATCACATACAGAACTCATACACAAACGTACAGAAAATTATATATATAGGAAATATACATATACAGAATTCACACGCACTGTAATACACATATATACACTTACCGCATAGGTAAATACACACACACTCACACACACACACACACACACACACACACACACACACCGTTCCACCCATTCACTCATGAAAGGATCAAAAGAAACATTACTGAGTCAGACTATTTTATTAAGCACACACCTAGCGCACGCAAGTCGCATACCCTTGTTACGTTTATTCCGCTTAACTCCCTTGAGAGTTAATAGGTTCTTTTAAATAGTTTAGGGAAGAAAGGGGACTCAATGATAAGAAGTCACTCAGTGAATACAGTTAAGGAGTGCTCCCGGAAAATACAAAGGTTTTTTTCAACTAGGACATTTTGAATAACTGTCCGAAATCTTTGGTTATGAGATTGTTTCAAAACTCTTAAATCAAACTGAAAGAATGAAAATTAAAGTGACGAAAATAGAAACGACAACGAAAGAGTGCATTTAAAACCAACTATTTTGTCTACATTGACGAGAGCACACGTTTAGCTCTCAACAGTGTAATCTTTTCAATAATAAGAGGTACACTTCATTACTAGGACACCCTGTTAACAACCTTAATGACAACTGGGAGCCATTCAGCTGTTGTATAAAGGAAGGAACAAGACAACAGCAGTAGCCCCAGAGATGAAAAAAGGAATAAGATGACAGCAGTAGCCCCAGAGATGAAAATGGGGAATACCAGCAGTAGACCAAGAGATGAAAAAAAGGAAATAAGATAACAGTAGTAAACTTGAGATGGAAAAAGGAATAACAGCAATAGTCCCAGAACTGAAAAAAATGGAATAACAGCAGTAGTCCTAGAGATGTATAAAGAAATAAAATAACAGCATTAGCCCCAGAGATGAAAAAAGGGAATAAGGTAACAGAAGAAGCCCCAAATATGAAAATGGTAATACGATAATAACTAAAGCCACAGAAAAGAAAATGGAATAAGATAACAGCGGAAGTCCCAGAGATGAAAAAAAAAGAAATAATATGGCAGCAGTAGCCCCAGAGATGAAAAAGGAAATAAGATAACAGCAGTAGCCCCTAATGAAAACAGGAATAACTGTATACTTGAATACATTGGTGTGTACATATGGTGTTGTCAGTAAAAGGTGTGGCTGTAATTTGATTCATGTAAATTCTGTTCAAGTGCCAATACAGCGAAAATTATGGCTTAAGTTTGGTCTCGAGAATTCACTAATATCATTGTTTATATTTATCATGGTGTGTTGAGTAAATGTACATGAAACCTTGAGTACATTCCTCCTGATGTGCTTGATAGTGCATGTGAAATGCAGGACGATTCTCTATGGTGTGTTTGGAGAACATGTTGAAGATTCTTGAGCAGTTGTGCAATGTGCCTCTAGAAGGGACACGTGGGACCTTGCCAGGATATGAAAGGCAGTGACTTGGTGCAAACCACGTGACTGTAAAACATTTGCCATCTTTGAACAGTTTATGTGTATTGACTTTACTTATTTCTCTGAAACTCTACTTTCATTTCCATGGTTATATCCAAGAACTTGATTGCATATTTATGCTATTGACTGCTAATGACAATGCTAGGATAAATTGAATGATTATCCAGAATTGTATGAGCATTGTTGTGAAGTGATGTAAATATCTACACTTTCATTATATTCATGTTATGTATTTGAATGCTGATTTAATAAATGTATTGTTAAATTTATTGACTTTCTTACACATATTGATAACCTTATGTTGGAGAAGAAGAGGTTGGATAGGGGCTCGCTAAATATATATTAAAGACATATTTGTTTTCTCCTTTAGCAAGAAGTTTCCCACCTAGGGAAATATTGTGTGGCGGTAAATGTTTGTCTTTAATGTGGAAGAGAGAAAACGTTTACAGCGCCCGCATATCCGCCAAGTGAGAGAGACGTGGTGTCTTCTGGAGGATTATTAATAACATAAATTAAGATTCTCATCACTTCTAATTAACTGGTTATGGATGATTAATTAATAATAATAATGATAAGCAATAACTATGTGGCGTTGGGGTCACAGTAAGAATTGTTAAGCTTTTACAATATCAGAGATCATTATTAGCCCTTAAATGTTAACTGGATCAGGAAGTAAATTTAGCCTTTATTATATCAGTGGCTAATGTAAAATTTTAAGTATTATATATCAACATTTAAAGAATTTAATTTAGTAAGTTGTATCAATCTATACTGTTCTAAATAATGTCAAATGTTCAATATTCTTGACGTTTCAACAAATCTCTAATATAAATGAATATCAATATAAAGATTGCTTTAAAATTCATAAAATAATCTTTAAATACACAAACAACGTTTTTAAGAGTAATAAAATAAAGCCCTAACACCCAGAGTCATACATAAACTCTTAATACCCAGCCAGCGTTTATCAAGAGTCATAACATAAAATCCTATAGTCCAGACAGTATTCTTTAAGTCGAAAAATAAACCCCTAATACACTGACAACGTTTTCAAGAGTCATATAATAAACCCCTAATGCAGAGACAACGTCATAAAATAAATCCCCCCAAAGCAGACGGCATTTTGTAAGCGTCTTTAAGTAAACCCCGAATGCAAAAGTTTTAAAACAAATTCCTAATTCCAAGACAGCGTTATAAAGATCATAACTAAAACCCCAGTTACAGAGACGGGTTTTTAAAATGTTACTAAAGAAAAAAGTGAAGAGTAAATGTTAACAAAATACAATAAAGTGAATCAACACATGAGATTTACTTTCTAATTCAATGAGTAATGTAAGTTTTTACTAACTAAACAATTCGAACTCTGAACGTAATAATAAATTTGAAGTACGTCAGCGTAAACTGTCAGAAGACCAGTAAGCGAATGGCTTGCTTCGCTGACATCCAGGTAACAAGTTGTCTGTTAGTCCGTACCCAGAAGTCCTGGATCGATTTTGTGCGTCTACCCATTGTTCCATTTTTGACTGACACATCCCTCGTGATCTGAGGCTGTTTTAAATGGGGTATGAACTGACACATCCCTCGTGATCTGAGGCTGTTTTAAATGGGGTATGAACTGACACATCCCTCGTGATCTGAGGCTGTTTTAAATGGGGTATGAACTGACACATCCTTCGTGATCTGAGGCTGTTTTAAATGGGGTATGAACTGACACATCCTTCGTGATCTGAGGCTGTTTTAAATGGGGTATGAACTGACACATCCTTCGTGATCTGAGGCTGTTTTAAATGGGGTATGAACTGACACATCCCTCGTGATCTGAGGCTGTTTTAAATGGGGTATGAACTGACACATCCTTCGTGATCTGAGGCTGTTTTAAATGGGGTATGAAACACAAGTTGAAATCAAAAAAAGATTAATTGAACAGCATTTGAGTGTATGCGTGTGGGGTGGTGCTTGTTGGTGAGTGAATGTTTGTGGGGAAGTACGCATGTTTGCATTTCTGAATATATACGTTCATGTGCTTGTGTGTGTGCGCGCGTGAATGCCTGGTTCCTCTTCAATTTCTAATTTCATCCGAACCACGTTAGCGAATGAATTTGAATCCTAGTTTGCCATCCTTCACTCGTGACGTGTAAAAGTTAATACTTTTCATTTTAGCGGGGATTCGAACTTCAATGATTGTATGTTACAGCTTCTAGCATTACTTCTTGATCCACCCACTAGAAAATATTGTGAAGCATCAACATTAACAGTAATCGATCAGAAAATTGCAAGACTGTTATTTATTTCGGCTTAAACCACAGATAGATAGATAGATAGATAGATAGATAGATAGATAGATAGATAGATAGATAGATAGATAGATAGATAGATAGATAGATAGATAGATAGATAGATAGATAGATAGATAGATAGATAGACAGACAAACAGATAGATAAATAGAGAGAGAAAGAGAGACAGACAGAGAGATAGGATTTAGGAAAAGAAATATTCTTATTAGTCCCTACATTCTCTCAAAAACCACAAATAATGGTTTATTCCTATTTGACTTTCATTTTCTCCGTTTTCTCAACAGTTAGGATTATTTTGACAGTTTACGGACTCAATCGGAAATACCTGATCTGTTGCCCGGCAACGCATATAACACTAGTACAATCATCACGATACAGGAAAATCCTATGTCTTCTGAATAAGGGTTTGTCTGCCAACATTTCTTCATATACGATTGAACGTACTCGAGACTGTCCGGACTGAGCAGTTCATTGATAATCAGTAGGATAAGGCCAAGAAAATCATTTCAAGTAGAGATATTTTGATACAAATTTGTCGCAGTCTAGAATCTAACCGAAAACAATTTGTTTAGGTTTCTTTAGGAAAATGAACTGATGTCCTGTCAAATTTTCTTCGGTAAAATCACATTCCATTTGTCCATTTGTACTGCAAATAATATTCCACAGACATAATAGTTTCATAAATAATATACCTAACACAATAAAAAGTAGACGGGTTATTTCTGAAAATAGCAATTTAAAATTGATTGAGGAATATACCGTTCGTGTGTGTTAATGTGTGTGTGTGTGTGTGTGTGTGTGTGTGTGTGTGTGTATGTGTGTGGAGAGAGAGAGTGAGAAAGAGAGAGAGAGAGAAATAAAAGAAAGGGAGCATTGAGGATAAAGTATGTGAGTTTGCATGTGTTTGAGAGAGAGAGAATGTACGATCTGTTTTACAAACACGAAGTTGAGTTATTCCAACATACAGGAAATATATCATAAAGAAATTCAATAATCCTCATCGAAATCCTGCATTTTCTATAAAAGGTTCTGGCCTTTTTATTCTTAAACAACTCTTTAATTTCTGCTAAACATTTGAAATTGTATTGCCAGTTTCAAAATTTCTGTTATCTGCGGATACCTCTTTTGAAGAGGAAAATTACGTCAGGGTGTAATTTGAGGAGGGGCCGGAGAGATTTGTTTCTCTTGTCTACTTTTCATAGGGAAATCTCAACGTACGATTTGTTTCTCTTGTCTACTTTTAATAGGGAAATCTCAACGTACGATTTGTTTCTCTTGTCTACTTTTAATAGGGAAATCTCAACGTACGATTTGTTTCTCTTGTCTACTTTTAATAGGGAAATCTCAACGTACGATTTGTTTCTCTTGTCTACTTTTAATAGGGAAATCTCAACGAACGATTTGTTTCTCTTGTCTACTTTTAATAGGGAAATCTCAACGTACGATTTGTTTCTCTTGTCTACTTTTAATAGGGAAATCTCAACGTACGATCGTGAAGCAATTATTACTTCCTTCGGGTACCACCCCCTTCCTTCTTTGAGTCCCCTTAGATGGTCTGCTGCATCTTAATTTAACTGTCTCCAGCAATTTTCGTGGTTCTAATAAAGCAGCTCGCCACACTTCAATGAATAAATTCATTGTTATATGACAGCTAGGGTGGGGGTTGGGGTGTGGGGTTTGCATATTTTTTCAACGACAGCAACAAAGGCTTAAAATAGAAACAAATCTAGTCATCGTTTTATGACCCCATTCCTGCTACAGTTTTGTACAGTAAGCATATTGAAAAACAAATATTTGTTCAGATGATATTAATGATTATATATATAAAAAAACAGGACAGAGAGACATACAAACATAAAGACAATGATTGCTTAGGAAAAGGGGAAAATTATATCTTAAGCAGTTTCTAATCTGTACAGATTGGAATATGTAAATTTACATTAACAGTTTCTAAGCTCTACAGATTGGAAGATGTAAATTCACATTAACAGTTCCTAAGCTCTACAGATGTAAATTTGCATTAATAATGATTAAGAGGAGGGGAAACTGGGGAATGAAAAGGATGAGGAGGATTGTAATGATGATGATAAAGATGGTAATGAGAACAGGATCGTGTATATAGAGTGAAGGAAGAAGATAAAGAAGAAGATGATAAGCTACATGAAGACAATTATGATGAAGGCAATGATAGTGATGAATTTAATGAATAAGAATATGATGATGTTGGTAATGGTTGTAGTTAAGGTGGTGATGATGATGATGATTACAACAATGATGACCAGCAGTATTAAGGTTAACTAACCTACGTTTTTACGATGTACAATTTACGTACAAAGATAAAATTCGATCAATATTCGAACTATTAAGAGCACCAAGCATGTGCCAATCTGTTCGTGTTTTATTAATAGGATGGGGTAGGGTGGGAATACAGTTTGGAAACCTTATTTAATAATATGGACGTAAATGATGAATTGTTCTCAAAGCTACGAACGACAACTTCCAGCTGGAATGCTATGAATACAAGTGCGGAAGAATGTTAAGTTATAAATAGACATCAGGTAGCATTATACAAACATATCTTGACGAGTGATTTTAATGGGTTGTCATTTTGTCTTACAAGTATCAAAATAACGTAAACTAAAGGTCAAGGCTGGGATAGATCGTAGACTTTAAAATGTTGAGACAATGATAATGTTTATACATTCGCTGATAAGAAGAGAAATAGCATTTTTACTAAAACTAAGAAAATAAAAGCTTACAAAAATGCCTTATTTTACATCTCTCTCTCTCTCTCTCTCTCTCTCTCTCTCTCTCTCTCTCTCTCTCTCTCTCTCTCTCTCTCGCATACAGGTAAACACGTTTAGCAGGTAAATTAATAGTATCACGTGAAAATCAGTAGTCACGCATGATACACAATACTGATGAAGTGCACCAGGATAAGTTCCAAAGAGTCTTTCAATAAAAGTTTGCATATGTAAGCATTGGCACACAGCCAAATATATCTGAAACGGCATTCCACAAAAGAGCATTTTCAACTTTTTATTTATTTATAGCTGCCCAAGCGCTTTCGGCCTACGGAATTAAATAAATTCCAGACAAGTTAGATTTCTGCCGGTTTATAAACAAGGAAGGTGCAAACAAGGTCGTGAGTAATGCGCCGCATAAAAAACTGCACGCCGAGGTTTTAAAGTCGTGCATTATTTCCCCTAGCACCAAGGCTTTCGTCAGTCGGACCGTTCTTCCGCAGATCGGTCACCTGCGCGGCTTCCCAACCCGAAGAAAACTGGAAGAGTTTGGGTAACACAAATTAATGCCGGATGCCAGACTCTTTATCTTTAGTGCCAGGCTAGACTCCTTTAGCTTCTGCTGTTATTGTATTCGTTTATCAAACTGTCAAACTGCAGTTAATGCTGAGATGAATGAGCCAGTCGCGAGCGGGTGCACGTGCAGAAGTGCACAAACACGCATGATGCAGACATAAAGACAAAGAGAGATATATTGAAACAAGTAGACACACGCATAGATAAATACAAAACATGCTAATTAAGAAAATTAGATAGATAGATAGATAGATAGATAGATAGATAGATAGATAGACAGATAGATAGATGGATAGATGGATGGATGGATGGATAGATAGATAGATAGATAGATAGATAGATAGATAGATAGATAGATAGATAGATAGATAGATAGATAGATAGATAGATAGATAGATAGATAGATGTGTGTCAAATGGACCGTGTAGAGAGGAGCCATGTTATTGCTTTTTTTTTTTTTTAATTAAAAAAGGAAGAAGAACGAAGTGCCTTACTCTAGATCTCTTCAACGACAAAGGTATGAGATAACAACAAAGTTTGTTTACCAGCATAACTTTTTACACTTAGTAACCGCAATGTCCGTCCATTGGTCTAGTTTTCTGGTGTGTCAACCAAGGTCAGTGTATGCTATACATGAGTGTTAATCACATCACCACAAACTGTTTCCTGTTTTAAATGTTTTAAATGTACATCCATTACAGCACACGGCTTGTGTCCTGCTATAATTAAATGCTCATTACAGCATAATTAATTTATATCAGCTACTTCCCCTAAAGTCTGATTAAAAACGACACCTTAATGAGAAATAAAAATAGTTTTGGAACACAATTACACAGACTTCATGATGCACAGGTAAGCCCACTGGCCATGAGAGAAAGAGCGATAAATGGCCTCCCACAAAAAAACTACCTTGGGTTTGAGCCCTGCATAAAAGTATTTTCCCAAACCGAACCTCACTCGCCGCCTGGCTCGCGACCGCTGAGCTTAACGGAAAACTAGCGTGAATAAATACCTATTATTATTGTTTTAATCATAATCATCATCATCATCGTCATCATCATCTTGTAAGGAATTAATTTTAAAAAGTATACAATGAAATCGAACAAATTTTAAGATGTCGTGACGTGAAGCTCGTGGCGAAACGTTCCGAAACTTTTTTGTTAATATTTCATAACGAATTAAAACGAGCATTGTGACGAATTTAACGAATTTATACGAGCATTGTGACGAATTTAACGAATTAATACGAGCATTGTGACAAATATAACAAATTAATACGACCATTGTGACAAATAGAACGAATTAATACGAGCATTGTGACAAATAGAACGAACCATATGATGAAAAGAGGCGACCCTGATGAAACAATAAAATTGAAATTGAAAATTACTTTATGACATAATTTATTACCTCATAATGAAACGATACGAATTTTTGTGAGGTATTGAAATAAGAATGTTGTCGAAACGAATGTTATTTCGAAATTTTAAGAATCTATTGACGAAAAGGTATACATGGCAGATGAGACAAACCTTTCGACGAAATAGCATTTAATCTAACGAGTAAACAAACCTCATAAAGACGAAATAGCATTAATCTAATGAGTAAACAAACCTCATAAAGACGAAATAGCATTAATCTAATGAGTAAACAAACCTCATAAAGACGAAATAGCATTAATCTAATGAGTAAACAAACCTCATAAAGAAATTAAGCTAGCTTTATAACGCAAAAATAACTAATGAAATTTGTATCACGTACGACGCACTCATACAAATATAATCTGGAAACAAAGCCATTCACTGTGTACCAAGAAGAATCAGGAAACATTTCAAGATAGCATTGCCTGGTAAATAATGGTCAACCGATTTGTTAATCGTCCAAACAAAACAATTTTTTTTAAAGATTTCTTTTAGATTATTCATTTTAGGTTCTTTATATACTTTTAAAATCTATTTATTTATCTGGTTATATCTTTTCAAGAGAGAAGCACGGGGGCGGCAGAAAGAGAATTAAGTTAATATGTATTTATAAACAAGAGCTTACAAGACAGCCATGTGCAAACAGTGAGGTACCGACATTTTTTGTTGTTGTTTTGCAGGACCACTAATATCTAATAAAATGGATGCCGTCGGGCGGTTGATTATTTGGCAAATTTGCAACATTACTTTTACGGCCGCTAGCGCATTCCTCACGTACTGACTCCCAAATGTTGCAAGCAAACGAATCCTGCACTTTATTATGATAGCAGGAATGTTTCCTGGATATTTCGTTCTATTTGGGGATTTTTTTTTATATCATGTCAACCAACTGATCAATCAATCAGTCAATAACAATGAAAATCAATCCAAGGTGTATATATGAATTATTCTACCAATCCAATCAAAAGCCAATGCAGTTAATGCACATGTATTTAAATCACTTCCTGAAGAGAAGTTTATACCTGCACCTCATATGTGCCAATTTGTTTACCATTGAAAGAGTTCACTTTCATGCAACCAACAAATGTATCACTCTGTCTCAAACTGGGCGCCTTAAAACATAAACAAAGATGCAAACTGTTATATATAATATTCAGTAGCCACAGACCACAGACTGGTATAAGGTTCACAAAATAAAAAAGATAACGAGGCAATAATTATATTATATTTTTTCAAATCACATGCTATTTTAAAATGTTCATTTAGCACATACAGCGCCTTTGAGCTCAAACTTTTCTAAATGCAGGTAGTTCTTCAAGTTCACTAGATGAGACCTTTCTGAACGCTATCCTAGCTACCAAGCAAGTCAGAAGACCTTTCTGAACGCTATCCAAGCTCACAAGCAAGTCAGAAGACTTTTCTGAAAGCTAGCCTTGCACACAAGTGATTCTTCAAACTCCTTAAAACATGCAAGTGACTAGACCACAGCTACGTACTGTCATGTATTTTTAGTCAAACTCATAGGCACATATTTTACTCACAAAATAAACACAAATTTTATGACAATTAACTGAGCTGACAGATTAAGGTTATGGTTAGTGTGAATGCGAACTTAACAGTCCTGTTGGAGTTCACATGCGGATATTTATACTAGTCAACGCAATCATCCCCAGAACTAGGGGACTTACTCACTACTCATGTGCGCTATAATGATGTCTTCTAGAAGTTGTTGAATGTCCTGAAGTCAAGTGGAATTTTTTCCCTGAAAATGATTTTAGAGCATAAAGGTTTAATTTATGAAATGTCAATTATTAGATATTTGTTTTTAATGTTTACATTTTGTTAATTTCTTCTTTTATTAAATGCTAAGTATGTGTGCTATTTGTGACTGAAGTTGTACATGTTGTAGGTAGAACGAATGCCACATGCTCATGACATCATAAAGTGTACTAGGGAAAGTGCATGAGGTCATAATTGCTCAGAGGGAAGTGCATTAGCCAATGATGATGACTGATATGATTAACAAATGACTGACAGAAATAGGTGACTCCTAGACTTTAAGCAGGTATTTGTTAGGGATGTTAAAGTGGACAGAGGCATGACTTGAAGACAGTTACGTCTGATTGACAATTAGCAGAGTTGGTAGAATTTAAAGTTGAACAATGACCATAAACTGAGTACTAGCTGACCAATTAGATCGATTTAGGGTTCAACTTAGAATTTGATATTAGGGACAGAGGCTGCGCTGAAGAAGAAGGTTCGGAATTCCAATTGGAATGCATGGGAAAGTGACCAGTGCGAAGTACAAAAAGATTAGTCAGAGTTGTTAGGACTGAATTTGGTGTTGTTAAATTTTCATGTAAATTATGATTAAGACAACCGTTCTATTTGCATTTAAGTACTGCAACCTTGAACTTGTATTTTCTTGATATCTACTTTATGTGACATAACTTGATCTGCATGATTTTGTTCAATGCATTTCTTTACCCCCGTAAAACTAATGACATTTAAATTTTATTAAAAGCATAAGATTTAAGAAAGAAGTTACTGATAATAATAGAAGGCTAAGTTGATTAATAGAAACATTGTCTTTTATCTCATTGGAACTGAAAGCATCTGTGTCCTTCAAATAACGAGATAAAACATTCATAAATCAGTACACCAAGGACTATGAAGCTAGGATCTGCAGATTTTGATTAGATTTGAATATCCAATCAGGATGAGATCTGTAGATTGCTTTTTATCCGTTGTACATAATTATGTTTACAATTACCTGCTAAATCTTTATGTAGAACTGATTCAATTTTTCTGTTACTATGTATATTGTAAGATGAATGTATCTATTTTTTATTAAATTCTTGTTAAGTTTTCTTTACAATTCGCACTTCCTTGTGTAACTGGAGGAAAATCTCAGACACGCGTATTATGATGTAAAAAGTCACAAGTGTAATAAAGTCGGGCGAAATGAGATCGAAATGCAAAATGTTTTGCATGGTACGTAGGAGTATTATGTCAAGTCAGCATTTATTCTAGCACATAATTATCTGTGTTAAATGGCTGGATGAGGGGATTGTCGACAGGACACAAGCTCTTTAGATTGCATTTCTTAACTATTTAGAGTATTTTAGACCCTGATCAGCTGGAAGATGAATTTACATTAATTGGTGAATATAAATTACTCATTTGTTAGAGTCATCTTCACGATTAAAAAAAAAAAGTTGACAAGACCAGTTACAGACATTCTTACTGGGAGACAATTTTACCCGCACCCAGAGGAACACACCATGCAAACCAAAACTGAAGAAAACATTTCTCAGAATAAGTAGAGCTCTCGCGTTCCTTTTTCTTTTCTTTTTTTAAATATATATATTCAGATCACAAGCGGCAGCAGAATTATCTTGGAGCCCACATGTAAATCTTTCATGCTTAATTAGCACAAAAGTTCGCTGGGACCATCCAGGATCACACGTAATTCTTCAGATTACAAAGAAGCACATACCTCTCTAGAAGTGGTCAAAGTTACCAATAAATCTTCATAGTAACACGAACTTGCCTAGGACTGATCGAACTTACATGTAGTTCGTCATGCTAATGAACACAAACTTCTCTAGATCTAGCCGAGGTCACATGCTCTCGTTTGATCATGTTAATGCATCTTGTAGGTTAATATTGATACATCAAGTCGAGCGTCCAATCGATGTGACTTAGTAGCTTAGCAACCGCTTTATATACATCGGGTTCTTCCTTCCTGTCTCATTAGAAAGAACCTTTCTTTCTTTCTTTCTTTCTTTCTTTCATGTTTCTTTTTTCACTCAATATATTTCAATTGCTGATTTTACTTTATTTCTTACGATTTCTTTCCCTCCTCTTTCTTTCTTTCTTTCTTTCTTTTTTCTTTCTCTCTTTCTTTCTTTCTTTCCTTTTTAACTTTGTTTCCTTTCTTTCGTTTCTGTCCTCGATTTTTTCATTCTTTCTTTCCTATATCCTTTCTTTATTCTTCATTTCTTTTTCCTTTCCTTTTTATTGTTTCGAAACATTTCTTTCCTTCCTTTCCCCACTTCTGTTTTATTGTATTTTCTTTTTCCTTTCCTTTCTACTTTCTTTCTTTCTTCCATGCCTTTATAATTTTTTTCTTTGCTCCCTCTTCCTGGCGTTTTTCTAAAACTTTCTTTTGTTTTCTTTCTTTAAGCTATTCCATCATTCTTGCCATTCATTCTTTTAAAAAGCGAATAACTTTTGTTGTTATTTCTTTTGTTAAGATTGATTCAAGTGGGAAGTGATTTTAAAAGCCATTCAATTTTCTTATCACCCAAAACGCGTAGTGGTTCCGCAAAAATAATAAACGTTCGAGTGGAGACGATGTTGTTGTTGGCCCTGTTATTATTGTTGTTGATGATGACAGCGATGATATTTTGTGTTATTTATTCTTTAACTGTGTGGGGTTTTTTTTTATTCCTGAGTGTTCAAGCTTGAAGTCGTCACTGCTTGTCGGTGTAATGAAATATAAAAGTGATAATGTGTAATGAAATGTAATAGTGATAATGTGTAATGAAATGTAAAAGTGATAATGTGTAATGAAATGTAATAGTGATAATGTGTAATGAAATGTAATAGTGATAATGTGTAATGAAATGTAATAGTGATAATGTGTAATGAACTGTAATATTGATAATGTGTAATTAATTATTATAATGATAGTTGAATTGCAATAGTGATAATATGTAATGAACTATAATAATGATAATGCGAAATGATCTGTAATAATGAAAATGTGTAATGAATTATTATAGTGACACTATGTAATGAATTGCAATAGTGATAATGTGTAATGAGCTATAGTAATGATAATGTGTCATGAAATGTTATAGTGATAATTTTTTTTTCATTTTTAAACTGAAGTCCACGAGTCGTCGGGACAATTTTCTGTTTGTCTTATACCCCAAATTAATTATAATCTGTGGTCATAGAAATATTTTTGTTTCAATTAATAATGTGGGAGTATATGAGTCAAAGAACAGAATGAAATGGAGGAAGCTGGTTGTCCCAACGGCGGCAAGACTAAGGGATAGATAGATAGATAGATAGATAGATAGATAGATAGATAGATAGATAGATAGATAGATAGATAGATAGATAGATAGATAGATAGATAGATAGATAGATAGACAGACAGACAGGCAGGCAGGCAGGCAGGCAGGCAGGCAGGCAGGCAGACAGACAGACAGACAGATAGGCAGGCAGGCAGGCAGGCAGGCAGACAGACAGACAGACAGACAGACAGATAGATAGATAGATAGATAGATAGATAGATAGATAGATAGATAGATAGATAGATAGATAGATAGATAGAAATGAGTCAGGTATTTTTATGAGTGCGAGTTACTTCCTGTTTAGTGCTTACTTATATGTGTGTGCACGCGAGTGTGAGTATCTGTGTGTGTGTGTGTGTGTGTGTGTGTGTGTGTGTGTGTGTGTGTGTGTGTGTGTGTGTGTGTGTGTTCATCAGTGAGTGAGTGTTCCTTTCTTTAATTTTAAGTTTTATTTCTAGTGAAGCAACATATAATCTTGATTTTCTGTTCGGTGGTGTGAGTGTTTGTTAATCTTGGAAGAAGACGGAAAACAAAATAAATGAGTGTGGGATGGAGTAAGGAAAGATCTTTCTTTAATTTAAGAAAACACCCAAAAATAGAACGACAGTTTGTTGAATGCTTTAAATCTTCTCATCTCACGTAAAACGTGAGCAGTTTAATTTTTCCGGGTTGGGAGGGGGGAGGCAAAACTCCGAATAGAGTTATCTATCTTGTTCAGATAATGTGTGCATTATATTTAGTTCTAGAAAACATTCGAAGGAAGGAACAGACAGCGCGGTCCCCCACCACCACCACCAACAACACCACCATACACAGTCTTTCTTTTTTCTTTTCTTTTATAAAGTGAGATTTATTTTCAGTTTAGAAAGAGGGTTGCCACTGATATGCTGTTTCGTTAACGTTTTAGGAAATGTCAATGTTTTGCATAAATGCTACATTTTAAAACAATCGTAAATAATAAACATTTGGATTTTACTTTTTGTATATTCATTAAATCATTCTTCAGCTTATAGGTCCAGTCAGTTAACTTTTACTTCGTTCACATTTTATTTTTCTCCATTTAAACGGACACTCGCAATTTATCTCTTTGATTTTCCTCTTACTCGTTCTCATTTATTCTTCGTTCTCATTTATTGTTCGTTTTAATGTATCGCATGTTTTCATTTATTACTGGTTCTCAATTATCGCTCGTTTTCATTCATTGCTCGTTTTAATGTATCGCATATTCTCATTTATTATTTGTTCTCACTTTCTGCTAGTTCTCATTTATTGCTCATTCTCATATATTTCTTCGCGCCATGATGTGAACGGAGTCGGTATTTTTGCACGTCCCCATTTGTTTCATTTTTTTTTAAATAGCATTGTTTTCTAATAATTGCACTCTCATTAATTACACTGTTCTAGTCATGCAGCATTCTCATTTAGTACGCACTTCTAAATATTTTCTAACACTTGGACATACACTTTCAAACAATATTCGCTGGGCACGAAAAAGGGAATTTGAATATTTTACTTTTCTATTAATGGAGTTTAATTTGCAACATATTAAACAAACTGGTTTGGCATCTACTTAATTATGCAATTATGCAGAAAAAATGAAAGGGCGTTAATATGTTAATCAGGATGAAAGAAAAATTGAAATCAAGGAAAGAAAGAGGTTGCAATCAGATAAACACTTTTTGAAAATACAATAAATAAATTATAAATACTGAAGGAATGGTAAATTTATGAAAGAATAAACAAATGCATAACGAGGCAAAACAAACAGCAAAAAAAAAGATTTTAAAAAATACACAAACAAACTAACAACTAAATAAACAAATACCAGCACATAACAGAGAGGCAAAGCATGAGAAATTGAAAGGCAAAGCATGAGAAATTGAAAGGCAATAAGAGAAAAAAATAAACAAAATGACAAAGAAGAGTCTCGTTTCAATTCCTATGAAGAAACCCCGAAACGTTGATTTCGCGGAAGCCTTCAAACAACACATAATCTGTCATTATCAGGCTCCCATTCGCAAAATCGATGCCCAAGATAAAAGAAAAACTTAAACAAGATCTATCAATTATCAAATAGTCCCAAAACGTTGAAAAGTTTCCGTTAAAATGACGTCATCGCTAGCAGTATCAAGGCAATCAATTCTTATTAACCTGTTTACAATTTCTAGTTCAGGATTCACATTTCATGTATTTCTTTTGATTCCATGATATAGTGTTGTTAATATTCAAGTCGTTCAGAAGTCATTAAATTATAATTTCTAGTTCAGGATTCACATTTCATGTATTTCTTTTTATTCCATGATATAGTGTTGTTAATATTCAAGTCGCTCAGAAGTCATTAAATGATAATTTCAGTCTCGCTATAGCTACAGCGCATTCTGTTTACTGCAAGAGCCTCTTCTAGCTGTCTGTCATGGTAAAATACTTCTGTCAGCTGCATAGTTCGACAACCACTATAACATTAAAATCCTTCAGCAGCAGCAAAAACAATTTTTTTCTTTTCTCAATATTAAAGTTTCTTCTTAAGCACGAACTATGAACTAGTGAGGTAATCCAAGAATTTGAGTATGAACGGAAGTGACGAAATGCCTCCTCAAGTCTGCAATCAGTGCCCGACATATTCGGCCTCCAAGCCGTTAATTCTCCTCATTTACCCCGTCCCGCGTGTGAATGAGTATAGGTTGTTGCGTGAACATTTGGAATAGAAACAAGACACACACCACCACCCCAACCCACCTCTCCACCTACTTAACATAAACTTGAGTTCCACACAAAAGAGCAGTTGTTTTTGGTTTTTTTAAAAAAAAAAGTGGGGGGGGGGCGGGCAATTTTGATCAGTGTACCTTAATTCGAATTGTTGGTGGCCGAGACCAAAAAGTGTCTACAAGTCATTTCCTGCACATCTGGCTTCTTTGCCTACCTGAACCATAAGACTTCTTGTTTTACCTTTAGTCACCATTTCAGGTTTCAGTGCTCTCTCTCAAGTTTCTTTAAGCTTTTATTATGTATATATATGTATTATACTTAAACTGTATAAACTATAAAGGGATTTTAACATCTTATATTATGTATATGTATGTATTATACTTAAACTGTATAAACTATAAAGGGATTTTAACATCTTATATTATGTATATATATATGTATTAGACTTAAACTGTATAAAGGGATTTTAACATCTTATATTATGTATATATATGTATTAGACTTAAACTGTATAAAGGGATTTTAACATCTTATATTATGTATATGTATGTATTATACTTAAACTGTATAAAGGGATTTTAACATCTTAACTGGGCGTGTGTATTTATATGTGCACGGAAGTGTATGAGTGTGCGTATGTGTGCATGCTTGTCTGATTACAGTTTCGAAGTAATATCATTTAAAACAATAATAACATTGATTTAAAATCTTAAGTGAATGGTTATTTTAAAAAATTATATATATCATTTAAAACAATAAATACTATCAATTGTAACTAGATACGGTCAAGGACTTTTTACTCTCTTCCCACAATGCAATACCCCTTGGAAACAGTTATGATTAATTGGTTCATTCTCCGTTTTTTGTATAAGACCTTAATTTCATTGCACGTGGACTTTCAATTTGTAATTAAGTTTCCTTTTCTTTTTAACTAGGCAGCGGGTATCTACTGAAAGTAGACTGTTAAAGTCTTTAAAGACAGCGTGAAAGGCATAATTAGCCGGTCCCAACATACAAACGCACACACACATATGATCACACTTGATAATAATTTGTATTTGATTAAAGCCACACACGGTTACGTACATATATTCAGGGTAAAACGGTGCATATAAAAAAATAGAATAAATCAGCTGACAGGCAAAAATTATGTTTTCACGGTACAAGATAGGCTTTGCTTTTAAAAGAATATTAGCTAAAACGCAGCTGCTGTGGATTTTATTTTTAAGAGAGAGTGCACAGGATTCTACTTTGTTTAATACGCATGACTCAACTTCCAACTAATTTTTGCACTGACATCAGCTATCCATGAATGGAGTGCGCGTGCGTGCGTGCGTGCGTGTGTGTGTGTGTGTGTGTGTGTGTGTGTGTGTGTGCGTGTGCGTCAGTGAGATATTAGGAAAAAAAATACCCTAAATAAATTTAACTTTTTGAAAGTCTAGCATGGAGGATAAATATGTACGTGCGTGTGTGCGTGCAAGTATGCATATGTTTGTAAGAGTGCTTGCGCTTATGTCTGTATTCTGTGCGCATACCTAAAACTAACGAAGCTAACAAATTATTGTAAGTAGGCAGATCACTTGGTTCAATGTAATACTTTCTCATTTTCAAACCTTTATGACGTACTATGCTTTGATGTTATATTACTTACTTGTTGAGTTACTGTTCATGAAATTTTAAACGTAAAAAAAATAAAATAATATACAGGCCTGAAAATGGCGACTAATTTAGTCGCCATGGCTAGTGAAAAAAAAAATTGGCGACTAAAAAAAAAACTTTAGTCGCCAACTGCGAGTGCGCTAAAATGAACGATTTTGTGAACAAGTATGGGTTTGTAAATTTTCCTATCCGTATTTTTACTCAGCCCGGAAGTCCCCAAATTTTCACTCTTCATTTCCTGTACAAAGATCAACAAAGAAGTACATGTGTTTGAAATTGTATATCTTTTAAATTTCTGCTCACTTGAGATCTATTATTATGTGTGCTTCTATACGTTTTCACTTGTGCATTCATATAGATGCGAAAGCATTTGCCAAGCATGTTTTCATTAGTCAAGAACGAAAGTCAGAGGTTCGAAGACGATCAGATACCGTCGTAGTTCTGACCATAAACGATGCCAACTAGCGATTCGCTGGATTTTGTCAATCCTTACAGTGTCCGGACCGGGTGAGTTTTCCCGTGTTGAGTCAAATTAAGCCGCAGGCTCCACTCCTGGTTGTTATATTTTTACCTTGTTGACTATTTGAAAATATTGTTTAGCAAGGGAATAAAGAATGAATATTTTTAATATGTTTAAACATTGAGACTGTTCAAGAACTCGGGCCTAACACAAGTATTTCTTTCTTACATGTCGCCAGTTACATTTCTTCTAGATCTAAATTATTTGGTAATACTATTTATAAAAATAAAAATTAATTAAAATAAAATAATACATTATAATAATATGCAAATATATTATGGATTAAAAGTTATGCACATAAACACGGTTTTTATCATTCGTTTTTCTTTTGCATCTATTCTGAATGCTGATAAGTTAAGTTAATTTAACCGGTTTCCACTAGTAGCACTCTAACTTGTATCACATTGTTTGTAGGTTGGTTGTACAGTGAAGAGCAACAGGCCTAGAAAGTTACAATACACTGAGTGGCCGGATGTTCTGATCCCAGCAGATGATGATGATGATGATTGATTATTGATAACTTTATCAGATTAAGTTGAAAGTAAAAATAAAAACATCACTGTAAAACAACACAAAATTGAGCTTTCGTTGTAAAAGACCTTCTTCAGAAAATTCCCATTGATTTGTATAACACTGACATCATTCGCTCTCTTTCTCTCTCTCTCTCTCTCAAACTCCCCCCCCCCCCCAAATTATCTTAATAATATCCAGCTACTACTTTTATTAATAAAATTGACACGATACTATAGCTAATAACCACATGACCACCCAGATTACCTGAACAAAACAGTATTTTTTTATGTTAGGCTATTTTGATTGTCTAGAAAAAAATTAAATTGGCTAGTAAAAATTTTAGTTTGGCTAGTAAAATTTTTAGTTTGGCTAGTAAAATTTTTAAGTTACTAGCCAAAGGCTAGTGGGACTTTTTTTTCATTTTCAGGGCTGATATACGGTTCAAGAAACGATTCTACAATTACATAGTAACAGTAATGTTCATACCAACCGCCTTCCAACACACACACACACACACACACACACACACACACACACACACATACACACTCACACCTCTCACACACACACACACACACACACACACACACACACACACACCTTACACTCACTCACACACACACACACACACATATATATATATATATACACAAACACACACAGCAACACACTATTATAAACATCACCCAAACCTTTTACCTCAGATACAATATCCCAAATAGTACTTCCTTTTTAATCTTTACAAAATATTTCCTGTTATATGAACAAAATATTTAGTTAAATGTTAATATTATCAGACACCATCAACCTATCAACACACAAACGCACGTACAACGCAGCGCGCCATTATGGGTCCCATCCGGCCACTCTACGAAAGATACTCCAGATATAAACTTTATTCAACCGTAAAAATTGCGGCACAGCTGATGAAAATACTTTGCAAGTAAATGGTAGCATTATCGCCTAATAACGACCACCTCTTCTAGCAGCAATACATATGCACACAACACACCCACAAAACATTTCAATTACCACCCTACTCTTTCACCTCCAGTGCTTCACAGAACAGCGGAAGAAATTGCGGGCTCTCGACAGTAGATGGCGCACACTATAATGCAGAACATATTCCGCTAATGCAAGTGTGCTTTTGAGAAACGGGTATTAATTAGCTCGACAGGCTCGAGCGGCTTAGTGAAGGAGTAATTAGATCCGTCTTTTTAAGTTATTATGAGACCCCGTCCACCCACCATTACTCCATACATATCATTTAATTCATATTCTTAAGAATGACAAATGATAAAACACAACAATAAATTTATTAAATCAACAATCAAAACATACAACGCATACAGTTGAAAAGGAACACAGACACATACTTCTACAGAGGATAAATGTTCAGATAATGCCCACCACTTATTCAGTCTCAATAATAAAATAACCTAGTTAGTAACCAGGAATTGAATAGTGAGTCTATTTCTCATCACAGAATCAGAGCAGGAGAGAAGGAAGAAACAATAGTTTAATTTACTTGACTTTTTTCATGAGGTAAGCTGTCACTCTCAACAATGTCACAGGTCACTTGTTTTGGGGTGGATAATGGGTCTAAGTGTGCATCTAGACACACTACCTGCACTGTTCTAAGAATTCTATGGGAATATGGATCCTGAATGGAGATCCACATTACCAATTTCCAGCAACCCTGTTGCCAGCAAAATGTAACAAATAGGACACGGCAGCAAAGTAGGTCAAGTAAAGTGTAGTAGGTCATTGCAGTCTGAAGTGGATACAAGGTAAAACCCTATGCTCTTGTATGGAAAAAGTCAAATCAAGCGACAGCCTAAGATTCGGGTCTAAAATGTTTCTACACTCCCATATCTCTCCAAAAATATTTTTCAAACTTACATTCCTGCAACAGAGTTTATTAACCCGGTAGGTATAAAATATAACATAATCAAATTCACTAGGGACAATGTCATATGTACAATAAAGCAATATACAAAATCTCTCCGATTACAAAGCCATAGAAAATCAGTTCAAATATAAGAAAACATTTTAAAATCTAATTTCAAATCATAAAATCAACATTCTAAATACATGAAATCATTTCTGAGTCAAATATCAACTAAAATCAGTAATTCTAAGTGCAAGAAAATATTTTAAAGTCCACTTTTTCTAAATCAGATCACATTTTCTTAGATAACTCACCAGCTCACGACCAGCCTTTTATGACTGGACTTGACAAACGAAATCAAAGTGACAAGAAAATTTGGTTTTTTTAACAGATCACTTTCTATCTGACTCTATTGGTTTGATGTGTTATTGGCCAGTACCAGAACAATGATCGGTCATAACTGGCCAACCTCCTAGAACTGGTTGCATCACTGGGTGACCTTATTACCTCTTAAAGCAATAACAGACACATTTAAACCAAACGTGTCTACACTTAAAATTGTCATCTCCTATGGTGACCACAAACACACATTAAGCCAAACTTGTCTTCGCATGACTGTCATCTCTCAAAGATGCCACAGACACATTGAACCAAGCATAGACTATACATAACTCTGTCATCTCTCAAAGATGCCACATGGCTATGTCATCTCTCAAAGATGCCACATGGCTATGTCATCTCTTAAAACCACAACAGACCTATTCAGCCAAGCGTGGCTACAGGAATCAAACATCATACCACCATTAACTGGTTGGCAGTACTGAATGTGCTCCGTACCACACTTGTCCAGATATAGTCGTAATCGCACCATATTTGTCCAGATATAGTCGTATTAGTACCAAATGTGTTCAGATATAATCGTATTATTGTCATATTTATCCAGATATAACCGTATTAGTACAAATTTGTCCAGAAATCATATTAGTATTAAATGCCAGGAAACAGAATTCACTGCAAAGATATGACGTGTGGTGACGCGTAAGCTAATCTAAATCGAAAACAACTATATATACATCGACATGTAACTGGCAGCATCCAGCTAAAAATTTGTCAAATTACATTGCTGATTTTAGGGCTCATAGGGATTTTTTTTTTTTAATGTGGGGTGTTGGGAGGTGGTGGATCGTTTTTCCATTTTTTCTTTATACTTTCCTCCTCGTAATGTTATTTGTGGTGTGCCTTTTGTTTTTTACTTTAATTTTGCTCTTACTCTACAACAGCGCCTAAGGATAAGAATAAATGCAAGAAGATAAAACTAATTACAAAGCAGTGCAAAAATACAACAACGCAGCCTAACGTCAAGGCCAGATCAAGGGAAACAATTTCCAATATAACAGGGGAAAGAATTATGCATGTCACCACTCTGGAGCACGTTTAGAAAAAACAACCAGTGAGCATGCAGAAATGTGCGTGCATTGGGGGGGGGGGAGGTTAGGTGCTCAAGTAGACTGTCATTCCCCTCCAGCTGCAGTGTGTGGGAGGAGCATAAAGTATTGATTTTCGGTATTAGAGTTACTCCCCTTCTCAGTTTGGTCGGCTGACCCACTTTTTCTTTCCTTTTTTAATTTTTTTTTTAAAAAAAAAAAGAAGAGCTTCAATTTGCTTGCCTTCGTGTTTCACGACAGTCTTCGTCGCTTGATTAACAGTGTCCCCAAACTATCTGCATGCTACATTAAATAATCAAGTAAAGGTTTATATTTTGGAGGAATGAGGCCAGTGTAATCATATCATTAACAAATAATAAGTTCAAAGTTTCTCAGTTCTTTGTTGTAAATTGTTTTGATAACCCGTTAAAATATATTTACTCAATCAAATGGTGATGCAATCAATAAAGGCGAGGGTCATAGACGTGTCTGGTTCTATTTTTAGCCTCTAACAAATAAATACAGTTATATAAAAAGTAATAAAGATAACAGGATTAGATTAGTGTTTAGAGTTATCAGGGGAAACTTGGGTTTGAAGCATTTTCTCTGAAATACCACAGTGTATGATGCTGAAGATAGCAGCTAGGCTGGCTTGGCATCCGTCGCTGAAGATAATATATAGTTTTACCGCTCAGAATGTTGTAAAAAGAGAAGGATTAAATGAAGTTCCAGTCATTTCCCAAATTTATTAAGTCATCCATTATGTAAGCGCTGCCAAGCATCACAAACCACAGTCACGTTCAGTTGTACTAGCATACATTTTTTAACAATAACAATAAATGAAAATAGCGTGTCAAAATAATTACTAAATGACAAACAATATGTTGTTAGAGGATTTGAAAAGTCGGGTTCTACTCCCCCAAATCTCTTTCAACCCATATAACACTGAGAGAACGTAACAAAATTCAAGGTAACGGTTGTACTTGTTATTGATACTAATCTTAAATGGTTTGCTTGGCTGGTTTTTTTTTGTTTGTTGTTGTTTAATTTGGTTTTGTTTTTGTGTTTTGTTTTGGTTTGTTTTTTCGGGGGTGTTTTAAGTTAACTTTATATATATATATATATTTGTTGGGAGATGTAGTTTAACATTTAAATTTCACATAATATCAAATTAGATATTTCTTACTATTTGCATCACGTTTGCAATTAATGCGATTTACTATTTAGTTGTTTTCTTCTCGATCAGTTTGAATACTTAACCTATTTTGTTTGCGTATCATTGCTCTGGTAGTTGAGTGGTGTGTTACATATTAATTGATCTTTAAGTCCAGTTTTAATGTTGCTCTGGTAGTTGAGTGGTGTGTTACATATTAATTGGTCTTGAAGTCCAGTTTTAATGTTGCTCTGATAGTTGAGTGGTGTGTTACATATTAATTGGTCTTGAAGTCCAGTTTTAATGTTGCTCTAAGTCTTTCTCTGCTAATGCAGAACGACATTGCTACAACACTACTTCATGATCGCTGTAGTTCCAAAAGGTTTAATCATTTTCAACCAACATGTCACGAGCCGGAAGTCAAACTATTACATGCCACGCGACTCGCCAGATCACAATACTGGTTGACAGGAATATTATTGTATCTCGATAGCTGCACCTTATAACCGTACGTCACAATATGTGTCAAACTTCTGCAATTATAAATGTACGTAGCAGTTGACATCTTCGTTCGCTGTGATGTCAGTCAGGGATCGAGGAAACCCGATCTTTACCAACATTTCCGTAGAACTGAGGCCAAGAAGTGACAGATTCGGTTTATTACTGGATTGGTCTAGGCGTGCGCTAAAGATCACTCATAAATCTGTCAATAAATGATCGACATCAGCAATAGCAAAGCGAGAAACAATACTGGCTGTTTGGGTAACAGCAACATTATTACACTGGAACACTACAATAGTGGTACTTTATTAGAGCAGCAATGGCAGTCTGTGTAGCAACTGAACTTTATTTGGGCACTAACACTGACAATCTCAAGGACGAAGTTAGCAATTTGGGAATAGATTAACATTAACTATATTGGAAACAACTCTGACAATGTAAAGAACAGCACTGGTCATGTGACAAACAGCAACATTGATAATTTAAGAAACAACTCTGGATATATGACAAAGAACAACACTGGTAACATAACAAACAACACTAATAATGAAAACACAGCAACATAATTTGAGAAACAACACTGGTAATGACAAACAACAACACTGTTAATGTTTAAAACAGCAACATTGATAATTTGAGAAACAACAGTGGTAATATGACAAACAACAACACATATAATAAACAAACAACAACACTGGTAATATGACAAACAATAACACTTGTGATTTGACAAATAACACTGGTAATATGAAAAAGAACAACACTGGTAATATGACAAACAACAACACTAGTAATATGACAAATATCAACACTGGTACTGTTACAAACAGCAACATTGATAATTTGAGAAATGCACTGGTACTATGACAGACAACAACATTAGTAATATGACAAACAACAACACTGGTAATATGACAAACAACAACGGCAGTTTGTAAAACAATACATGCGTGGCATCAAATATTACGTTTGAAAACTGAAGAAGTGTTGTTGATGATTATGGTTTTTGATTACTTCAAGTTTTCTAGCACTAATTCAATTTCATTAATCAGACCACTGCAATAAACCCATAGCATCATCGTAGTATGGTCTGTGACGTCAGCGATAGTTACCAAAATTAATCCATCCCTCAATCACTCAATCATTAATATATTCTGTACCTATACCGTAACTGTTTATTGCAATGGTGCGCGTTGTAACGCAAACTTCCATATTAAAATCTACTTCTAATCAAATATTCATATTTATACTTGAAATCAACTTTTTTTTAAAATAACAATAAATACATTAAAGAAAATAGAAATTTATATATTTTCCTCATTAGGACTGTTCGAATACATATTTTTTTCAAATCATGAAGAAAACTTACACTTACATGGAATGTTAATTATTCAATATTCACGCTAGACTGCCCAGAAACCAGACGAGCACCATTTCATCCAAAAAGAAAAGGAAAAAGTGAAAATAAAATGAAAATGCATAAGTAATTATCTACAATATATTTTCTTCTTTTCACTCCAATTTCATAGCATTCAACGAAAAATGCGTTGAATTTTTGTGGTAATCTGTTAGCTCTACGTCCGACTCCTTCCCCTCTATACCCGATTCCTTTCCCCTGAGGTAAAGTGGACATTATCTTTCACTTTGAAACTGTCTTCTGTCTCAAGGGTCGTTCCGATGACTGCCTTCTCAGAAGCGTGAATAAGACAAAGTAACAGTGCAAAAAATCGGTCATAAGCAGATCTCCGGTGTCGTGCAGAATTCTGTGAATAATACACGTCGACAGGGCAGTGTGCTTAACTAAATAACAGCATAGATCTCAAGGGAATTAACTGTGTAAATTCCTCGCTGATCACTGAGAAATTCATTAAGGTCTGTTGTAATTGCTTCTATTGACCTGCCTCCTGTGGCCTTGCACCGGCACCTCCAGATGCAACATGGCAATTGTGGCTTTTCGACCGAGCAGACATCGTGAATGCCGAATGAGGTTAGCAGCAGGTGAGGGTCGAGTCTCAGACAGCAAAGAGACGGACTCGATATCGATTTGTCTTATTGTGACGTAATACCGCGGATAATTATGGGGGCAATCTTTATTTAATGCAATACTTTTGGGAAAGGACGCGCTTGATACGGTGTTTCCATTTCGTTTCGTTTTCATTCGTTTCATTTGGTTTAGTTGCTTTGATTTCTCTGTCTTTGCACATTTACTTAGTTATGTGTTGTAGTTTGATTGTAGAGGATGTTATTTCATAATGACATTTCTGGAAACATATTTACTTAGTTATGTGTTGTAGTTTGATTGTAGAGGATGTTATTTCATAATGACATTTCTGGAAACATATTTACTTAGTTATGTGTTGTAGTTTGATTGTAGAGGATGTTATTTCATAATGACATTTCTGGAAACATATTTACTTAGTTATGTGTTGTAGTTTGATTGTAGAGGATGTTATTTCATAATGACATTTCTGGAAACATATTAGGCATGGCCTCTGTCAAGGAGTTCCACAGTTTTTACCTATGATACATTTCCCTTCCGGACTCGCTGTTAACTGTTTGCTCTATTAGCAATTAGAAGGTAGAGAGGTGAGAGGTCACGACAAACGCATCATATTTCATACAAAACTAAATGTATCAACATCAAATGAATCTTGTAAATAAGATGTATACATTACTGAAGTACAAAGAATAATAGTGTTGATATTGTTAAGTGATTTATAGTTCACTTCAAATAGCTATTAATGATAATGCGGTTAATGACGGTAAGAATGATAACTGGTTTGATGATGATAACTAAGATAAGAATGATAAAATCATAATTAGATTTATGAGGACGATAAAATAATAATGAGATTGATGAGGTTGATGAAAATGCATTAGATAAATAGAAATGTAATAATAAACAAAAATTTAAAAAACTGCTGATCATTTAGATTTAGATTTTAAAAATTAAATTTAAAATGGAGGAACACCTCCTATACTGCCATACGTTCTAATAATTAATGCCAGTGACGCTCATAAAGGGGAAGATAATGTCTTCGTGTGATAATACTACCATTATTATAATTGCTCAATACATCACTGTGGTCATGTGATAATACTACCATTATTATAATTGCTCAAGACATCACTGTCACAATCCATTAACATCAACATTTCGTCAATAATATATCTACAAAGTACGTAAATGCTCTCTACTATATGGTCAAAATAATGGTTCAAACTTATGGCAGTTTTTCTCAACAAATATTCTCTATGTTTCACAAATGACTTAGAAAAATTCGGTTAATCAAATTTACATTTTAAAATAGAAGCATTGCGGTAGTGGCAGGAAGAGGGATCGAAAACCAAATGAGTGTGTCGATGTTACGGAACATTTCTATAAATAACTAATTAAAAATAATCTTTCTCTCTCTCTCTCTCTCTCTCTCTCTCTCTCTCTCTCTCTCTCTCTCTCTCTCTCTCTCTCTCTCTCTCTCTCTCTCTCAAATCAGGCTAAATATTCATTGTTTATTTGACAGGAGCATGCTTGTCTAGGTCATCTATGGAGGGTCATGCGCCAACTGCTAGACATCTGTTTACCTGTTGCAAACTTGATGTTTGTCTGCTGCATATTTCACTGTGTTTCATTGTTAGTTTTATGCACGTGGTAATATTTCAAAACTCCATCTTATCCGTCGAGGAAGCAAAACGTTTCAGACCAGATAAGTAGGGATCTTCTTTCCGACATGTTGCCAAAAGTAAATCACAGATTTTACGCTGCGGCCAATGATAACAGTCTAACCAAAGATATTCCTAGACAGTTAGGGAATTGAATGGACAGGAACTAGAACCACGAGAGCCTAGGAAAGCATATTATAAAAGTTTATGTCTGTCTGTGTGTTTGTTTGTCTGTTTATCTCTCTCTCTCTTTCTCTACTTCTATATACCCTCCTTCCCCCGCAACGAACAAAATCCAAGAAATCCCCTTTCTTAATTTGGTTGTAATAAAAATTATTTTAATCTGCCTAACTTTCTTGCATGTCAGAAACAATGATATTAAGAAATCTAAAGGATTCCTTCATGTCAGAAATAAGGTCATTAAAAACATCTACAGGATTCCTGCATGTCAGAAACAAGGTCATTAAAAACATCTACAGGATTCCTTCATGTCAGAAACATGGTCATTAAAAACATGTACAGGATTCCTTCATGTCAGAAACAAGATCGTTAAAAATATTTACAGGATTCCTACACGTCAGAAACAAGATAATTAAAAGCATCTACAGGATTCCTAAATGTCAGAAACAAGGATATTAAAAACCTGCAGGATCCCATCATGTCAGTAAACATCTACAAAGGATCCCATCATGTCAGAAACAAAGATATTATAACATTTACAGGATTTTAACATACTTGGAGCTCAGCTCTAGAAAAGTGACGAACTCAAAAGACCCCCACCACTAAAAAAAATAATAATAAAATAAACATAACTTTGAAAATAAGAGAGAGACTGAAAAGGGGGCAAAGAGAAAGGAAAGAGACTGATGGAAGAGAGAGGAGTGGGAGTGGGAGGAGAAGAGGAATACAGCAGACATTTTGTTTGTTAGTTTTGAAATTATAGGGATATCTTAGCAGGGGGTCAGTTTAATACCGCTGTTATCATAACGGCTTGCATTCTGGCCAAAATGCTAACTCATTCGCAATCACACACAAACAAAAAAGTACAACAATGCACGCAGTAACACACAAACAAAAAAGTACAACAATGTTACAGCAGTAACACACAAACAAAAAAGTACAACAATGCACGCAGTAACACACAATAAAGTTTCGAAAAACATAACCTGGCAAGAAATCCGATAGCATAATTAGAAAATCGTTGTGAATTAGCACAGAAACTGGACGGAAAAGGATGCTGCTAACATTACAAGCACAATTCGGAAAAGGATGGAAAAAAAGAAGGTACAAAGTGAAAATGTAAGTCACTATTTTATTGGCACTGACAATTCAAGACAGAGGTTATAATGAAATAAGATGTGTGAACACCTCTATTCCACCTCACGAATTGCACAGTTCGCAGGTGTAAGGAATTATAGGCGAATTATGCCGAGTTATAAAACATTATTTTTACTTTTATTAATTGTTTCATAACCATCGTTATCTAATTTATGAGAAGTTATTTCCGCTAGTAGACTTGCGCCTAGTGATGCAATACCTGTTTACAAGTTAGGAGTACGTAGGTAGCTCTAGAGGTGAGGGAAAGGCCATTAACCGGATATAAGACGCCCATATTTGGTCACTTGCGTTCGGTATAACGATGTAGCATTAATCCGCCAGCTGACCTAGAGTCATTCATTTATATACCTGAATGAATCAAATTCCTCACACACTCAAATTTCTTCACAGTGCCCTTGACCGTACTCGAACTTTACATAGCGTTAAATATATTGGCTGTTTCTAAACTGTTGTATTTCTTATTTGTAGAATACTTATGTAAAATATTTATGTGATTGTTAAATGATTAATGTATTTTTTCACAGAAGCTAAGTGGCATTAGTGATTGATATATTTTGTAGAAATGATCAAGATAAAATAAGCATGTGTGTATTGCTATGTTCACGCTTGTTAAAATCGTTGTAGCAGGTGAGCACTAATAGTGAAATAGTTGATTGTTAATAATCATCACTGTGTACCACTTCTAATTATATATTGTGTTGAGAAATTGTACAATTGTAAAGTAAAATCATTTTATTCGTTTAAGTATTTTTATTGACTGGAATTGTAAGTTAGTGTGTGACTAACTAGTATAGATTTGTAAAGAGCAATCTATCGCTGCCACCACAAAGCCCATAGGATTGCTCCTTGTAATAGGATACTATAGAAATGATGTTATTCATTTGCAGCTGGTCTCGGGGTCAACCCAAGCTGACGACGGGATTCACCTTGAAGGAGTGGAAATCTTTGAGGACTACGCCAGAGTTCATATCCGACATTGGGAGTGACTGGAGGAAGACACCTGCCACGTGACGTCAGGACTGTACAGTTGAGCAGATGACGGCAACTATTTAAACTCTTCAGAGACACTAGTTAAGTGCGATTGACAGAACAAAGCGGCCTATGATATACTATAGCAATTCAGCCTATGATATACTATAGCAATTCAGGCTAAGCAGGATAGATTCACTCTAATTATCCATGTATAACCAATGTTCTTTCTATTGTAAATTGGTATTAAATTTTATTTGTTATCTTACCCATTGTTACATAATTGTTTCTAACTGACTAAATGAGAAGCTAGTTGGGGGCCGAGCCGAACTAAAGAAATTATAATTCTTAATTCTTAAATGAGGGGGAGGATAACGTTGCTAGCTTGGGCCAAGTCAATTGATTTATCTGGCGATGTGTCATTGTGTAATAACCCGAGTCTTTGGCATACTCGCAGGAGATAGGTCAGGCCGTCCGGCTGTTGCTATAGTTAGAAATTAATCAATAACCAATATTGATACTTGGGAATCTAAAATAGGACAGATTCGTTAAACCTTACCGGACACGTGACAGTAGCCCTGAAGGTCTTTTGTAGTCTTAGAATACAATCGTACATAAAATCCAATTGAAAATATTCAAAAATATCCCACTAATACACAGTTCTGATGCACACAGCAGGACAAGTTCTATATGTAACAGCAGTACCGTTCTGCATCACAACGTGTGACGCACGACAGAAGCATTCTGCATCTGACGACACCTGCAAATTTTATTTCACGACAACAACAAATTCTCTGTCTCACGGTCAGCAACAATTTCCATAATTCACGACCAAAGCTAATTCTCTATTTCACAACAATTAATTATCTCATGACAGCAACCAATTTCATTTTACAGAAGTGATAAATTTTTGCAGCTCACACAGCAACTTATTCTACTTATTGCAGAAACGAAATTCTGCAGCAAACAATAGCGAAAATCTTTGCATGAGCTTCAACTATGATGGAAGAAGCAAATGCACTAACAATAAATTAATAAGTTCATTTATTTCTAGCTTAAATTCAACAGAGCAAGTGTTATTTTAAATGCAAACATGGCCTTCAAGGAACTTCCTGTTTCGCACTCAGAGGGCAGAGCGAACAAAAAGACAAACAAAAGGGATAATTTCTGTGCAATGTGGATTATTTTTATCTAAATATATTGGGGTGAGGGGTGGAGTGGGATTATTGCAGGACAATCGAAGTCATTTTTTGGAGTTTCTCCCTTTTTATCATTTAATTTTTAATGACACAACCAATTTTTTTAAACCGTGTAATTTTCTGATTATGTGATAAATGTATGGAAGAAATGGATTGATGGAGAAATATTATTAAAGCCAAAATGCGTCACTGAAAGTAGGCAAATCTAAGTAATGACGTAATATTTGCACTGATTGAAGTCGGCAATACAAAGAACTCTTGTGTAATGGAGATAGAAGACGGCTACATTTACATTTCAGTATTTATTTCCTGCGACGACATAAGACCCGCCAATCCAAACCTCACAGAGATTTAGTTACATCAGTCGACTTTGCTCCGTCAGTGCTCGACTTTTGTCCAACGCGTTTAAAACTAGATAAATCAAAATAATTGTCAGACTGAAATGCACAATTTATGATTTGTTCTAGTTTATAATGGCAATGATTCATTTAGTATATAAACTCGTCAAGAAAACTGGATGCCGCTCTCGAGGACACGAGATAACACGGTATCCGTGACATGGAGCCGTTCTCTGACGTCATGTCCAATCAACGCTCTTTTCTTCCAATATAAATGTAAAAGATATTTTTTTAAAAAATAATTAGGGGTGTAAGAATTAATACACATTGTTTTATTATTATTACAATTATATTACAATAAGGGTAACTGAGTTATCACCTTGACGTAGTACTCACGAGGTCAGAGATACAGTATGCATATTCTTGGTAGACAAGACTAGACACGTACTTCCTAGTGCAGTTTTTTATATTCTCATGAGACCAGACTATAGGTCTCTATATATGATTTCTAAAATACATATTCTCATGAGACCAGACTATAGGTCTCTATATATGATTTCTAAAATACATATTCTCACAAGACCAGACTATAGGTCACTATATATGATTTCTAAAATACATATTCTCATGAGACTAGACTATAGGTCTCTATATATATTTGTAAAATACATATTCTCACAAGACCAGACTATAGGTCACTATATATAATTTCTAAAATACATATTCTCACAAGACTATATGTCTAGGTGCACATTTCCTGCAACTATGCGCATTTAGATAGGCAAAGCATAGGTTCTGAAATGTATTTGTTAAAATTACTTCAGTTATAATCACAACAGATCAAGGTATAGAGATATACTACCAGAAAGCATGCTTATATAGTCCATAGAGAAAAATATAAGCATAGAGATACACTTCCTCGATTTCTGCTTATAGAACACAAACATGAAGACAGGGTTCTTAAACTATATGTTAAGAATTGACAGACAACAAAAATACTAATAGTAAGTATATAGAAAGACTTCTTTATATTATATCTATACAGTGGCAAATATACTTATGAACATATATTTATCGGAGAGTAATCATTGGACACAATCATAAGAATATAAATTATTTTTTCAAACAAGCTGGCCATTGGCTGGAGTTACAAAGTTTGAACTAATATAAACATGAAATAAATTACCTCCTTTAAAAGTGTTGAAGACGGTAGAGAAACATACTAATAGATAATATCAACAGATAGATAGATAGATTACAGACAAACAGACAGACAGACAGACAGATAGATAGATAGATAGATAGATAGATAGATAGATAGATAGATAGATAGATAGATAGATAGATAGATAGATAGATAGATAGATAGATAGATAGATAGATAGATAGCCTATGAGAGAATAAAAGATACGGAGATGAGGCAAAATAGAAGAGAGAGAAAGTAAGAAAAATCTAGAGGGATATAGAAAATGTGTGTGTGTGTGTGTGTGTGTGAGAGAGAGAGAGAGAGAGAGAGAGAGAGAGAGAGAGAGAGAGAGAGAGAGAGCGAATATAATGGGACACAGAGAGAAAAAATATGCAGAAGAAGAACAAGACAGAAAATAGAGAGATACAGAGAGAAAGAGATTCAGAGGAAGAACAAGACAGAAAATAGAGAGACACAGAGAGAAAGAGATGCAGAAGAAAGTAGGCCGTAGGGAGAAAAAAATTCCTGGTTTTTATCGATCTGAGCTCATTGGCTGCTTGATTAAATTTTGAATGCGTATTAGTGCCAGCCTCAAGAATCTTGTAATTTGACTACGGCCGGCGCACACTACCCGGCTTCCACCCAACCCACATGCTGACTTTCAACAACTCCTGACATTTCTTGGCAGACCAAACGATAAAATGTCTTGGCAGACCTTGGGAAAGACCAGAAATTCTCATCTCTATAGTATCCAAGACTTTCTAGTGGCTCAACATGTGAAGACTGAGAGAACGATGGCTCGCAAAAGACGTTAAGCATTCTATATTCATTAACAGAAGACGTTAAGCATTCTATATTCATTAACAGAAGAGAGCGTGACTCCCAAAATTTCCAAAAAGTACTCTTGCGAAGCAAGTCGGCTTGCATACTTTTGAGATTTTATCTCGTAAATTCTTTTAACTGTATTGATATCATAATATAGGCAATATTAAATTCTTCTAATGTATTGATATCATAATATAGGCAATATTTAAATTCTTCTAACTGTATTGATATCATAATATAGGCAATATTTAAATTATTCTAACTGTATTGATATCATAATATAGGCAATATTTAAATTATTCTAACTGTATTGATATCTTAATACAGGCAATATTTAAAGCACGGTTATATGTGCTTTCCCTTGTTGCCTTCAGAAATTGGTTCATCGAACTAGGTAACAAACTTACAAATTACTCCCCTTTCTAAAGGGAAATAAATCTGGTATATACCAGTAACGTCCTCAGAAACCAAATATTAAAGTTAATAAAGAGACAACTTTTTAAGAGATATTATTAATTGTATTAGGTTTAAATATTTAAACTACATCGAATAGTTAAAAGGCATAAACAGAAAAATAATAATAACATTGTTTACGTATTAGCAAGAATTGCTAATATATTATAATTTTCTTGAACAATTCTTATTTGTTTAGAAGTTTTGCAGCTGTTCCTCTGGAGTTTGGTTATTGCACGATACACAGTATGTTATTACACATAATTCTATATTTCTTTCTTTCTTTCTTTCTTTCTTTCTTTCTTTCTTTCTTTCTTTCTTTAACGATATGATCATTTAGTTACATTGAACTGTGCAGACATTATATCAGATTCAATCTGGTTGAAACAGTAAATACAAAATATCACTCTCACACACACATACACACACACACACACACACACACACACACACACACACACACAATTTTACTCGAAGCGCAGTTAACCATCATAATAATTATAACTGTTAATGTCACAACAGGTTTGATTGTTTGTTCCAGTGAGCTCAATAATTTAGGGGTCATTGAGTTCAGTTATGCCCCAGTAACACAGAAAAAGATGAGTCACGGCAGACAGTTGCAATTTAGCTTAATCTCCTGGCTAGCGTTCGTTGTCGTTAAGTTGAAAAGGGCGAGCAATCTGTTACAGCAAAATAATACAAAACAGTTTGTATCATCTTCCTTTATCGATTTCCCTGATTTCATAATTTCTTCAAACCATTCTCAGTTTTAAATGCACTGGATTGCTGCTTTTTTGCGATTCATTGCACATTACTTCATTTGGTATGATGCGCGGTCCTTTGTTCACAAAGATTTATCTCCCTTATCGATCGCCTTTTTGCCATTAAAACAATCGTGGGAGTCTTTTGTTAACGTCGCACATCTTTGAAATTTTAGGTTTAACTTCATAAAGCAATTTGCACACAATTTACATTACGGCCCGTTTGATGAATTGAGCGATCATTGGCTGGTGAGAGAATTTCCAAGCAATAACTTGAATTTCTATTTATCTTTAGTTTTTACTCGTTATAACGAAAAAATAGGACGAAATCACTGAGTTGGATATCAGAAGACTGCCCGGATAATAGATACAGGCTCTGTGAGACTTACTGGTATTTGAACTACTGTTTTGTTTCAGACAAAAATGCATCTGTTATATATGGCTTAGTTACTCAGAGGCGCGCGCATGCACGCACATACACCAACATATGTTAAAAGATAATATGATATAAAGTTGTTTTGTGTTATTTACCAAAGAATCTAACTTAAATCTAATTCCTACTGTTTAAAGTTTGTCCCACCACAAAGTGTGTCCCAGCCCTTCAGGTCACGTTTCCGACTTTCGACACTGTCGTTGCAGTTTAGTCGTGACATATTGCAGGATGAGGGTAAACTCCCTTAAAGGACGAAATCATCACTGGTACTGCGGTCGTGAAGATAGATTACTTTCAGCTGCTATATGTTAAACTGACATTTGGCAGTAAGAACTTGAGGGCACTTTAGAAGTAAAATATCATTTCAGGGGCGTTCTTTGTCAAGGATGTAATTAAATCCAAAGAGCGTTAGTGATGCATACCGCCGTACAATTTAAGCCTGCCTATCTATCTATCTATCTATCTATCTATCTATCTATCTATCTATCTATCTATCTATCTATCTATCTATCTATCTATCGAACGAACACGTGCAGCCACACGCACGCACACACACACATAAACACTCACATGCATACACACACACACACACACACACACACACACACAAGCACACACACTATGCACTTAATGTGTGACCTATACTCCTTTAGCTGCTGTTCCACAGAATGAATTGTGTGTTATTACAATATTAGTGCCTGTGGGACTTTTCCTAGTGACGTACGTTTATACACTCCTTAAGTTAAGTTCACTGAGGCTGTTTGAGTCCACAGCATTATAGTGATACGAAATAATTTTAAAGTTTATTGCTCATCAAGTATCCGCTAAATGAGCTAGACGTATTTGCCATTATCACTTTCTGATTCTGCGGCAAACGTTATTGCAAATTGAATTTTCAGAAAAATATGTACATTAATTGCAATTTAACAGTCGCTCCATATTACAATTCACTTTCAGACCCCCTCCACCAGTAAGACATTTTTAGATCTCGTAAAGTCTGTACTCACTACGACATCTGACACGAATATTTCAACCTCGAATATGTATATTATTTTAGACCAGTAGCTCGGTTAAGATTTCTTAGCTTTGTTTGAAACATGCTAGTTATATTTTTTAATCCCTATGCCTAATATTAATAATGCATTAGCTCTTTGAAGCCGCATTAGCTGAGATGTATTGTCGAATTAAGCCATTTTAATTATGATATTTTATCACTTTCTAGTCCCATGAATAAAGTATGTGTACAGAGATTTTAAAATTCCTACCAAGTGATTACATGTTGAGCTCTTTTGAGTGAGGTCCCTAAATAAAACAATCTTTTGAATTCTCAGAATTCATCTATTGTGTTAACTAGAAACAGTAGAGTGAATACAACTGACTGAAGATGTGCGCACAATTGAGTGAAGAAGTGAAGACACCTAAATTAAGAAGTGAACAGAGATGAATAAAAAAGTGAACACACCAGAGTGAAGAAGTGAACACAATTGAATAATGAAGTGAACACAATTGAATGAAGACGTGAAAACAATTGAATGATGCAGCGAACAAGAATGAAGAAATGAAAGAAGAAGTGAACACAGTTGAAAGAAGAAGTTAGCAGAGTAAAAGACCGATTAATCTAATGGTCAGTATAGTAATAAGTGGACTGCGATTTTGAGTAAAGATTCGAACTCGCGTAATGAGATATAACACAGAGTAAAGACAGAGTAGGGAAGATAATGTGCCACAGAGTCAAGTTTACAACAGGGTTTCTCAATCAAGGTTCCATGGAACCTAGGGTTCTGCCAGTGGTCGCTAGGCGTTCCCAGAGAGATCTTAACTGAAAAAAATAAACATCATAGATATAGTAATTGTTTGCAGGGGGTCCCTGAGGCCTGAATATTATTTCAAGGTTTTCTCCAGGTTAAAGAGGTTGAGAAAGGCTGGTTTACAGTGAAGAATGAAGCGTTACTTAACAACATTTAATTTACAGTGAAGTAATACTGCACGAAACACAGTAACACTGAGTTAAGAACACACAGTAACACTGAGTTAAGAATATACAGTAATACTGAGGTAAGAATACACAGTAACACTGAGTTAAGAATACACAGTAATACTGAGTTAAGAATACACACACATAAACACTGAGTGACAAAACAACACTGAGTTTGGCAAACATTTATAAATTTGTTGAACTACAGAAACACACGGTAAAGTTTACGGTAGTATATCTATGAGTAAATATTAGGGAAACAAGACAGTAAACATGTGAGTAAATATTAGGGAAACAAGGACAGTAAACCTGTGAGTAAAGATTAGAGATACAAGGACAGTAAATCTGTCAGTAAAGATTAGGAAACAAGGACAGTAAACCTGTGAGTAAATATTAGGGAAACAAGGACAGTAAACCTGTGAGTAAATATTAGGGAAACAAGGACAGTAAACCTGTGAGTAAAGGTTGGGAAAGTACATTTAAAGTATGATGCAACTGAACAGAGTATAAAGAAGAGGGAAATATCAATTGTGGATAACATATTAAACACAACGATGACGAAACAAAACTCTGCCAAATACAGTGAATTATTATGGACAAAACAATTATGAGCAAAATTTCGAATACAGCGATGGACGATTCAAAAAGTATAAAGAATGTTAGACAAAGCACCCCCAGGTAGAATATACTGTTTAGTGACACCAAAGAATGGCTATAAAGCAACATTTGAGTAGATAAAACTGAATAAAGAACAGAGAATGTGAGAAAAAGAATAATGTGTAAAGTTTAGTATACAAAATGGATGACAAAACACTAAGTAAAACAAACAGTACATCTCTGGAAGATACTATTTGGAGTATTCAAGTCTGAGTCAGTACCGAATATTCTGATGGTCGTCATAAAACTAAAGTATTCTCTTCAAAGACAGCGGATATTGAGGTATAAACGGACTCCTGGGGATCGTAAAATATAGACTTTCTGGAAATTCTGTCGGTAGAAAACTCATTTACTTACACTGTACTAGCAGTCACAGCGAGGAATTATCGATTTTTCTTTTCACCGTGAGAGCTTTCAACTGAACCCTGTCTTACTCTGCACACTGAGGAAAGATTTCTTCAAAAAGATGAAAATCTAAATTCATTTTACTCTACAAATAGAGACGTTGCAGTCCCCTTTTTCTGAGCACTTGTCACGGTCGATCTGTTGCAGAATGAATTCTGGAATCCACTGGCAAGTCAGATGGAATGAATTATTGGCCTGTCTATCTTGCGCGCAAAATGATATTTGCTATACTTGAAACGTAATAAAGTCAAATATCCACTTCATTAATGAGGTCACTTTCAAGTAACAGTTCTAGTGTACCCTAACGTTACAGGGGAGATGCCTTTGCTACATCTTCATGTTATATTTGAGATACCTGAATTACACATTAATATTATATTTGGGTCAGTTTTTACATTGTAATGTTACAACTGAGATGACTGGTACATCAGAAATAATTGTTTTATTAGTTATCTTTGGAATGACTTTTCTACATTGGTACTAATCTTTAACATGCCATTTCTCACTGTGGTGCTACCTTTCACGTGACTTCTTCCACCTTGATGTTACATATAATATGACATTTCTTACCTTGATGTTACATATAATATGACATTTCTTACCTTGATGTTACTTTGAAATGACTTCTTCCACCATCATATTCCCTCAAAAACTAGTCGTGTTCCTCTTGATGTACAGCTAAAATGTCTTATCTCCACTGACGCCACAAATATCCCTACCTTGATGTAATCTTAAAGGTGAGCTTGTCCACCTGGATTTTATCGTTAAAATGATCTTACTCATTTTATTTGACCTTTAAACTTTGTCTAACCTGATGTTACCAATAAAATGTTTTTGTGCACCTTGATACCACCACTGAAATTACTTTTCTAAACTGTGATATTGTTTTTTAAATTGTCTTATCCGCCTTGATTTTCCTGTAAAAGGAGTTCTTGTTTGCCTAGGTGTTTTTGTAACGATTTTATTCATCTTTATGTTACCATTTAAATGACCTTATAAAATTATCTTGTTCTTCTTTATGTCACATTTAAAATGACCTTATCCACTTACATTAGTAGTAAAGTGTATATAGGTTACTTTATAAAGTAGCAAAAGACAGAAAGGTGACTGATCAGTACCGAAAGGATAGATAGTGAACTTTAATTATTAGTTAAAGGATAGATAATTGATTTATAAGGTAACAAACGGATACATAGGTGACTTTATACAGTACAAGCATAACGATAGGTAGGTTACTTTAATGAATAGTGAAAGGGCAGATAATTTAGGCCTAGGTGAATTTTAATGAGTATAAAACATGGTAGGTAGGTAGGTACTTTTAATTAGTAGCTAAAAAGGGTTGATATGTGACCTTATCAGTAGCGCAAGGGTAGCTAGGTGACTTTAATGAGCAGCGGAAGAAGGTAGAAATCACTTGTCGCGAGAATAGAATCGATATATTAAACAATAAGTGATTATGGTAGGTGCAATAAGCATATACCTATTCTGTAAAATACCCGTTTATCATTGAGTTATGCAAGTTATGCACTATTACACTTGAGGTAACGACAAAAGCAGATCCTCATAAGTGTGTACTCCACTAGACAGTTATGACTACAGTCTAGTATTACTTCCCCTTTGATGTCGGATGCTAGTGAGAGAGGCAGAGTGTTACAGATGGTCTACTCTCCGATAGGACTGCTGGCTGAAGATAGATGACAGGCGCAGAATCTGATGGTGAGTGGCCTAAGGCGGCCAATCTATTAGGACAGATCCAGTGGTTGCAGTTTGTAACCTTATTAAGCGAAAACAGTACCAAACTTTGAAAAGTCAGGCATGTAGACTAAATTCAGATGTATGCACTCCTGAAGTGTAGAGGTAAGCAGTACGCCAACTAAGCATGTGCTTGTTCTTAAACACGTTCTCTTTGCAAGAATGGCAATGAGAAGTAGAGAGTAGGAGAAATCTTTTGTGCAACTAAACCCAAGGTAAGAACGTTTGCGACTGATGAAGATGCTTGCGTGCCAGTTAGTTTGGTTGATATAAGGGAACATAAATTATGCAAATAAGGGATAACAACCAACTTTCTCTCGGGATTTGTGTGGGAACTTGTTTACTTTTGAATGTACAACCAACTTTCGTTAAGGTGAGAGGCTTGTTTACTTCGTATGTAAAACCAACTTTCGCAAAGGTGAGATATTTATTAACTTTATATGTAGCACCAACTCGGATCTTCTAACCGTTAAACTTTGACAGGAATAAAGAAGAAAGTAGAAGAAGAAAGGGGTGGGTACTATTTTATATATTTTGTTGCGTCATTATTGTTACATGGGATGACATTATTCCATCTTGATGATGTCACGGAGTGAATTTTATTCTATGGTTATTACCTTGTCGATGACATTGTTTCATCTTTCAGTAACACGTGAGAAGAAGTTTTCTCATAGTACTCTTATTTCGGGATGACATTGCTTGTACTTGCAGCTACCTTTTTGATGACAGTATTTCTTTCTTGACTTTAACTTAGATCTAGTCCCATTATGATTACAAGAATTAGATTGGCATTCAAGAATAGTACACAACTCAACGATTTTGATCAATGGGTGTCTGCTCACTCAGAACTGATACTTCTTAAACATAAGTAATTTCTCATTTGACCTGGCAATTGGAGTCAAATGTTTATACATTTACATCAGGGTTTTACGTATATAGTAAGATTTGTATACAGAGCTACGAAATATTAAATAAAGTCAATTTTATTTTATGCCAAATAAATATATGAGGCCAAGAGGCGAATGGGTTTGACTTTGCTGCATTATTTGTGTGTGTGTGTGTGTGTGTGTGTGTATGTATGTGTGTGTGTGTGTGTGTGTGTGTGTGTGTGTGTGTGTGGTGTGTGTGTATGTGTGTGTGTGTGTGTGTGTGTGTATTCTTGATTACTGGAAGTCTAGACCGGGCCCCAGTAACAGCCCAAACCTTTAAGTGCAGGTAAACTGATCCATCCAACAACTAAAGCAGTGTACCAGATGTCGAATACAGGGTGTCATCAAAGATCAAAATGCACCCAGACACACGAACCACGTGGTCTATTTGTTCATGTAAAAGTCTTCATGAACACACTGCATGGCTGATAGCGCTATTAGAAATTTCAGGAAGGAAAAGGTCTTTCTGCTGGGAGGACTTTCCAAGATCTGAATCAGGCAATTTAAAATCGATTTTATACACAAATGAGAAAATTTACCCAGGCAACAGTGGGTGTACCAAAAAGAAAAAAAAATAAACGGAATAAATTCAATAAGAGATTCGTTTGTTTAGTGAAAACTGTTTTATATACAGCTATCAGGTCAAAATACATACACAATAATAGCAATAGTCACTTGCCATGGGGAGAGAAAGGCAGAGTTTTCTAAACAGAACAATTCGCCTTGCTCCCTTGAGATGGGCGAAAGTCAAGCCACTTGAAATATAAAAATAGTAACACTAGTCTATGACATGCGTGAAGTTTAAGCCATTCTACGTAGAACTGTATGTTTTGTCCTTTGAAATGAGCGATGTTATAGTCATCCAATGATAATAATAACAACAATCCCTTCAAATGACTGCTGATCAATGCGCGAGACAGAATTCACAATTTCATAAAAGAAAATACTTCTATAAATATAATAATAATAATGACTAGTCCACTGGTATGGGTGAATTTTAAAGTTATTCTACCTGTAACAATCCGTTTTGTCCCTTGAAATAAGCGCAGTCTCACTCATCTAACAATAATAATAACATTGATCCTTTGCAATGATTGCTGGGGTTTTGCGAGCTACAGAACACATAATTTCATTTTTTTTCTTTAAAGAATCCGATTGTCGACCAATGGTGAACTGCTGAAAGTAGTGCGTGGCAAAAGCTAGTATATGACTGACGTATTTATTTACTGCAGAATTGGTGGCAGTCCGCGCCAAATAGCGAAAGTTGATGGAAACGACACAGAGTGACGTATTCATTTCGTTCTAAGCCGGAATATTACCGTGTGTCGGTTTTCTATTTAGAAGACCCTCAGTGCATAAATGTCTTCGAACACTGGCGTATACATCTACGGCTGTCGGCCATTGTTAATAAAAAGTAAAATGTCGTTTTACAAGTTGTTCAGAAAATCCGACGCGCCTAAATTACGGGTTATCTGCAGACTTGCTGACGCAGCGTCTGTGACGTAGGGCGAGTAAAATTTTGTATTTACTAGTGAGTGAGTGAGTGAGTACAAGAGTTGTGCAAGATACATTTCTACTGATTTTTTTTTTAAACTGTAATTGTCTGTCCGTTCTAACAGTCAAAACTTTACAAATGAGTTCACAAAGTCATTGTCAAAGTCCCTAGCAAATTTATGAATTCTGCAGTCTGATATACGCACTAGAGTAAATTAGCTTACGACTTATGAATGATGTCACGGTATATAATTCTCTCTCTCTCTCTTGCACACACACTCACACACACACACACACACACACACACACACACACACACACACATAATGTAGGGGTAGGGGTGCAGATGTATATCCCCAGCCTATGGGAGGTAGGTGAACGGTTAGTCTCTCTCGAATGAAATAGCGAATCGGATCGCCTAAGCTAAAAGTTGTCTAGTTCTAAAAAATATTACCGGCTCGAAATTAAAACGGTAAAAGGCCGTACGCTGCTGACCAAACCAATTCATTCACAAATAGATATTTCGTCAAAAAACGCCATAACGAATACTAATCGACCTTACCTTACAGAACTCTCCTTCCAAACTCTCCTTCCAAAACTCTCTCTCTCTCTCTCTCTCTCTCTCTCTCTCTCTCTCTCTCTCTCTCTCTCTCTCTCTCTCTCTCTCTCTTTTGGAAACAATAAAATTAAATTTAAAGGAAAACTTTCTAGAAGCCTAGTCCGTCTGCAAAAAACTTCAAAATTTGTGAAAGTATATGCAACCTTAATCAAACAAGAGAAGGGGGATGAGGAGTGCACTTCCTATAGTCTGTGTGTCAGTGAATACACATCCCTACACAACACACGTATAATACGAGCCGGCAATAAATGGCGTGAGAAGTGCAGTCGGTCGTTTTGGTACCAATGGCAACTAGTTGCAGCAGTTGAACGTAGCTTTGCTGTGAGTTGCTGTTGATCCTCTGGTTGCTAATGATTTTAATTCAGCACCGAATTCCCAGTATAAGAATTTGAATATGTGTGTGTGTGTGTGTGTGTGTGTGTATGAGAGAGAGAGAGAGAGAGAATATGTTTATATGTCGTGTGTGTGTGTGTGTGAGAGAGAGAGAGAATATGTGTATATGTCGTGTGTGTGTGTGTGTGTGAGAGAGAGAGAGAGAGAGAGAGAGAGAGAGAGAGAGAGAATATGTGTATATATACAGTTGTGAACTTCGTTTAACAGCCGTTCATGTGAGCGTACAGTGATGTGCAGAAGGGATCAATACAGCATCAACCCGTCATTGCCGTTTTCCTCAAGCACAACACCGCAAACTTCTTACGCGTGCCAGAAACAGTAAACAAATTAAACATCAGACCCAAGTTGCAAAAGAAGTGAGTAGTGAACCGACTAGGGGAAGGACCAGAGGCCATCGCCAATAGCGACCGAGTCCAGTGCGAGTTTTTGATGTGTGCCATAACGCCCGAAAACTCTGGCAGCGATCGAAGACGGAGCGACGGCCTGGAGGGTCGATTTTGTCCTCCTTGCGCCCACTTTGTATCGCCTTTGACCTAGAACCCTGCTAGCGACATCTGTCCAGGAATGGAGTCTTTCATATGAAAACTGCTTTGTCAGTCCACTAGTGATTTCCACCCGGTTACTGCCAACGATTTCAGTAAAAAAAAGAATGTGTGTATTAGCGCAACTACATTCTGCTGCTGAAAAAGGCAAACTTTGATGTTTTATTTTTTTTAAAAATTAGCGGCTGATAATCAGGGAATTAATTAATCACCGCACAGATCTAGAACGGCTACGAATCTAGTGTAACTAAGAAAATTTCTAAGTGTGTGTTCCGTTTACTTTTACTAAATAAACATCAATTATCGAGTTCATTTTAAATTAGTCATGTTTATAAGTCAAAGTTATCCTTGATGGCATAGTATGGATTACTTTACAACCTTGACAAAGAGAACATAACTCAGTCAGATAAAAAAAAATGAGATTGAACATAACAGGTCAACATGAAAAAGATCACTCACTCACACACATACACACACATACACATACTCACACACACACACACACACACACACACACACACACACACACACACACAACTTATATATATATGCCTACCTCATCCTCCAGTGGCACAAGAAATGGTCACTGAATCCAAGAAACTGTTTAACGCAGCACCGCACACCAGGCTTGGACTGCTGCAGTACTCACTGAACACTGATCACACTCGCCAGAGCAAGGAAACTTATACACCTGTCACTCGGCACCAATTCACAGTTGCTTTTCAACACCCGCCATTTTGCCAGCACCACGCGCGTACACATGCACCAACTACGTACACCTCGTGACCGCCTGGACGCCGGCTCGAGACAATCTTCCAGGCGAGAACCAGCTACGACTAATGAACCGATTTTCATTCGTGTCCGAAACTATCGCCATCTTTCCCCCTAAGCAGCGCTGCTGCTGTCTGCATGTTGCGTCGTCTGCTTCTTCCCGCCATCGATCTTTATTTTTTTTTCCTTGGAAAGTGCTTGGAGTTGCAGCATCTCTCTTGGAACCGCGCTCATCTGGACGTTCTTTGTTGTTTTTCATCGTGGAGCGAACAGCCGCGTGTGCCAACAGGTCAGCAAGATAGTTAAATGCATAGGACACCAGTCTCTCTGAGCTCGTGTAAATATGGCACTCTTTATGACACCAGTTTCTCTGAGCTCGTGTAAATATGGCACTCTTTATGACACCAGTTTCTCTGAGCTCGTGTAAATATGGCACTCTTTATGACACCAGTTTCTCTGAGCTCGTGTAAATATGGCACTCTTTATGACCGTCGCGGTTCTCGGATTAAAAAAAAAAAAAAAGGAAAATGCAGTAGAAGCAGGACCGTTATCGATAAATATATAACACACGCGAAGAGCACGTATTATCACATGATCTATCTATCTATCTATCTATCTATTTATATCTAGCTAAATTGTGGTGAGGAGTATACCTAATCTTATATGATTTTCTCGTTACTAAATTTTGCTGTAGCAAAACCATAACCATCTCAGACTCTCCACTCTGTTCTCTGTAGGTAAATGGCAAGCTTTTAGAGCCATGAACAATTAAGGACAAAACTATACATTATAGAACACCTTAACCTGAGTTAACGATGAACTAATCTTGTGAGCTACAGATCAGAAATGACAATAAATTTCCTAGTATCTTGCAGCCTCGTGAAAGACTTACATGATCAGCAATAAAGTAATAATTACAGCGACAGTTAAAGTGACAATCAACGATTAAAAATGAACGTTTCTCACTTCTGATAATAATATATAGTTAGCGTGGCTACTGAATATTAATCTAAAGTTTGGTGGCTACTGAATATTTACACTCTCTACTCTGACTTGCTTTACTATCATTATAGAAGTTACACCAGTTCATCAGGAAATGACTTAGCTTTATAATGTAAATAGCCACAGTGTTGGTTGTCCTATGGTTCCATGAAAATGCACCTTTAAATGACCAATTGCAATGCTTTGCCTCTTTGCATCAGACACACTACATTTTGTAATTGTTATATTGTTGTATTTGTCATAGATCTCTTTTCATTGGAAAGCACCGTGCTTGAATATTGTTATAGTATCCTTTTTTAATAGCTTCAAACAGAGGTTGAATCTTGTACTATCCTTTTTCAATAGCTTCAAACAGAGGTTGGGTCTTGATTATGGTAAGCATACCTTCCAATGGCAAAGTGCTATCCCCTCAAAGCCATGCCAAAGCTTCTAAATAAATAATAAAGTCTCCATTTATTCAAATATACAAGCATTCTGTTCTTTACCCTGAATAGCATCCACTAAGGCAAAAACAGTTTTAACTTCTTTTACCCCCTCTCGCTCTCTTTCTGTATCTCTCTCTCCCCTCGCGCTCAAAATCTCGTAATACATTTCAAATACTTTTCAATCATCTGATTGAATAATAATAATAAAAACAATTACTTCCTTCTTTTAGTACAAGAAATATTTTATTCACCATAAATGACTCAGCACTTAGTGGATGAATTTACCCGTCCCTCGTAAATAATACTTCAAAATAATTTCAATTACATAAATGTTCCCTTTACTCATAGTTTTAGATCTCATTGTACAAGAACAGCAGCTAATGTCTGCTTCCTGCATGCTGTGAAGTATGAGTGACATTTCTCTGACACCCGTCACGTGATTTTGTTATTTACCACCCCCTATCTACCCATCCCCTTAATTAATATTGTTAAGAGATGTAGCTTTCGTTCATACTACATTTCTGGTGTCTAAGACAATCTGTCTGAGAGAGTTCACTCAATCTACATTAGTTCTGGTTCTTAGACATCACTTTCGACTTTGAATCTATGTCGTTCTCTGATTTATAATGTACGGCTTAACCGTTTTTACTTTTAGCCCCTCACCCCCCCCCCACCCCTTTGCTCCATTCAAATTTGCTTTGTTAAAGGTCTTGCTAAGGGTGTTGATGCTGCCGAGTGCAAAACAAGTGCTGTCTCACATAACAATTTGTCATCAGCATTATGTTCACGATTTATGTTTCTTTAGCTTCATACCTTAACATTCACGCATTTTATTTTAGCGTAACACTCAAGCATTTTAAATATAAAGTAATATTCACGCATTTTAAATATAGTGTAACATTCACGCAATTTAAATATAGTGTAACATTCACGCATTTTTTAAATATAGTGTAACATTCAAGCAATTTAAATATAGTGTATCATTCGTATAAAATGAAAAATATTTTAATAATTTGGACATAATCTTCTAAATCAGAAATTACTTTTCTTGAAAATATTTGTGTGTATGAGTGTGTGTGTGTGTGGGGGGGGGATTGGTGGGGGGGTAGAGATCAACAAACAGACAGACAGAGGTAGATGGATGGATAAGATAAACAGATGGATGGATGGATAGTGTGAAAGTGATAATTTCTCATCACTGGTGAATTAATTGATAGTTCTTTTCATTTTATGACCTATTTAATACGCCTGTCGACGAGGTCTTCGTCCTTTGCAGACTAGGTCAAGCCCTAGAAACCAATAATTCACTAATTATTCTCCGTCTCTAAGTGTTACTCCTGCAGAGCAAAATATCCTCCTGCAATTAATAATAATGCTAGGTTCTTGGAAATTCACTCTCGCCCCTCACACACTCTCCATTTCCAGCATAGGAGGACTTTTCCTAAAGTATGCGTGACTGACTTTAATTTCTGTAAGTTATAAGATGTCCCTCCCCAGCCTAGATAATTCCTTTTAATTAATTAGTCAAAAGTGGAAAAGTGAAAATTAATAAATTTTATTTAATTTAGCATATAACGAAAACAATCAATACCTTTTAACACGAATTTTACATAAAGATATCACAAGGCATAAAATACAAGTTAGGTTCTAATTAGCTCATCTCATTCAATACTTCTACCAGATAAAGTTATTTCAGACCAATATTTCATAGGTCCTCAAATTTGTTCATAATTTGAATAGTCTTTGAAAGAAGTTCTGTACTATGAAAACAACTTGACAGTAGGTTATGATTAGAAATTATATAAGAAAGCAAAAGGTTATAATCAAAGAAAGACAGTACAAGACAATGAGAGCAGGACATGAATTCACCTGATTATTCATGTCTACGTCAGTGCAGTTCCCATCACTGATACAGCCAAGGAACCAGGAAAGTGTAGAGATTATGAGCGTGGTACAAAGATCTGGCTGCCAGTCAGAATACAGGCAATGTACAGAATCAGTTTGAATACACTCACACACTGAATGAATAGTTCTTTTCACAACATAGGTGTAAGTCAAAAACAACTCAAACTATTCAATAGAGTGTCACACCAGAGTCACCATGGAAACAAGAAAGAATAGCATGTAAGAAGACATGTGTCTTCTGCTTCATTCTCCATTATCATCGGGATTCCAATTGGAATTGCAGGCATCAACCATCAGAGGGCAAATCCAGACTTCCAAAGTCAGACTCCATCACTCCAACTATGAGACTTGAAATCACATCTTGGCACTGAGACTGACTGGGGGAAAGAGCTCTGACTTTGAGGCTCTGAGGTTCTGAGACTCTGAGGCAATGAGGCAATGAGGCAATGAGGTTGGTTTGAAGCACTGGAAGAATAATCAGTATAATTATGCGTCAGCTCTCTACTAACAATATTCTAAAGTCTACCTTCCTTCTATCCTTCTCATAACTTTAATTATACATCTTATTTTTCACTTATACATTTTCTGACTTTAAGAAGAAGAAATTAAAGAAAAATGAAGTTTATATAAATTACAATTAGATTTACATTTAAAGTATTTAAGCATTTATTCACAGTAAGAGTTTAGTTTGCACAAGTTTATTTCTAACATTTCTAGACATACCTTTCTGCTCTTGACCAAAACAAACCAGCAAAAGTTCGGGACATTTTCTGCAAGTGATGCACTAAAGCCCAGACTGTCTATATATACTTTTCGGGTTCAATTCTCTTGATAGCTTATAGAACAATAGGTTATTTGTTCACGACGTCATGTTTGCGGGCAAGTTAAGTTATTTTTGGGATACTTGTAGCAACTCTTTTATTTGTCCAAAATTCCTTGTCTTTGTTTTCTATTACACACATCATGTCAGTAACTCTTTAAGGTATGTTTTTATGTTGTTAGGTTTTTTGATCCACTCACTGATTTAGGTCCCAGGTGGCACAAGTCAGAACACATAGGGTTAGTTCATTAGTGCCGTGATTACATAATACTATGACGGCCGACACTATCCACAGTCTATTACCCTGAAGTTCAAACATATAGTTCTTGTTTCTGGTGTGTATAGGCATGGGATTATTTCTCTAATCTGCTTAACTTCATGATCTGCTTTGGTGAAATTCATTTATTTATTGAACAAAATAAATATAGTATATAGTAATATAGTATATAATATAGTAATATAGTAACTAATTTTCTATGTTAATTTGCTGCAAAAACATTTCTCAGCAGTTCCAATAAATTCCAGTTAGGTCGGGTGGAAGGGGTTGTCTGTTAAAATAAGTGTTCTGGTGAGTAAAGAACAATGTTGCAATGGATTCATTACTATTATACTTCAATTTTACAATATGTCAAATCACATAACATAAAAGTATCAATAAACATAATTTTCTTTATTAAGCAAGTAGTAAACATGAAAGTAAAAATAGATAAACATAACTTTCTTCAGTAAGTCCTAAAAATGTACGTTACAAACTGAAACAATTGTCTACTAAATTACGAAGCGCTTTTACGATCCTATTCAGCAGTAATTCAATTTCTCTTACACCTGAACATCTTAATAATTAATTAAATGACCTGTGATTTGCCGCACAGCAGTGTAGCTGTGTGCCGAATTTTACTACATATTTGCCACTCTGATTTTACTGACAATACCTGTAACAATGTCTATCGCTGGCACTGTTGCGAATTGACACTGTTGGTCAATAGCAATGGCTTAAATTGACACGATTAATCAGTGACTAACACTGGCATTGCTGGTCACTGACAATATCTATAGCCGAAACTTCTGCTCAAAGGGTTGTATGACGTCATTTGGATTGTGCGTACTTTGTTGAATCATCTTCATGCCTGTTTGAGGACTTGCAAAGCGGAATGCTGTTCTGACAACCATCGCGCACAAGGGGACAGAGCGACAATAAAAAAATGTTAACGCGAAGACCTCTGATAAATGTCAAACCTCAATGTCGATGAATGGCTGTGATTGTGTCATTAAGGGGCGACAACAGGGTTACATCCGGTCCGGCACGCGCGGGTCAGGCTTGTCATGTGGGTAGCAAGAAAAGTCTCGTGCCGTGTTTTTGTTTTGCTTCTTTTGGGATTTTTAATTTTTTTGGCGAGGATTAAAAGGGCGAGGGGTGGGGAGAAGATGACATCGGCCGTTGCTGAACTGTGCATGCAAGATGAACTAATATATATAATCTCTGGCTTTAAACTCTACTGGTCCGGTCACGACAGTTTTTATAGGAGCGATGAAACGCGATGTGCAATTATTTCTGACATTTGCTCTCTGATCTTGGTTGTATAATTTGTAGTATAAAATTAAAATTAGTTCGTACAAATAAATAAAACAGAAATTTGTCTCTTATTAATTTCCTGTTGGGATTTTTCGTTTGTGGATATTTTTCTTTCTTAAACATGGGGAGGACGGATAGAAAAACTAATGTTTAATTCCCGCCAGACTCGTAAGTTTTTGAATCATAAGGAGTGATTAAAAGTTACAGATAAGTTTGTCGCCCAACACAAACACGGGTATTTAAGCTAAAGACATGCCCGACTCAGACTCAGGCATTCTAACAAGAAAGAGGTGTCAAATTCGAACCCAGGCATGTAAGCAAGAAACAAGTGCCCAATTTTAATCCATGTATTTAATCAAGAAACAAATATTGAATTACAACCCGAAATTTTAATAAAGAAACGAGCTCCAATTCGAACTCCAGGTATTTCAGCAAGAAACAAGTGCTCATTTCCAACCCAGGTATTTCAGCAAGAAACAAGTGCTCATTTCCAACCAGAGTATTTCAGCAAGAAACAAGTGCTCATTTCCATCCAGAGTATTTCAGCAAGAAACAAGTGTTCATTTCCAATAGAGTATTTCAGCAAGAAACAAGTGCTCATTTCCATCCAGAGTATTTCAGCAAGAAACAAGTGTTCATTTCCAACCAGAGTATTTCAGCAAGAAACAAGTGCCCATTTCCAACCCAGGTATTTAAGTAAAATGCAATGTCCTAGCACAACGCCTCGACACTCATGTTCAACATTATACTGTTGTAAAATAGTTTACTAACTTTACAGGAACTTCTTTACCAGCCAACTATATGCGAATAAGGATTCAGGCATCTCCTAATCATAAGTGCATATTTTTTTAATTAAGAGTGGTAGTTGTAGTGGTGGTAGAAATGGTAGTAGTAGTAGTGGTAGTAGTAGAAGTAATAATTTTGCAGGTTGTTCAATTTATTTTTATTCATTTACTATATTTAATTTTACTTTTGATTTGGGTGGGGTGGGATGGGGTGGGAAATAGGTGCATTTAAAAAAGAAATAAGGAGCTTTTTAATGTTAATTATGACTTACTATGCTGACACTGTTTCTACTTGAATTTTCAAGCAGTAATTACAGGAATAATTCGTTCAACCAGTAAGTACAAGAATAATTCCCTGTAAGGTCATCAACCAATAATTAATTACAGGAATAATTAATTGTACAATCCTCAACCAATAATTACAAAAATAATTCGTTGTAAATCCTCTAATGAGTAATTACAAAAACAATTCCTCGTACAATCCTCAATCAATAATTAAAGGAATAACTACTTGTACAATCCTCAACCAGTTATTACAGGAATAATTTCTTGTACAGTCTTCAACCAGTAATTATAGGAGTCATTCCTTATACAATCCTCAATCAATAGTTACAGGGATAATTCCTTGAACAATCTTCAATCAGTAATTACAGGAATAATTCCTTGCACAATCTTTAACTCACTTATATATGATATATCCAGCTTGAAAAATGAAACAGGTTTCATGAAATGAATTAATCATTTTTGCCAGTTTAAAATGACAAAGAACTGCAAAACGGTTGATTCATTTCCACACACACAGTACACTTTGCCATTCCATCATTCTTATAAAACAGTCGTTTAAACCCCGAATCACCAACAGATTAGTTTTTTTTTTAATGTATATTTTTTAAAGTTGGAAATCGTGACGCGAAACAGAGAGAAATCAATCATACATCGCCTTAGGCGGTTGTCGTTCACTCGATGGTATAGCTCTTCTGCAGCAGTGATGAATATCGACACGCCGTGTGCACTTTCCTCCCCCGTGTTAAATCTTCAATCAACGTGAGAGCATTATTCGTCTCAAATAACAATGCCGACAATGATCCGGAATACGAGAATACAACCAAAAGATGTTCAACATCGAAAAATGTCTTAGAGTGTTGCACTTACGAGATCAATCTGTACATTGCTTGGAGCTACAGTTGAAAGCACTGTTTACGACAGTGGTACAGAGCAAGGATTTTAAGCACTGTTTATGACAGTGGTACAGAGCTAGGATTTTAAGCACTGTTTACGACAGTGGTACAGAGCTAGGATTTTAAGCACTGTTTGCGGTAGTGAATTGATTGGATCTCTTAGGACAAGCGCGAAGAGCTAAATTTTATTGCACTGTTTATGATAGATGTTGGCATTTTAGGGAACTAAGATTCATTGTACCTGTAATGACAGACGTATATACATTGGAAAAGATCTAAGATCTCATGCACAATTTACAATAGTCGTAATAAAAACAATGTGTGCTCGTGTCAGATTACACTACGAGTCGTGACAGGACTGTAGATATATGATTTACAACATTGTGTGCACGTGACAGCATACAGATCTCAGGTTTAAAGCAACAGTTGAGAAAGTCATATAAGTGCAAGATTTAAAGCACAGTTTGTGTAAAAGATCTAAAGTGTGAAGCATTGAATGTACTAGAGATTTGCGCTAAGCTGGAAGCATTATTTATGACAGAGATATGCAGCCATAAATTAAAGCACACTTTTGATTAGGTCAAAATGTGGGTGTAATATAATCCGCTGTGATTCGACAGTCGTGTGGTAGAGATTTAATCCACTGTTTGTTGCAGTGGAATAGCGCTGTGATGTAAAGCATATTTTTGACAGTGTTGTGGAGCTAAGATTTACAGCACTATTTGTGTTAGCGACATAAATTACAATTTATTATAGTTGTAGAGGAGCTCAAATTTAATGCATTCCTTGCGAAAGTGACTTGGTCGAAAGATTTAATACATGTGCACTCCTTATGGTGGCGGCGCAGGAGCAAGGAGTTCATATTTGCACCACAAAAAAAAAAAAGGGGGGGGTAACTGCGTGCTATTAGCGAAAGGGGAAGATTGGGTGTACGTCTCTTTAAGTATGCTGCTCATGGAGGGGTCATCTATTTATCGTCTAAATTGTGAACGCATCCAGCAATCATAATAGTACTTGCAAAGTCAACCCTTCAAAAAAAAATTACCCATTACACTGACTGCTGATTTATGGAGAAATGAGGTAAATAGAAGGAAGGAGGTGGTGGCGGGTGACATGCAATTTGAGGCACAAGTATCCCCGAACTGGATAGTAGCATGTGTTATGTCCTTAATTAATTAACTCTGCTGATTTGAGCCTTCGCGCGGCGCTGAAAGTCTTAAACGTCACTTTGATGTGCAGCACGGCAGGAATACAGTACAGCATGTTTGGAATGCTGCACGTGTGTGTTGCAGGAGCCTAGGCTACAGCGTAGAAGAGTTCTGATACCAGACACTCTGCAAGCAAGCTTCAGGAACGACCACCAGGTTTAACATTTAGCGACCAAGGGAAATAACTCCACGAAGCATCTCTTTAATCGTGGTCAGCGCAGTATTCAACTATACAATCTCTTCTGTGCTATGCTTGGCCATCCCAAGCTATTAATTCTTGATATATATAGAGAGAGATACAAGCGTAGGGCTCTACGGAATTACTGCTTCAAAAGTACATACTGTTTTTTGATACCGACCGGTACTTTCTCAAGGATTATATTCTTGGTTTGTTGGCTTTTGTTGGTTCTTTGGTTGGTTGGCTAGCTGAATTTTAGTGAGGTTTTCTGGAGAGATTTTATGGCAATATTTGTGATCTAGACAATAAACTATTATACTGATTCAGAAGACATTTCTGCAAATAAAATAAAAGTAAATAGGTTCACGTTTCATTTTAAATTTATAAGGACCCTAAGTTGTAGTGAATGATTTAAGATTGCTCGCTTGCAAGCCTTATATGATTGTGCATTTAGGGCTAGGTCGGTGAACAGACTTATTTGTAGGCTGGATTTTCGGCCTGTTGGGTTATCGGCCTGTTGGATTATCGGCCTGTTGGGTTATCGGCAGATTTCATTGTGGATGGCGAGTCTTGATTAGTTTACAGAAAAAGAGTCTTTAAACAAGGGGTAATCAAGTGGCACGATAAAGTGTGTAATTACGAGGTCAGTTAGTTGACCGTTATAGAACACGCTTGACCAGATAAGTAACTTGCTAAATATCTAGTTAACCAATGTACATTAGGAGATGAGCTTGTTGACTGCTTTATTCCATATTTGACTATTTAAAGTGGCTAGTTCACTATCTCACAAAGTAATTAATTAATTGCCGTGCTAACTTTTTAAATGATTAGGACGCCAATTACTTCACTGAATTTGTTGCGCTTCCACTGGTTTCACTGTTTCTATTTTTTGCTTTACATTGGAGAATAGAAACTATTAAAGCCATAACGAGTAAACATCAAAATAAAAATGAACAGGAGGTGGATAATTGATTAAATAAAGAAATATTTTTCATTCACCCACATAAAATACGTTCGCTCTCTCCCTCCCTCGCACGCAAAGAAAAAGCTGAAAATAAATTATTGCTTATTTCTGTCTGGAGACACTGCATCGTTAGGCTTTAAATGTCAAGCTGCTATTATTACTGGGTGAATGAAAACGACCGCGCTAATTCCCTGAAAGAGAAACTTTTAAAATAAAATTGTACACAAGAAAACATGAGTGAGTGAGTGAGTGAGTGAGTGAGTGAGTGAGTGAGTGAGTGAGTGAGTGAGTGAGTGAGTGAGTGAGTGAGTGAGTGAGTGAGTGAGTGACACTTTTCTTTATTGCAGTTATGTGTTTCTAAGTCTTTATGATCAACGTTGTGTTGACATTTTTCAGTATGTCTCCCACGACTATATTCACTTGGAAACACCTCAGGATTGCTCTAACATAGCAGAATTTCAACCGTCATCTAGGAAATAACTAAATATGTCTGTGTAATGGTAGGAAGGGTAGGCCAAACATTTCATTCCTCTTTAGATTCCCAGGGCTTCTCTTAGACTCCTAGACTCGTCAGACACTCAGTTATTGTACCAATATTATCAATTATTCTTCAATAAATCATCGGTGAAACCCATCTAAATATAATGATGAGCACTGCTGCACTCATTACGTCATTTCATATCATTATAGAACGTCAAAAAAAATTTATTCCGAAACATATTTTTCATATAATTAACACATCTTAGCATAGAAAAGTCTATTTATTCTTTCATTTTTAACTATTATGGGATTTTGAGTTGTGATTCTTTCATTTCATTTATGGTTTGATACAATTACAGCAAATAAGCCAGCTAAAATTTGTGATGCATTTTTTAAAAAAAACAAAATCTTTCAAAAAGCAATCATTTATTGCGCTTCATGTCTAATATTCACTTACTCTTATTGTGTTCTCTTTCATCATTACCCATCTAGTAGTCCGTTAGCTTCCCTCCACTCGAGATCTTGCGTGGGGCCTATCGTTTTATAACGTTCTCGGCCCTGGATAACTCTGGAGGGACTTGGTTCTCCTTACTAGGCCTATGTTCTGGGGTCCCAATCACGCTAGGTGGATCAATCAACATCGAACCAACCCATCCCCAAAGGGTACACTTCAGAAATTTTCGCTCTCTCGTGTAAATTGACTTCAGAGCAGAACTCAACCGCATCGGCTTCGTAGTCACAATCTTGTGTCGAATCTTGACAAACTAATGCATGTAGCACTCATTCTTTTAATTAAATGCTTTTTATACGTCGACTGTTTTTCTGCGTAAAAACAAACAACAACAAAATAATAGGCATTATCGGATATAGCAATCGATGCAACTCACGCATAGCAAACGAAACTAAGACAAGATAAGAGACGGCAAGACAAGGGGGGGGGGGGGGGAAGGGGGAAGGGGAGCAGGGATTAGAACTCGCAGACGCTCGATTAGCTCCCTTGTAATAGGTCGATTGTTTGTTCGCCGATACCGTAGTGACTGATCGGTCATTACTGACTAATGTGTTCCATATTTTGTGTTCAGTGAACAGCACTTTATACCTTAGACCGTCACCGTTTTCTCAGCTAACCGACATTAGGACCTGATTTCAGCTATTTCAGCATTACATGGCCCACACATCGTGATGCTTAACGTTTGGTAGCTATGGAAACCGCAGCATAGCCATCGAAATTGTCATGTAAATCAGGGGACCATGGCAGGCCAACAAATTTGTTACTTGTTCTCCCTCAGTCTTGGTGCAGGTTCACTTTACTTATTTCGCCGCCCCTTGACGTCTTCGTTTTCTCTATCTCTATCTTTCTCTCCCACTCACTCGTTCACTCTTTCCCTCACTCACCCTCCTTGATTCTCTCCCGCTTTCTTTCTCCCACTCTTCTGCTCTCTCTCTCTCTCTCGACCCTTTCCCTACCTCTAGTCCCTGTCTCTCTTTATCTCTCTCTTTGTCTCTCCCTCTCTCTCTCTTTGTGGCACTCCCTTTCCCTACATCTAGTCCCTCTCTCTCTGTCTGTCTCTCCTTCTCCCTGTCTCTCCTCTCTTTCTTTCTCTCTCTGTCTCTCCCTCTCTTTCTCTCTCTTCCTCTCTCTCTTTCTCTCTCTCTCCCTCTCTCTCTTTCTCTCTGTCTCTCCCTCTCTCTCTTTCTCTCTCTCTCCCTCTCTCTCTTTCTCTGTCTCTCCCTCTCTCTCTTTCTCTCTTTGTGCCACTCCCTCTCTGCTCTCCCTCTCCCTCTCCCGTCATGCTCTCTCCCTATTCTTCATCCTGTCTTTCCCCATTTTCTCTCTCCTCTCTCTCAACACACATACACGCACGCACAAACGCACGCACACACACACATTCTATTTCTAATTCTAAGCAAATTTGAAACACTATGGTAATAAAGTGTTAATCATTACAGCATATCATTTTTCTGTAATATTACAAATTTATTTTCTTCTTCACTTGCGTTGCTAATCTACATAATCTGAACAATAAAAGCGGTAGGTTAAGTTTGTAAACGGAACAATTAGTCTTAACATTCACCTTTGAAAAATAAAAATGCGTTCTTTCATTCCTTTGTTCTTTTCCCCTCCTGACTCTCCCTAACTTCCACCACACACACACACACACGCGCGCACACACACACCAGCCTTGGGTAGCTTGGTTCGTTTCTTCTCTGAAATCGTTAAGGAACACTACATTAATGCTACTTAGCCTTTGATTTTGATCACTGCATTTTACTCGTGTGTATCTATCTATCTACCTGTCACAATTATCACAAGAAAATGTTATTTGTTTATCTGTGTCATAACAAAAATAAAGCGCAGCATAAAGTTACCGACACAACAATTAAACAGTATACAGTTACCTACACAACAACTAAACAGCACACAGTTACCTACACAACAATTAAACAGCATATAGTTACCTACACAACAATTAAACAGCATACAGTTACCTACACAAGAATTAAACAGCATAAAGTTACCGACACAACCATTAAACAGCATAAAGTTACCGACACAACAATTAAACAGCGTACAGTTACCTACACAACAATTAAACAGCATGTTTGTCGAAAGGAAAATAAGAAGCCAACAGATCTCTCCGCAATAAGAAAAGGAAGACAACTCTTCCATTGTGCACTACGACTGCCAATGGAGACTGAATTTTACATTTTCAGTCTGGGACACAGGGCGAAATCAGACTTTTCACTCATTCAAGCACCGGCACATCAAAGCCAGCTAACTATCAACTGTAATCGGCGAACTGGCACTAGAAAATTTTCACTGTCTGGATTAATTCCAGCACGATGTTGTAGGTGCCAGTGCTAGGGTAAGAGGGGAACGACTGAGATGTAGATGAAAGAGAGTTAATGCTCTAATGTTTGGCTCTAAAGAAGGGCTACCGTAAGATGTAGATGGTAGAACCGTTATCATAGGAACTTTTGTAAAAGGCCGACTTTTTGATAAATGAAAATACCGAAGGAAGAAGGATTACCTTGGTAAAATTTAGCCTGACGGAAGAACTGCCATGGTTGCAACACATGTACGATTTCGAAAGAAAGAAATTACCATGACAATATTTATCAAAGCAATGAAAGAAAAGGCATTACAGTTTTCAGACGTTGAAGGCGACATAAGATGGCGACGGAAATAATGCCGCATTGGTAAAATTGTAAGGAGGTTACCTTGGCAACAGTGGACAGGTAGTAATGAAGAAGACACCGTGGTTGTATTTATTAGATAGCAATGACAAATTATCCTCCTGCATAACATCGGAAATATTATTCGTTGTCATTATTTGAAAAAAACCGGGTGATATTTTTAATTTTCTTATGGCATCAAACGATCTATAAGACCGTCCATTTATTTAAGTAAGTTATCTACCTTACCTTTATTTAAGTAAGTTATCTACCTTACCTTTATTTAAGAACTAGTGTGTGCCAGTGTTTTGCGTTCCCTTCTGTACGTATCCATTAATCTACCATTTACCCCTAGGCTATATCTGTCAATTTATTTATTTATCCAGCTCCTGCTTATCCATCTCTCTCTTGTAATTGTGCGTGTGTGTGTGTGTGTGCGCGCTCTGTATACATTTGCTAGTTCATTAGTCTATCCATCAACCTATTTATCTCTCTAGTCACCTAATAGCTGCTTGTTTGGCGTGTGGTGTATGGTATGTGGAGGGAGTCTAGTTACTCAAGACCTTTTTTCGCAGAAAGAACAGAAAAGCGGATGTTTAACTTATCCCGCGGCCAAAAGACGGGGAGGCGCACTGTGTAGGTATCCACGGGGAATTGATTCCAAGTACGGCCACGCAGGCGCCCACCATTTCCACGCCAGCCATTCAAAACTAGGTGCAAAAAACTAGGTTCTTTTTAAAAATTTATTTTGTATCGAGGCTGGGACCAAGCAAACACTGATCTGATACAAAAATGCTCTTAGCTGTTCGTGATAGTTATTTTATGGTGAAGAGGGAAATTTAAAAAGTTGCGACATCAGGAATTATACAACAGTTTAAACTTTTACATTGTTATGAAAGTGCGTTACCCGTTGACATTTCGGCTAGCTCTATCTTTCTCTGGAAGTGCAAAATTATAAACTGCTTTTGCTTGCGGGGTGAACAAATCGGTTGACGTAATTCACATTAGGCTATACTCGTTGTTCAAAACTTCAGTCCAAGCCAACATTTTCCACTGCCAGGAGAACGGAATCAGGTGTCATAACACACTCTAGGAGTCGTTTCTTACAGATATGTCACATCACACCGCAAGCATCGTGTTTACAGATGTCACAACACTCTGTAGGAGTTGTATTTACAGATATGTCACAACAAAGTGTAAATGTCATGTTTACAGACGTGTCACAACACAGTATAAGAGTCATGTTTACAGATGTGTCACAACGCAGGGTAAAGAGTCGTGTTTACAGAGTTTACATATGTCACAACACACTGTAATTCATTTTTATAGATGTCACAACACACTGTAAGAGTCGTGTTTACAGACATGTCACAACATACTGTGAGAGTCGTATTTATGGAACAGTTGCTCAGAATTGCTAACAAGTTTACTAGCACTAGAAAGACTGTAAAATGAGTACATGTAAAATATACGTGTCACATTGAGTATGACTCTATAGTCACATCACTACTACGTTACTAACAAAAAGGTAAAGGCGTATTCTGTACATACCAAGATTTCAGACAACATAATGTGTTTCCAACTAGAATGTGCCACACTACAACTCAAAATACTGCACAAAACGCACAACTAAGAAAATGTACATAAAATTGCACAACTAAGAAAATGTACATAAAATTGCACAACTCAGAAAATGTACATAAAATTGCACAACTCAGAAAATGTACATAAAATTGCACAATCCACTACACTACACAAAGTGTATTACTCAGAACACTACACAATTTGCACAATTCAAAACATTATGAAACTGCACAACTTAAAACACTATACAAGACGCACTACTCAATACATTATATAAGACATACACTATATATAAGACATACAACTCAAAACACTAAATAAGACATACAACTCAATGCACTATAAAAGACACACAACTCAAAAATATATAAGACCTACAACTCAAAACACTAAACAAGACACACAACTGAATACACTACACAAGACAACTCAAAACACTACAAACTGTAGTTCAGCAGAAAGCTTCTCACACTAGCCTGTCACTAGGCCGTGAAAATAGTAACATCACTCTATCTAGCTGAATCCTTTCCAACTTTGCATTAAAATATTTTGGCAGCATGATAAGAAACAAATCCCAATCAGGACTGAAACGTTTGATTCGGTTCCCTATAATTGTGCTTTGCCAATAAATCGTTACCACTTCAAATCAAAAGCGGATAAAACCCAGGATGCGTATAAAGTAAGATAATCCGAACTGAAGGAAGGAAGGAAAGAAATTATCAATGAAGATGAAAGAAAATGACTGCAGAAAGAGAGAGAAAATAAAACAGCAGCCTGAAACACGAGACGGAAACCATGGAAATGACAGAGGGGAAAAATAAACAAAAACATTAAACTCAAAATTTGAGAACAAGTTGAATAATTATTTTAAAAAATAACAACCGAATGGTTGTAAAGCAATATACTGCCTTTTTCTTCACAGAAAAGATACTTGACGGCAAATGTTTCCTTTTAAATGAACACAGAAATATTCATTAAATATTATATTATTTCACTAATCACCCCGACCCCTCTGCTTAAAACATTTCAGACAGAAATCACTTAACAGAGTTCTCTCAATTCCCCTCATGACTTAATTAGCGCCCCTTACAACAAACGCGCCTCTCTCTCTCACTCTCTCTCTCTCTGTCTCTCACTCTCTCTCACTCTCTCTCTCACTCTCTCACTCTCTCTCTCACTCTCTCACTCTCTCTCTCACTCACTCTCTCACTCACTCTCTCATTCACTCTCTCTCGCTCTCTCACTCTCTCTCTCACTCACTCTCTCTCACTCACTCTCTCACTCACTCTCACTCTCTCTCACTCTCTCACTCTCTCTCTCACTCACTCTCTCTCACTCTCTCTCACTCTCACTCTCTCACTCTCTCTCACTCTCACTCTCTCTCTCACTCTCTCTCTCTATGTGCATATATATTTCCCACTGTCATTCTCTCTTTGTCTTTCTCACTCTCTTTCTCTGTATGGCTGGCTGGCTCGCTCTCTCTCTCTGTCTCTGTCTCTCTCTCCCCCCATTATTTCCTTGCTAACTTACATTTCTGACACATCCAGATGGTGTCCCAGAGTTCATTGGCATCCTTCCCTAAGCCTGGCCTTTTGATAACATTGTCGTAATTATCTTACTGGCTAATAAAATATACATCAAAATTCAACAAGGATGTGTCAATATGTGCGAGCAGTTAAATAGCAATAAATATTGGTTTGTAAATTATCTATGACACGGCTAAGTTCGTGCACGGAACAGTTAACAAGAAAGACAATCTGCTACGTGCCCGACCCTACTACAAACATTTACGAGGTTGAACTTTTAATAATGAAAGTAACTGCAATTTTCAAAGACGGAAAAAATAAAGTACTGTGATTTTCTGACTTAATTTACATTAAAATCAGTTAACGTGAAGTTAAGTAACATAAAGATAAATTTTGTTTTGAACCACACACACACACACACACACACACACACACACACACACACACACACACACACACACACACACACACACACACACACACCACACACTATACACATATCACAAACGTACACATACCACATACACATACACACCATACACAAAGTACACACCACTCACATACCTACACTATACACACACACACATACCACACCCTACGCACATAATACACACACTTACTTCACCATACACATACAGAGTACACACCACACACACGCAAGGACGTAATACGCTCATACATTATGAATTGAGGCAACATCAGCACACACATTTATCACAAACTTACCAACATCTACAAAAGGTTATTTTAGGGGTGAGTGGGTGGGGAAGATGGCGAATGGGTGGGGCATGTCATCATGAATGTGTGCATCAGTACAAATTAAAGTATTACAAGCCCACAACAAACTGGCAATATATCTCTATGTACAAAGTGGGCACAAAGTGTTATAAGCCCACAACAAATATCAATATATATCGGTACAAAGTGGGCAAAACGTGTTGTAAGCCCACAACAAATAGCAATATATATATATATGTACAAAGTGGGCAAAAGGTGTTGTAAGCCCACAACAAATAGCAATATATCTCTATGTACAAAGTGGGCAAAAGGTGTTGTAAGCCCACAACAAATAGCAATATATCTCTATGTACAAAGTGGGCTAAAGGTGTTGTAAGCCCACAACAAATAGCAATATATCTCTATGTACAAAGTGGGCTAAAGGTGTTGTAAGCCCACAACAAATAGCAATATATCTCTATGTACAAAGTGGGCACAAAGTGTTTGTGGCATGGGGCTTTTAAAAGGTGTTAAAAGCATACTTAAAACCCTGACGTGGCCAGCCATACGTCCACCCACACTTCAGCGGTGTCAGGTGTCACAAGTATTTACGTTTAAACATTTTAAACATTACAATTACAAACGGGTACGACGAGATCCCAATCCAAACCTGACGGAGGTAGTGAAACAAAGATGACACAAAAGAAAACAAATAATCGTGAACTTAGGGATAAAATAGAAAAACTTTATAAGGAAAAAGTAATGATGGCAAAAAGAATTTATAAAGAAATTACTCACAAAGACGGGAGTGCGAAATTAGTGTTTCTATTAGGCTTTGTGTTCACAATGTGGGTATAAAGGAGTTTGTGTATATTTTGTTGACTGGCTAATTGATTGTTCTTTCGGTGATTGAGTAACGGTAAAATGAAAAGATGTTAGACCAGGGGTGCACAAACTTTTTAGGCCAGAGGGCCACATTTTCAATTGATAGTGCATGGAGGGCCGCAAGTCAGATTGCACATTGATGACAACACAAATAATGAAATAATGTCTTTACATTCGTTTTTGCCCTATTAACCTAGATTTAGTCTTTATTAGTGAGAAGGGTGAGCTTGAATGTTGTTAACAACTTTGTCAATATTTGGTTTGAGTTTTGTAATCGCCAGCCTCAAAATCGAATTGAGATTGTTGTCGGTCAAATTCGATCTCAGCTTGTTCTTGTTCATGTTCATTACTGAAAACGTTTGTTCACACAAGTATGTGCTGCCGAATTCTGACAACAACTTGCAAGCCAAGTCCTTGACATTTCTGTATGTGCTCCAGCTGAGACTTCCATAAAATGTTAAAATGTTGTTCTGCTGAAATGATGACTTCAGTTCAGGTGAACATTGAAGATCAATGACCTCCAGTTGACAGTGATCAGGCACGGACTCTACACTACATGAGAAAGGATCGTGAATGAAGTTGAATAAGTCCTTGTGCTCCTTGAAGGCATCAAAGCTTTCAGTAAATTCCTTCGGCAATGTTTCACAATTGCAATGGTATCTGCTGAAGTTACATTGGTACTCCTTCTGAAAAGCCGAACAAATCGGAAAATGACAAAGATTTCCAGCTTGCAGATTCGAACAGAAGAGCCTCAACTTCAACGTGAAGGACTGCAGTTCCTTGTACTTATCAAAGATAAAGTGATCTTTGCCTTGGAGACGCTGGTTGAATCTATTCAAGTGATCTGTCATGTCTGTCAGAAATGCCAAGTCTGCCAACCACTGTTTGTCAGTAAACACAGCCGTGTCTTTGCCTCTGACAGTAAGGAATTCACAAATTTCCGTTCGCAACTCAACAAACTGTTTTAATACTTTTCCTCGACTCAGCCACCTGACATCTGTGTGATACGGAATGTCTCGATGTCTTCAAGAAATGATCTGAACTGTCGATGGTTAAGTCCTCTGGATCGTATGAAGTTCACAGAATTAAAAACGAATTTCATGACATTGTCAAATTTCAAGATTCGTGCACAGAGCGATTCCTGATGAATTATGCAATGGTACATGTGGACACTATCTGTTGGAATTCCAAGCCCCTGCAAATGTGACAGCAAATGAGCAACAAATCCTGATGCTCTTCCAGTCATAGCAGGCGCACCATCCGTGGTAACACTGGCTAGCTTTGGCCACTGGACGTTAAGGTTTCAAAGAACGGAAGTCACTCCTCCAAAAATATCTTCACCAATCATCTGCCCATGTAGTGAAGCCATACCAGCTAATTCTTGAGTTATTTCAAAGTTCTCATCCACTGCAAGCACAAAAACCAGCAGTTGTGCTATGTCAACGTTGTCAATGCTCTTGTCCAAAGCATTTGAAAAGTACATACAGTTAGCAAGTCTTTCACACAACTGTTCACAAACGTCTGTTGCTAAGTCTTGACTCAGCATTGAATGGTGGTCCGTGAGAGTGGGACTTTGTTGAAAAGGTCACCTTTTCAGGACATATTTCTGTGCAAACAGCTTGGATGCAGTCTTTGATGACGTCACCATCAGTAAACGCCCTGATGATTTGGCAACTATATGTGCTACTTTGCAACTTGCAGAGCAAAATACTTGTTTTCTTCAGACTTTTTTGTGAAGAAATGTTGCTGTGCTGACAGACCTTTTAAAAGTTGCTCAATTTTGTTGTTTCTCACAGGCCTTTTAAGTCATCAAAAGTAGAAGCATGCTTTGTTTTGTAATGCCTCTTGCAGTTGAAGTCCTTCATCACAGTAACAGACTCACAACAAATTAAGCACATAGCTGCTCCATTAAAATGCCGCATAAAGTATTTAAACTGATTATTTTCTTTTCAATTTTAGCTTCTTATGCACAGGTTTCAACATATTTACAAAGGGCAGTAGTTTAAAAACAACTTCACATCAGGCCGAAACCTGTTTTGTGTAATTCATTCAGTACATTCCAACCAGACATACACAGCCACATATTCACACACACTGACTGCACCATCCTTCCCCCCCTCCCCCTGTGTCACCTCACCCCATCACCAGACTGAACTTTGGCTGGCTGCCTGCCGACTTGGGTTTAGATATAGACACTCTTTCTAATGCTATTTGATGTCACCATACATCAAAGATGCACAGATACTACTATTTCAACACATACCCCTTTGATCAGCTGAACTGAACAATGTGCCCAATACACAGTGCTCTCACCTCAATACCGCATCCAGCGTTTGTTTTCAACACAGCACAAGATGCATGCACGGAAAAGCAGACCACTGTTCTACTCCCTTGTTCAGATTAATGTTAAAAGCTCCTTGCCATTACAAATAATGGTAACATCCTAAAGTCTTCTGGGGGCCGCACAGGGCCTTGTCAGGGGCCGCATGCGGTCCGCGGGCCGCGGTTTGTGCACCCCTGTGTTAGACTGTCGAGACGTTTAACTGGTTAAACGGATGGATTTTAGTTGAATGCAGATATTTTGGCTGGTTGATTGGTAAGATGGTTAGTCGGTTAGTTTTTAAGAGATTTGGTGGTTTACAAAACACTTATTTCATAAGTGTTTGAGAGGTCTGATGGTTGATAGGGTGGTTAGGTGGTGCAGGAGATTGGATGGCTGGTGCTGTATTGATGTTCAATTTACTAGAATATTTCTTCGGTTAAATGAATTTACTTTTGTATGGTGAAATGGTGAGTGGACAGTGCTTAATTCATTGTCTGGAGAGATGAATGGATAGATAACTGGATTTGGGGTTTGTTGATGATCAGTAGATAGGAGTAGAGTATTCCTACCTCGGGTGCATAATATGCAAGATTCATGTTGCATATTTATAATCTGCCACATTGTTTCAAACCCTTGTGTAGATAGCTGTATTGAATATATTTCGAGTGAGGAAAGACAAGTTAGAATGTGCATGGCGTGATTAATTCTATCTGTCCATCTGTGTTTAGTCTTACAACATCTTTTGTAGTAGAGATCGGTCATCCTTTTTATTATAAGTCATTTCTCTTATATGACTCTTATATATACAAAGTTATAGGAACGCTGTTTACGGGATTTACAATCCCTTAATAGCTTGTGCTTGTAGCTACCTTCGAATTCCCCACTGTATTTTGTATTACCATTTTCCATTTCAATGACAGGACTCGATCGAAGAGACACGATTTGTGCTTATCTGTTAGCTCTACTGTGTTACCATTATGCGTAAATGCTATCTGCTTTTGGGTTTGTTTGGGGTTTTTTTTTTGTTTTTTTTTTTTATGTTATTGATTTACTTTTTTTTTTAAAATTCGAGCAGAGGAATGTTCTTTATTAAATTAGATTCAAGAAGAAAGATGCACCAAAGAAAACAATCCAAAACACAATGCTGGCCTGCACGAAATTGCATCATCAAACACAATTTTTGTCGTGTTACCGCTCGGTCCTGAATTCCAATTACTTCCAATACTTCTTGGAATCCTTTTTATGCACGACATTTGCCTATCTGTCGTCACTTCCGGAAAGAAAAACGTCACCCTTTTGTCGTCACAATCGCGTCATCAATTTGTGCTGAGGTTCCACTAGCCAGATCAAAGTATTGAATAAATGTAAGCTTGGCGTTTAATGTGTGTGGACCGAAACTCAAGCCCGGCCTCGTTTTAAGTGTGAATCTGCGCCCTGCCAGTCGAGACTCGATATTGGGATTGACGTCTGAAAGTACTCACTTTCAAAGACCAACATTTTACTACAAGCCCCGAGAGACGGCGTCCAGTGCCTGTTTGGTTCTGCCCCGACTAAACAGTCAAATGCAGGCACCTTAGACAGAAAGCAATGTCGCAGCACCCTATGACGTCAGCAAATGTTGACTTTGTATATTGTGTGAAGGACATCAGCTTATAGCAATGTTTCTAAATTTTTTGTGTGCATAAATTATGGGAAGTTAATGAGATAAATTAAATGAGATATTTTTTTAATTTTAAAAAGGAACTTCCGCTTAACCGAAATCTCTGCTGTCGACTCTAGTGACCATAGAGGAGAAATAGTAAAGCCCTTAACAAGTATTCTGGATGCACGATGATATATAGGTTAATTAAAATCATAAAATAACGTTTCCTTTCTTAAAAAGAGAAACAAAAATATTCTCAAAACTTTCTAGGCAAAGAACACCAAGCAAGCAAAGACGCGCACACACTATATATACGCACAGTCAAGCAGCAAACATATGCACATAATACACACATAATGATAGATATACATATAACAACACCAGGGCAAAATACATCACTTTCAAATTGTATATAAAAAACTCAAAACATTTCCTTTACAAAATTTTATTGTGTGAGATGTAATTATTATAAACTTCCAGTGTTGTGTTCACACGTAATTGAGCATACAACAAGTGTTTATAATGTAGTGGCTTAACCGGACAACTGAATTGTCTGATTGCAAAACGACTGGACACTTACGCACAACGCAGTCCCCCAAATCACGAGTGTTGAATTTTGACTTTAGGCACGAATTGTCAGCCAATCAGACCTCGTGTATCCAGAGCAGTCTAACAAGATTTTAACTGTAGGCACGAATTGTCAGCCAATCAGTCCTCGTGTATCCAGAGCAGTCTATTCAGCACTGCTTAACAAGATTTTAACTGTAGGCACGCAACATCTCAAAGCGTTACTGTGCAGTCCTGATTTGTTTTAACCCTTTATACTTTATAGTGACAAGTTGGGGCGCTGACTAGGATATCATCAGTCAGCAAAGTCGACGAATAGTAGAAGTTGTGGTGAAAAAAATTCCCAACGCAGCTTGCAGTCAGGACGGAAAGGGAGACATGACATTAAAATTACACGCAGAAAAGGAGTTTATTTTTCGGTTTCAAATATTTTACGAATATTGTACGGTACTTAAGAACATTCCTACTCCAAGCAAGGGTATGAAAGGTATTGCCCGAGCATTGTTAAGTCTTTAAGAATAATTTTACATATGCACAGCGTAGTGGGTTGGTGGTTGGAGCAAAATTTCAGAGTCGTGATTTTAGAAGAACAAGATTCGTAAATTGTTATTCTTACTTAGAATCCACTGTAGTTTGGAATCATCAAAATGAAGGGGGGGGGGGATCCATTGTGTGGGTCAGAGAATCAAATAAATCTACTGTGTGGCTTCAGAATCGCCACAATACAAAGAGTCGCCTGGGAATCGTCATATAAGGAAGTACATCTGCTGTGTGGCTTTGGCGAGCATCAGCGGTCCATAGCTTATAGAAACAATATGCAAATACTGCAATTTATCAAACTATATATTCTGATCATGCAGGAAAAAAGCTTAAATTTAATTGTAAGTCTGAAAGTGAACACGTAAAACCATATTAATTGTGTACTGCTTGTAATTCTTTAATCACTATCGATAGATATGCTTGCATGTATTTAATATTTCCGTGCGAAATTTACCACAAAGAAAAAGAACGCAAAGAAAAAAATTTGAAGAGGACAGGGGAAAAAAGAAGGATAAAACAAGACATGACTTTGGAACGCCCAGAGCAGCGCTTCGGGAAAATAATTAGATAATATCAATTACGTTTCTTAACTTCTTTGCATTTTCCTTTCTCGTTTATGATTCTTAACTAAGAATAAATCCATGTGGGTTGTTCACCAGAACTATCGAGGATGCAAGTCTTCTGGAAAGTGGAAAAGTAATTCGTCAGTAATCACAAAGTCACATGCTACATTTTATTCTCCTAGAATCACGATGACAAATTACATTTAAAGGTACTACCTATTTCTCGCTCTAAATTTACAATGGCACATATTATTATCTAAAATCATGGTGACACGTTACATGATTTTTCTTGCTCTAAATTTACAATGGCACATATTATTATCCAAAATCATGGTGACACGTTACATGATTTTTCTTGCTCTAAATTTACAATGGCACATATTATTATCTAAAATCATGGTGACACGTTACATGATTTTTCTTGCTCTAAATTTACAATGGCACATATTATTATCTAAAATCATGGTGACACGTTACATGATTTTTCTTGCTCTAAATTTACAATGGCACATATTATTATCTAAAATCATGGTGACACGTTACATTATTTTTCTTCTAGAATCACAATGTCGGATTACGTTTATCTTTAAAGTCAAGATGACACATTACTCTAAAATCATAATGACATATTTCATTTAGAATCGTAATGACGTAATACATTTAGAATCGTAAAGACAAATTACATTTAAAATCATAATCACATTTTACATTTAAAATATTGATGACATTTAGAATTATGAAGCCAGGAAAACATATGCTCCTTCCACATTATGAAAGTAAGAGTGATGTGCTTTGGATTCAATTGTACAATGTACAGGTGTATCATTGCAGGTTATTCTGAATGTACACATATTGACTGATACTTGACTTTGCCTTTGTTATTACCCCTCTTTTTGTTTCAGACAGATGTCTAAAAGATCTCACTCATTCTAAAATAGTTTGGGTTAACGTTATCTTGTTTAAATACGTCCATTCTTTAAAACTAATTTTCACCTACTGGTCAGTCAGGTTTTCTGCTTCAAACTTTCGGTTAGTGTTACTCGGATTTATTTATAATCCACGGTTTAATCCATATGCTGATATCTTTCTATGTCACTCGGATATAAAATCAACGGCCTAATTCTTATGCTGATATTTATTTCTCAGCGTTGTGCTCTGAATTTTGTCATGTATGCATTCACTCCCTATGTTTCTTTACTTTCAATTATGACTTTGAAGAAATAGACTATAATATAACAAGATTTATAATGGATACAACTCGTGGCAATGAATAATTTGCAGGTAACCCAAGAGCGTCGAAAACAACAGCCATAATATATATGCACAGTCCAGTTTGATTTCCCGAGGGACTGGATGCGGTCAGTTAAGAGCGGATGTAAGCTGACCAGACTCAGCCGCTGGTCAAATCCATTATTTTAATCATTGTCTATCGAAAAATCTATAATTAGATGGATTGCAACTTCGATTGTTTCCCTTTGGGCCAGCTAATGGAGTTAGTTTAGGATCATGCAAGGCGACGAAGAAAGAGCACTTCCGGTATATGAAAATAACTGCTCTCATTAATAAGCAGGAATGGGAGTTTCCTTAGTGCTGAATTATAAATTCATTTGAAGAAATGCACGTATCATTTCGCAATGTTTGAGAAGTAGTTGACATAATAATTTGTGGCTAGATAACAATTAGAATCTCTCACAAGTAATAGCAATAAACTGTCAACAGGTAAACGACCCCCTTCAGTATTTCTGACACTAATGCATTTGCTTCTGCTGTATTCTGACAGCAGTTAGATCCAGCACACCCTCTGACCAACGCACTTACTGATCAAATATTCCCTCTCTCACCAACACACCTACTGACCAAGCACACCCACTCTGACTAATATACCCACTTAGTGATCAAAACACACCCACTCTGGCCGACACACCTACTGATCACACAAACCCACTCTAACCAACATAACCACTGATCAAAATCACCCATTCTGATCAACACACCAAATGACTAAACACTCCAACTCTGATCAACACACCTATTGACCAAACACTCCAACTCTGATCAATACACCTATTGACCAAACACTCCAACTCTGATCAACACACCTATTGACTAAACACTCCAACTCTGATCAACACACCTATTGACCAAACACTCCAACTCTGATCAACACACCCACTGACCAAACACTCCAACTCTGATCATGACACCCATTGGCCAAACACACCCACTCTGAACAGCACACCTAATAACAATACACATCCACTCTGACAGATACCCGAACTCGCTGGGAAACTGTCCTGTCAACCAGAGTCTAATGGATGTTGAACAGGCGAGAACGATAAGGGTATGCTTTCTAGAAGGTAAGTTTTCTCATAATATATTTTTGTTAGTGGGCGTGTTGGCTTAACGACTGCTGCCATATGTGAATATGTATGTGTATGTATATGCAAGTGCTGGAGTTGTGTATGAGTGAGTTTTTTTCATATTTTCATAATTTGCATTTTTCAGAGATGCTAACATTTTCATTTTTCGTAAACTTCTTTAAGGACAGGCGATTTGTGTAATAGTTGAAATATAAAGCATACAAGATAAATAAATGATAACTTACTATGTCAAACCAAGATAATATATTGGACGCCTGACGCCAACTGTGATTTGTTACGTCTGACCTGTGAATTAGCTTTCTAGACACAATCAATCGTGTTTTCCTAAGAATTGGCAGTGCCGACAGTTAATTAAGTTAAAAAGAATTTTAATAATATTTTGTAGATAAAATACACCGATTACACCAGAACGCTCGCAGAAAGGGGAGATAATAAATGATTCCAACAATACCAAAAGACAAATTGGAGTATAGTTGCTCAGCTAAAGTAGTTTATCTAGCATGTATATTGATACTAGGGAACATAATTTTAAGGAGGGGTAGGGAGAACGGGAATGAGCGTAAATAAGTGAAACTGGCTACTCTTTTTATTTGCCTACAACACTTATTTTTCTCTTCCTCACTTCTCACTCCTTTCTCTTCTCTCCCTTCTCTCTCTCTCTCTCTCTCTCTCTCTCTCTCTCTCTCTCTCTCTCTCTCTCTCTCTCTCTCTCTCTCTCTCTCTCAAAATGTTATCTGCAGACTTTAAATTTTAGACATACGGAATCAGACAAGCGTCTTATCTGAAGACACGCACTATTCCATTCGATCGAGACGGTATCGAAGACTAATTATGTCGTGAAAGAGAGGAGCACCCATTCCGGTGCATGCAGCCAGGCCCGAAATGGGAAGCGAAATCACTACTGACGAGCTAATTGGCGCCAATGGGATTTCAAGTCCTGTCATAAGTTTTTGCCGCTCGCCTTTTCGTCTTGCTAAATACAGAATCGTTACCATGGAAACCACGTGGATACAGGCGGCCACCGATATAGTTTCTATAATCAATGGCACTAAATTGTAATTCTGATTGGCGCTACCCGCGCCAGGGGGCTAATGACCCGTACTGCTTAGCGGGATGCACGTGCTTTGTGCTGCCTCCAGACTTTAGTAGAAATTTTGTCCTCTTCCTGGCTAGTCCCGCCTTGAGCAGGTCATACTTGGTCAACTTCCATGGAACGGCATTGACAAAAGGAAAGGAAAATGGAATGAATGAAGTGGCCCCTTCGCAGCAGATTCAAAAAATAAAATGTATTTCCTATTTTCCTTTGACATCGTCACGGTGCTGTTACGCATTCCTTTACTCCGTGTGTTTTGCTTTATGTATGCGTTTAGTAGAACCTTCTAAATCTAAGCCAATTCGCATTCTTTTACTCGGTGTGTGGTTGTATGTACGTGTTTTGTACAGCCTTCTAAATCTAAGCCTATTCGCATTCTTTTACTCGGTGTGTGGTTGTATGTACGTGTTTTGTACAACCTTCTAAATCTAAGCCAATGCGCATTCTTTTACTCGGTGTGTGGTTGTATGTACGTGTTTTGTACAATTCCTCTAAAATGTTTAGTATTGTTCACTGTTTCAGTATTGGCACACTCAGGCAATGGACAATTGCCCTTCACAATCGATATATCCCGTTGAAAAGCTTTTAAGTAGCGATTTTCTCACACCTTTAAGACACTAAATTGACGGGCCTTTAATATGAAGCCTACCAAATTATTTTTTCAGCTAACAATAATGCGATTGCTAGTATAGAAATTCAAAGAAATCAAATTAAAATAATGATTTAGTTCCAAACATAATGTTACAAATCAAATTGTCTAAAGTAGAGAATACATTCTAGTGACTCGCAATGGATACGTCATGGTGACGTCAGAGGACGGATTATGGGAGTAGCTGAAATTAGCACGGCTAGATTAGATAGGCAGGCAACTATATACCACTACTATTATTAAGGCGATTTATACGCATCTAATAGCCAGGCAATCTATACAAATTTATTAATCATGCAATTTGTACACATCCACATGCCAAACAATCTGTAAATATATATAAACCAACACTTGGTACACATCTATTATCCATACAGGCTGCTCTACTCATCCATTAGTCAGGCAATCTTTACAGATATCTATACGCTTGGCAAAATCAACACATCTATTGCAAACATTTATTAGACATAATGATGTACATATCTATTAGCGAGGCTGCTGTACACGTAAATTAGCTATGCAGTTGTACACATCTATTATCCGGAGAGCTGTATACATTTAATAGCCAGGCAGTTGTACACATAAATTAGCCAGGCAGTTTTACACATCTACTAACCAGAGAATTGAACACATTTATTAGCCAAGCAGCTGAACATATAAATTATCCAGGCAGCTGTACGCGTAAATTAGCCAGGCAGCTGTACACATCTATTACCTTGGCAACTGTACTTATATATTAGCCAGGCAGCTGTATACATATATTACTTATTAGTCAGACAGCTATCACTCTCTTAGCCTGGTAGCTGATTGCATCTATTAGCCAGGCAGCTATACAAATCTATTAGCTAGACAACTATACAAATATATTAACTAGGCAGTCGTTCGCAGCTTTAAAACTGTTCTTTGCGAAGTCAGATTTTACTAATACTGTCAAAGGGAAGTAATCTGCAGTTAGAGATTGCATGAAACTGTATCTCAAGAAATTATTTAAATCTGTCGACAGTATTTATCAACTAGAAATAGATCAACATTTTACATAAGAACGGGTGTTGATGATTGAGCCATTGAAAAATCATTTAAAATATCGATACTTACGTATATGTGTTATCTCCCTTTTGTCAGGGTGATCTATCACAAGCAAGAACACGCAAAGCATTGTTTCAAACTGTGAGAAAAATAACTGAACATTAAATCCCATTTTGAGCACGGTTTATTGCTCATTACGGCCTTATTATACGAGTTTCTTACTCTACCTTGCAATGCAACTGTCACTCTTCAGTGTGAGAGAGAAAGAAAGAAAGAAAGAAAGAAAGAAAGAAAGAAAGAAAGAAAGAAAGAAAGAAAGAAAGAAAGAAAGAAAGAAAGAAAGAAAGATAGATTCTTCCTTACTGTCAGCATGTTTCATGCACACGGATAAGCTTTCAACAGTGTCTAGACCTAAGCGATCATGTTGTACCGGACATTTGAGTCAATACGGTCAGCGATGTTCATGACCGATTGACCGTAATGAGGTATTAACTTTCTATCGTCTGCTACTGGGTCATCTTAACTCCATCCGTGTGTGCGAGTGTGTGTGTGTGTGTGTGTGTGTGTGTGTGTGTGTGTGTGTGTGTGTGTGTGTGTGTGTGTGTGTGTATGTGGAGTGGGGGGGGGATGTCTGCACAAGCGTAGTATGTAAATACTTCAGAATAGGACTTGGAATCTCCGGTTCAAAAATGGCTCTCAATAAAAGTTGCTTTTAATTTTTTTCAATAAGCCAGCCTCAGTCGTCTCAGCACTAAAAAAAAAAAAAGTTAAATGAAAAATAAAAAAAAACAGACGAGTGGTCTAATAATTTCATTTCAAATTCATAAAATATTTTATATACATTTCGTAGCACGTTATTGGTTTGACAGCTTTCTTGTGTCTCTCAGTTCAGCAGCCTTCGAAAAATCAAACAAAACTATTATTTTTCTTTCTTGATTTGACTGATGAATAAAGGTCATTTGATCGTACAAGATGACTATTTATATATTTACATTTCAGTGTGTAGACGTGTGATTTTAATTATTAAATGAACGATTCCTTTCGTTTATATCTAGTTGGGATCATATTTAACAAAGCTACAGTCGTGATGTTGGTGTTGCTATAGTTGTTGTTCTTGTTGCCGTGGATTATGATTATATAGGTTATTACTGTTGTTTTAGTTGTTTCCATGGATGATGATTATATAGCATATTACTATTATTTTAGCTGTTGCCATGGGTGATAATTATGCAGTATGTTACTGTTGTTTTAGTTGTTGCCAAGGGTGATTATACAGTATTACTATAGTTTTAGCTGTTGCCATGGAAGGGGATTATACAGTATGTTACTGTTGTTTCAGCTATTGCCATGGATGATGATTATGTAGTTTGTTGGTATTGTTTTAGCAGTTGTCATGGGTGATTATTATATAATTTATTGTTGTTTTAGCTGTTGCAATGGATGATGATTATGTAGTTTCTTATTGTTGTTTTAGCTGTTGTCCATGGATGGCGATTATAAAATTATAAAATTTGTTACTGTTGTTTTAGCTGTTGTCCGTGGATGATGATTATACAGTTTGCTGCTGTTGTTTTAGCTTTAGCTATTTAATGTTTTCTTTTAGCCAGACAAGTGCATAATCTTTGCTACTTTCCTTATCGCCTAGAACTAGTTAGTATTCAACACGTCGGCCATGTCAACAAGTTACGATTTGCATTATGCCAATTAAAATATCTTATTCTCGGTTTTGCTGTTCTGGCAATGAGTAGTTTGCTGTAGCTGCTGGTCTTAGCCTCAATGTTCCCTGTCCCATACCAAGGCCTAGCGGCCCTAGGCGTTTACAGAAGGCTGAGCACTCGTTTTCTCGTGACTGTAACATGAAAGCAATTCCAATACTTCTTCATTTTCTTTTGTTCTTGTGTGCAAATCTCCTGGCGTAACAGGCGTGCAATTCCCTCGCCTCAAACATAATAAATAAACTGAAAGTATTTTCAATAATTAAATGACTGGTTAAAATTATGTTTAAAAGTTAAATGGAAAGAGAAACAAAGAAATATCGATGTGTCGGTGGCTGGCTGGACGAATGAATCGATGCTACTATGAACATAGCGCATGCGTCACATTCTCAACATATAAGAGATACCAGTACCGTTTAGTGATTTTGTTTTCAATATAGTAACAGCAATAAACAGTGAGTCAGTGATTTTGTTTTCAATATAGAAACAACAATAAACAGTGAGTCAGTAATTCTGTTTTCAATATAGAAATAACAATAAACAGTGAGTCAGTAATTCTGTTTTCAATACAGAAACAGCTGTAATCAGGGAGACACAGTAAGACTGTTTACATTTACTGCTGTACATTATTACAGATAGATAGATGACAGACAGACAGACAGACAAATAGACAGAGAGACAGACAGATAGACGGACGGACAGACAGACAAATAGATAGATAGATAAATAAATAGATAGACAGACAGACAAACAGATAGATAGATAGATAGATAGATAGATAGATAGATAGATAGATAGATAGATAGATAGATAGATAGATAGATAGTTAGATAGATAGATAGATACTGTCAGCAATACTTCAAGAATTTTAATACTGCTTACTTATAATTTATATTTTATGTTCAGAAGGAGAACAAAGTACTACTAGAAACGTGGCAAATACATAAGTCACTGTAGAGAACTGGTACAACCTGTGACTAATTTCCTGTGCAATATGTCAGACTGGTAGGGCATGCTAGCTCCAGAGCAGAATGGAACTGTTCAACGCCAGGAAATCCACGAAAACTTAATTATATCGTTATCTTGTCTGTCACAAAACAGCACATATAATTCACCTCGGTGAATCTACGAATAAGCCATTTCTGGTCACCCGACTGTTGACGAGTCATAGGAGGGCTATTCTTAGTAGCAATCCTAGTACGAGGAACTTCAGCGCGGGAGTTAACTCCAATACCTTTGTTATGGAAGTAACAACCAAACCAGCTCCCTTCACACATCAGTGTACTTCGACAGTGCGCTGAACTATAAATTTTAAAAGAAAGTGAACGATGAAAAGAAGAAGGGGAAAGATGTTGACATCGTTGGGGGTTGGGGTGTGTTGTTTGTAATTTTATTTCTTTCCACAGACGCAGTCTAGAAAATGTACAATGGCAGGAATACTTTTACTCTAAATCACATGAGTGCATTCTCACACGGTGATTGGCTTAAAATGAGATCCGGCGTCGGTCGTTGCAATAAGAGGAAGATGCATCGGCCATTAGAAACCGACTCTTAATAAAGAAATTACTTAAGTAATGACACGCGTGTCCCTGCCGGCGCGCGCCGTGAAAACGCCTGGCACTGAGTGTGGGTTCTAAAGCTAATAAACTGACTGAAGATCTACAAAAGTTCCCTCAGTGTGGTGTATGCCACTCAAAGGACATTTGGGGGAATTCTGATTCAAAAGAGTCCATCACATTTTAGTACTCCGCTTCTAATGTTTGTTAGTCTGCACTAAAATCCAAAATTCCTATCATCTTTTAGACTGGCAACGTTCCTATTATTTCCATGGAAGACAACATTTCTGTTTTCCAAGAATGAAAACAAATTCTCTGATTTCACAGACTGACAAAATTTCTTTGATTTCCCCGAATAAAAAGAATTTATACTTTTTCAGAAATGACAACGTTCCTATGATTTCCGGGAAATGACGTACAAATATGGGGGATGCAACACTTAATCATACCACCACCCACCCAAACTTTAGAAAACAAATTCTCACCAGACCTTTACCATTTATTTATCAGTAGTTTCTTTTCAGCATTCATATAGTTCGTGAAGATCCAACAAAACAGGGTTCAAATATTTAAAATAATTCCATGAACAAGGGAGTTTACTCTGTTTCAAACGATCTAATGTGCATTGCCATAAATATTATGACAAAGATGTTGTGGACTTGAGTAAATGGCACTTACGCACGTATTTTCAAAATGCAACTTTGTTTTTACTTAAAATATTTTAGTCAGGGTGTATTTGCATGCTTAGGTGACTAGGTGTCTTTTATTATTATTTTTACTATTATTAAATTTCATTTTCATATCGATTCTGTCCCTTATCCAGACCTCGAGATCGAACAGGAAAGAGATGTTATGATGCTGTGAGCCAAATCAGACCTCAATCCTATAGCAAAAATCCCCATTTCCGTTATGCAGCGGTCCCTCATTTATCTCCATTGCGCGTGACCGATAACTGGTTGGCGGTTGAGGGGAGGGGGGGAGGGCTACCCAAGCCGTCCGTCATATTTTTTCCTCACGATAGCGAAGAAATGGCGTCGAACTGGCTACAGCGGCCGTCCTGCTTTGATGGTCAGTTGTCTTTGTCTTCAATTCTGGTGTGACTGCAATTTCTCCAGTGACAACAACTAATATGTGAATTTATAGACTTCACAGCTGTGAATTACGTATTGTTCATTTCTTTACGTCGGTGCTCGATATTAGATTTTTTAATATTTTTTTTAATGCCTAAAACCTTTTAATAAGAAGTATAGAACAAAAAAGAAAATGTTCTTCGTGAATATTTTTCTCGTTTAAAAGAAAAGTTTGTATTGTTTTCTTTTTTTCTTGCTATCCCAATCACCCACACACACACACACACACACACACATACACACACACACACACATACACACACAAACCACCACTTCCCGGTGCGAAATCGGTCTAGGCCGGAAACGCTCCCTATAAGCAATGATAATAATGCTTCCCTTGTTTGGAGAGGGGTGTCAGCGTGAAAAGTATTTTAGTGATATATATATATATCAGTAAAATACTTTTCAAATGAAATTTGCAACGGGTTCGCTTGCTCGTGGAGTTATCGAAGTTGAAAGTAAGTTAAAGTTGTAAGTTAAATACAGCGCAGTTCCTTGTAAAATGATTGATTACGATACTAAATAAATATTTTTTTAAAAAGTAAAAGACCAATTCTTAAGCAATTTTAATTAAATGTAGATAGATAAGAGAAGCAAGAAAAGACAATTTCAATAAAGGTTTGTATTGTACATAGACAAGGTATGACGCCAACGCAACCTTAGTTATCAGTTATGATTATTATTTAATTACCTATAACTAATTACAAGTGATGAGAATCTTAATTTATGTTATTAATAATTCTCCAGAAGATACTACTCGTCTCTCTTATTTGGCGGACCTGCGGGCGCTGTAAAAGTTTTCTGTCTTCCACAACATTAACGACAAGCATTTACCGCCACACAATATTTCTGTAGGTAGAAAACATCTTACCAAAGGAGAAGACAATCCATCTTTTAATCTATATTCAGCGAGCCCCCATCCACTCACTATCTCTCCAGTATATGGTTATTAATATGTGTATTAATATATGTTTAATTTATTAAACCAAGAATGAAATATACCACATTTGAATATATTCAAATAGCAGATTGACATTTACATCACTTCACAACAATGTTCGATTAACTCTGGACAATCATTCAGTTTATCCTGGCATAGACATTAGCAGTCAATTAACATAAATATATATAATCGTGTTCAAAGATATCATCATGGAAATGAGAGTAGAGTTTCAGAGAAATAATGGAATTCAAATGCACATACCTTGTTCGAAGATGGTGGCTGTTGCCAGCACGTGTTCATAATCACGTGTTTGCAACAAGTCACTGTCTTTCTTATTCATGTGGTGGCTGCACGTCCTTTCTAGGCATGTTACACAAAGTTCCAGAATTTTCGATGACCTCACAATGCACAGAGAATCATCCTGAATTTCACATACACTATCAAGCACATCAGGAGGAACATTCGAAATTTTGTGAGTAGTACCCAACATACCATGAGGAACATTAAAAATAATCTTTGTGAATTCTGGAGACCAAAGCAAAGCCATCATTTCTGCTGTATTGGCTCTCAAATGGAATTCATAGAAATCAACTTACAGCAACACGTTTTACTGATAAGTTGACGACAATGCTGGATTCACACACCAACGTGACCAAGCAAATACAGTAATCACTGATGCATGAAGTGAAAGGAAAAAAAGGTGTGCTTTCTCTGCAAAAGTCAAATTAATGCAGCACTATATTTCAGGCATATTTCATTTCTAAACATCTTTCTTCTTACAAACATTATCAACTTACAAATCCTGCAACAATTTCGTTAGCTCGATACACACACAGCATAAGAAATATAGCATCGATCAAAATTCACAAGTACAATGTACAACAAAGTCAAATTAGTGAACATAGAAATAATGGTTCAATTACATAAACATTCTCTAATTCAAATCATAGGTCAATAGCAAACATGTATGAAATATTCTAAGTCCATTCTTTCTTTATCAGTAGTTATCTTACCATAAGCTAATGATCGCCTGATGACCGGACTCTAGTTATGTTCAAATTCAAAGTGATTAAAATAGAATACTTCTTCGACAAAGAAACTTTTGATCTATCCCCATTGGATGAGTTTGTTAGGAACGAGTGTGAGACTGAGAGTCAGAAAATCTTCTCATCCGGTTGGAACTGATTTGGATTGCACCAGCAATTTCTATCATATTCTATCATAAACCCAAGTTGTTTACTCCATCTCTGACCCTTACCAAGTTGTTTACTCCATCTCTGACCCTTACCAAGTTGTTTACTCCATCTCTGACACTTACCAAGTTGTTTACTCCATCTCTGACCCTTACCAAGTTGTTTACTCCATCTCTGACCCTTACCAAGTTGTTTACTCCATCTCTGACCCTTACCAAGTTGTTTACTCCATCTCTGACACTTACCAAGTTGTTTACTCCATCTCTGACACTTACCAAGTTGTTTACTCCATCTCTGACACTTACCAAGTTGTTTACTCCATCTCTGACACTTACCAAGTTGTTTACTCCATCTCTGACACTTACCAAGTTGTTTACTCCATCTCTGACCCTTACCAAGTTGTTTACTCCATCTCTGACACTTACCAAGTTGTTTACTCCATCTCTGACACTTACCAAGTTGTTTACTCCATCTCTGACACTTACCAAGTTGTTTACTCCATCTCTGACCCTTACCAAGTTGTTTACTCCATCTCTGACCCTTACCAAGTTGTTTACTCCATCTCTGACACTTACCCAAAATGCCATCGTAAGGAGAGACCTAGATCGGGTCACTTCGATAATATAACAATTATTTTAAAATTTAAGTTTAGAAATAGAGATAAGCAAATTTATTCTGCCATACAAGGTAGATTTCTGGAGACAGCGCAACAAGCCTAATTGGAGAGATTTTTTTTTTTTAATCGTTTCGGATAAGTACAAAACTGAATATATGTTGCCTTAATTAAAATAAATATCTTCTTCGATGTTTTTATCACATCTGGAATCAAAACTGCATGCAAGTCTGTAATATGTGTGTGGATGAAGACCAATACTGGCATCAGACCGTTATACATACAAAATGCCCTTGAAGTTTTTAGATTAACCACATGCAATTTAACCATATCATTTACGGTTTCCTAAACATTATATACCTAATCTAATACCCGCATTTTGCAGTTTCATCGTTGCCATTTGCAATGTAACTATAATCTCACACAATATAACAATAACCTTGTGTAAATTAACTATAGCCATATATACAAGGTTGCGGATTTAGTTTTATCCGCCATTTTGACTTTTGCTTGAACATATATTTCTTAGCAATAGAACGATTTGAATTTTCCGGCTATTTAGAAGAGTCTTTACAAAACACGTCGCTTGCAGACAAACGCAACAGTCTATGGAGATTAATGACGCTATGAAAAGAAGACTCGACGTCATAAACAAATTATCTGGCTCATCAGAGACGCAACAGTACAGATATTGCTAAGCAGTAGGAAAAAAACGCCTGCACAAATAACATTCGAGGTTCTAAACTATCTTAGCGAATCTCTTTACCCTTCGAACTTTGAACTCTGAGAATACAGAATGCAAAAGCCCTTGGGTGCAGTCGTGTTTTAATATCAATAAAGTACAAAATAGGTTTTATTATTTGTTTTTATTTTATTTTCATTTTCAGTTATTCTTTATCTGAGTACCCCACACCACAGTCAGTAAACACAACGAGTGAACAGGAAATATGGTAGTCGTCTGCTGGACACTGGCGTCGGGTTTGGTTTCAACGATACCCGAGTGGCTAGCAATGTTGAGAATACACAACAGTAGTGCCTGACACGTATTGATAACGGGTAGTTAATTATGGTTGAATTTGAGTAAATGAAAAATGCGTGTGGTTATCTCTCCTGATTTACTTAGTTCTGCTGTTTTGTTTGCACTCATAACTTTTCAGAATGGAGGTAGTGTCTGGTGGTTCAGGTACATAAGTTAAAAATAAGTCCTAATTATTTGTCATTTAAATTTGTGGTTGTTTTTTTCAAATAAGACAGTGCGATGCATTCGTTTGAGATTTTAAGAATAGTTTATGATTTTTCATTGGTTTTGTCATGGATCATCCTTCTACAACTTGATAGCTCATTTTGACAACTGTTCCCTTCAAGAGATCCTTGAAGTGATTTTCCTTTCCGCGAAATAAGGTTTTAGCATACGAGACGTAAGAACGCACACATATGCACGTAATTATTAGATTAAAATAGTGCAAAATTGCTACAATATTAATAAATTGCATTCTAATAATAACTTTTGCACAATTTACTCATGACTACATGCAAATGAATAAATCTATATACAGTTTAATTATTACCAAATGCAAGTTAATAATGACCATAAATAATTTAACAAAATCTAATTAGAGTTTAATTATATCCAAACGAAAGTTAATAATGAAAATAAACATTGTAATAAAATCTAAAAATATATAGTTTCATTATAACCGGGCACAAATTAGCAATGACCATAAACAATATAATAAAATCTATATACAGTTTAATTATGACCAAACAAGAGTTAATAATGACCATAGAAATGTAATATAATCTATAAACAGTTTAATTATGACCAAACGCAAGTTAATAATGACCGTATGCAATTTAATAAAATATGCATGGCGTTTAATTATAATAAACGCAGTTTATTAATGACCCAAATGCAATTTAATAAGTCTAATTATAACAAACGCAGTTTATTAATGACCCAAATGCAATTTAATAAGTCTAATTATAACAAACGCAATTTATTAATGACCCAAATGCAATTTAATCATGACAGCAGTGCTGTTTAATAATAAGCTTAATAAAATTTCATTATAATCTTCAGTGCAGTTTAATTTAAATCTTAAACTCGTACAAAGCAGCTTATTCGTGACGTTAATTCAGTTAAATTAATTAAATAATTTTAAATTATCTACTCGAAACATGTGTGCGAGAGCATGTTCCCAGTCGTAGATTGAGTGTACATGTTACATGTTTGTGTGTGTGTGTGTGTGTGTGTGTGTGTGTGTGTGTGTGTGTGTGTGTGTGTGTGTGTGTGTGGTGTGTGTGTGTGTGTGTGTGTGTGTGTGTGTGTGTGTGTGGTGTGGTGTGTGTGTGTGTGTGTGTGGTGTGTGTATGTGTGTGTGTGTGAGAGAGAGAGAGAGAGAGAGAGCATGTTTCAACTCCGTAGATTGGGAGGAGTACATGTGTGTGAGAGCATGCTCCTACTCCTAGCAGAGAAAACGTGTTTGAGAGCAGAGAGGTCCTAAGGGCTGGAACCAGACAGCCAAACATGAAGAAGAGAAGCAATCTCGTGTTGTTTATACTGCTTTGTAATATTTAGCCAATGGAGACATCGAGAGACATGATCGACTCTTAGACTTCTAAAAATAGTCCTATCTGCAGTGTTCAGAACATTTCTTTGGCCCAACTCAGTGGTGGACCAGAGAGTTCCAATAGTCAGGTCCATAGAGTTCCAATGGCTTACATCGGGTTTTGTAAAATCAAAAGTGAGAACTTTGCGAATTATTTAGCTCATTGCAGTTTTAGATAAGATGCTCAGCAAACACTAAAGGTCTGTTGTTCTGAAAAACATGACTCATTTTTTGTTTTGTTTTATTGTTTGATTATTTGTTCCTTTGTTTGATTATTTGATTGTTTGTTTGTTAGACTGTTTGATTAGAAAATGTCACAAAAGTCTGCTGACGTGAACATTTACGTAGACCGTTTTCGAATTCTCTAGTTGCAGTTAAAAATTGATGCTGACTCAGTTTAAATTCACTTTAAACAGAATAATGAATTTAAGAAACATTTTAATATCAAGTTAAAAGAATGCTGTTTACCTGTCTGCCAACAAACTAACAATGACTTTAGACATCATTCCGTGCAATCAGGCATGTTACCCATCCACCATCCCTTTCCATCCCTCTTTATTCCAGTACTTTCTCTGGCCATATGGCCTAACAGCATTTCCGAACTAACTTCCTGATCCTGTCATGTTTCGTGGACTGACAATCGTGCTGTATACGCCCACACCCTGTTACAGGGAAGGAAATGTGGGCGTAGTGTATCTCCTCCGTACGACATCTTCGGACGGAAAAAGTTCTCCTCACGGTGAGGGCCCTGAAACTCAACAATAACCTATCCAAGTAACCTCACACCTCAAACAAGTTAGGGCACAAATCTCACACGGGTATAAAATTTAAAACAATTATGCTTGTAAGGTAATATGACAGTTGTTAATGTTTGAATGCAAGTCTGGGAGTCCTTAGAATGGCACCGAAAATATTTAGGCGATTTATTTTTAAATTTGTTAACGGATTACCAACAATACCGTCAACCACTTCAGAATGTAGTTTATGCATGTTGTATGAGTTGTACAAAAATAGTTACCGGATTACCAATACGTCAAACAGCTAAGAATGCCGTTCAGTACAATTATTTTTTTAAGGCATTCCTGGTTACCAATGGTTACTAATACGTCAAACAGCTAAGAATGCCGTTCATTACAATTAATTTTTTAAGGCATTCCTAGTTACCAATACGTCAACCAGCACACAATGGATATGAATACGATTTTTTTTAAAAGACGTTAATTGATAACAAAAATATCAACCAGCTCAGCATGATTGAGTAAAACTAGTTTCTAAAAGTCGTAACAGGATTAACAATACATCTTACAGCCCAAAATGCCGTTAAGTAAAATTAGTTGTTTAATAAAAATAATAAAAAATAAAAGTCATTAATACTGCTTCTAACGGCTCAGAATGCTTTAGAGTGCATTTAATTTATGATGCGGTGAGAAATAGAAATATGCTTAGTAATAAAAACTCTAAAGGGCTCAGTCCCAGCAAATCACCTCGTACAACAATGCGATGAAAAAAATCGAACAAAAAACCTCAAATCAGCTAAGACTCTGCAAACATTTCACTGTGACTCATACAAAACGCCGATTGCTTTTAACGCCATATGTGGGAAATATGTTTCCACTGAGAGTCAATGGGTTCAATGTAGGTCAGATGTGAGAGGGAGCAGCGGGCTGTCTCAGAGAGATGGAACCCCCGATTCAGCACAGTGGCAAAACAGTACTAAGGGAACCTAGATGAGCCACAACAACTGCTTCTGACTTTGTACTCCACATGCTTAGCGATTCTCTCCGGAACCATGTCACGTGTCGTTAATTAATGGAATAAACTCATAAGTACAACAATTGGGAGTCAAGCAATGCTTTTGGAGAATGCAGACAAATAAATGTGCAATTCGTTTCATAAACCTCGTTCTCAGTTATACTGGTTCTTAATGCCGTATATTGTGAAACAAGGTAAATCGTGAGAACGATGGATGTGCAGGACAGTAGGGGTGCAGGGGAGTAGGGGTGCAGGGGAGGAATGGTTGCAAAGAGTACATTCTGATTGTTGGTTAATAAATATAATTTTGCTTTACTCCACACTAAAGAAGAGGCCTAACCCTAAGCTCTAATTCTAATGACCACTTTCCTTTCCGCTATTTATATTTTATTTTCTTCGGTGATGGCAAGTTTGGTTCACAATTTAAATTCCTGCTGTATAGTTTTCTGCTTCTACCTACTGTAATTGGTTACAATCGGAAGCGCTTCTCATTACCCAATAACACTTCATTTCAATCAACCAAACAACTTTATTTACAATAGCAGATCTAGGTGAGAGTTCACACATAGTTTATTATGATCTTACTAGATAGCCATTTCTTGACGCCTGTTTCCGGCTCTTAGGGACCCTTATTTCCTATCATACCAAGAGTCATTGGAGTTTAAATGCGAAACCTCTCACTAATTTAGTAAATGTAAATTTCTTCTTTAGATTATTTACAACTGATCTAAATAAAATCACCCATCACTCAAAGTTTCTTTATCAAAATAACATTGCCACGTTTGTCCACAAATCTGGTCGATCGGCAGTTAGCAACGGTTAGCTAATATATCCTCTATATCAGAGATCATGCACGAGACTATAAAACCCTTAAGGAAAGACTAGTGACTTTCTACAGAATAGATGCTACTTACTTTAGGACCGATTTAAAAATGCCAAACGGACTCGGCATGAAAGATTTGGTCAGTTTGTATACTGACTGGATGGCTACTTAGAGAAATGGTGTACACTTAGTAATTGCGAACACACCTATAACTCGCTCAAGGAAATGTTTATAATGGATCAAGTTTTAAATTCATGTGCAGAAGATTTAAAGAGTCATTTACATCGAACTGGGTGTGAGAAACTAGATCAGGTGATTCAGGCTACTGACCTCTTTATGAAAGCGATACAACTCTATAGTTGTAAAAAGATGTAGAGAAACGGGAAGCACCCCATTCGCGAAATACTCCAAACTTGTCTGCCCTTTATTAGGATCTGCTATATCGGTTATATATTGAACTTTGCAGTAAGGGTCAAATGCTACAGTTAATAACTAGCAGTTTTGTTTGACCTAACTTCGTAGTTGAAATCTCGCTTTGTATTTGAAATCTCGCTTTGCATAAAAAATCTCGCTTTGTATCTGAAATCTCGTTTTATATCTAAAATCTCCACTTTGTGTCCGAAATTTTCCTTTGTATTTGAAATCTCGCTTTATATCTGAAATCTTGCTTTGTATTTGAAATCTCGCTTTGTATTTGAAATCTCGCTTTGTAATTGAAATCTTTCTTTGCATTTGAAATCTCGCTTTGAATCGGTTTACTTTTAGCAAGAAAGAAAAGAATCAACATTAATAACAAAAAAAATAATTTGCAACGGTTACGACATGTTGAATAAATGATTGAGAGTGTATTTTAATTAAATTTTAAACAAGTACATATCAAACCAAATGATTGAGAGTATATTTTAATTAAATTTTAAACAAGTACATATCAAACCAAATGATTGAGAGTATATTTTAATTAAATTTTAAACAAGTACATATCAAACCAAATGATTGAGAGTATATTTTAATTAAATTTTAAACAAGTACATATCAAACCAAATGGTGCTCGGAGTGTTAAATTATGTACTCGTTGTGTGAGTAACTAAAAAAAACTTAACTGTTCTCTCTAATTTTCCAAAGTTAGATAAAACTAACGTGTCCGACCACTACATGTACTACCTATGAATTCCCTTCTCACTAAAGTGAGAGGTCTCTTGAGTAAACTGAGTACTAGGTCAATTACTGGGTGACAAGTATTTAAGTAGTAGATGTTCACTGAGTTTCAGGTCTTAGCAAGAATGAATTGAGTTCTTGGTCCTTTCTTTAGGATTTTATACAATTGGTGTTCCCTTGAGGTTTCAGTAAGCAGGAGCGAAGAATTAAGTTGCTTACTCTGTGATTTCATACAAGTATTAGCACAGTGAGTGTTCATTAGTGTAAAGTCTCAGCAAGAATATAGAACTAGGTTACTGAATGTGCTTTCTTAAATTACAAGCATCTTTACAAACGACATACAGTTAGTTATCACTGCATGTATGAACAGAGGGAAAGCTCACTTAATGCATGATGAAATGCAGAAATGAACAAATTAATTGTTTCCTTAAAGTGTGTTTCATTTAGTGACTATTTGTAGATCGACTATTCACTACAGAGTCAATTCAGATAGCAAATTCAAATGGTTCTTAGTGTCAGCAAATATGTGATTTTATTGAACAATATATTAATATTTTTACTAATGAATATTTCAAAATAAAATGTAAATAATAAATACTTCCATCAGTGTGTGGTTCCACACTGCAATCATGAACAGAGGCTGCAACCACGTACAGACAGACAATTCACAGAATGATTTTCAGTCAAGTTTATATTAAAACTGTAATCAAGTGTTATCTACATCAGCTGTGATTATATATATATATATGTGTGTGTGTGTGTGTGTGTGTGAGTGTGTATGTGTGTGTGTGTGTGTCTCTCTGTGTGTGTGTGTGTGTGTGTGTGTGTGTGTGTGTGTGTGTGTGTGAAACTTCCATGTTATAGTAAACACAGGTTTGTCTACCTAAATGATAATAAACGTGCGCCTACAAGGAAACGACATAAAATGATCTTTAACCACTGCCAATGTAAAGCGTAGACAACTTGCAAGGCTATATTAAAAACACCGTAATATCACTGCCAATGTAAAGCGTAGACAACTTGCAAGGCTATATTAAAGACACCGTAATATCACTGCCAATGTAAAGCGTAGACAACTTGCAAGGCTATATTAAAGACACCGTAATATCACAGCCAATGTAAAGCGTAGACAACTTGCAAGGCTATATTAAAGACACCGTAATATCACAGCCAATGTAAAGCGTAGACAACTTGCAAGGCTATATTAAAGACACCGTAATATCACTGCCAATGTAAAGCGTAAACAACTTGCAAGGCTATATTAAAGACACCGTAATATCACTGCCAATGTAAAGCGTAGACAACTTGCAAGGCTATATTAAAGACACCGTAATATCACTGCCAATGTAAAGCGTAAACAACTTGCAAGGCTATATTAAAGACACCGTAATATCAGAGCAACAATGCTGTTTCTTTTGTATTAAACTTTATGCTTTTATAATTCGTTTAAATGATTAATACTATTTCTAAAGAGTGCAATCAAATCTGTGTTGCTAAATCACATTACTGATTGTGTACAACCTAATCAAGTACTGTATGGGAAGAAGCATTCGACTTAAAAGTAAATTATAACTAAATACAACAATAAACCACAAGTAACATATTTATTATTGCAGTAGGCGCCATTGATCTATAAAGTTCATACATAGACGTTTTAGAGCTGTTATAAATGTTAAATAGTTTACACAGAGATTTTTTTGTGCTAAAACCACCATGATCCTTATCAAAAGCAACATCGTCATTATCATCACTATTATCAGTAAAAATATCATTAATATTATCCTTCCATCACAATAACTAACTTTATGCATGTATATTATCATCGGTGGTTATCATTTTTAAACCGTTTAACGTTACGTTGCATTTGTTTAACTTGTTCCAGAAGCTGAATTAAAAAATATAAATTAAAATTTTTAATAAAACACACACATGAGTTCGCTTTTGTCTTTTTATTCTCTTGTGTGGTTAGGAATTAAGGTTTTTACTAAAAAAGTTGTATTTCAGTCTTGCCAAGAGGTCATGCTAAAAGCAGGGATTTGATTCAATATTGTCCACGTCAACCTTCATTTGCTTCAAGCCTATGCTATTTACCCCAACATGCTATCACCCCTGTTTCCACCTACCTCCCCCTCTCCCTGTTCAGTCTCCTCGCTCTCTCTCTCTCTCTCTCTCTCTCTCTCTCTCTCTCTCTCTCTCTTGATTCATGCACATCATGGCGCGCACACGCACGAACAATTACATAAGCACACTCAGGAAATCTGTCACACACATACACACGCTAAAACGCTCATTCCTCTTAAACGGTCCTACATTTCAGGCACGATGAAATTATAATTATTAAATTCGTGCGTAAAAAATTCTCCGAGTAATTAATAATGAGAGTTGTCTTTTTGTTCTTTTTGTAATTCTTTGTGCTTGTTGTATAGAATACTACACTTAAAAGAAACTTTCTGTTTTCAAAGTAACCAGTGGTTTTAAAAGGGGAAGTGGTCTTGTGACTTCAAAGTTTGTCGTTATTTAAAAATGAGTTGCTGTTTGTTCGAGGTGAGCAGTCATTTAAGCATATATGAGTTGTTCTTTAGTTCACAGTGTGCAGTTATGACCTGTCTTTTAATTCGCAAGTGTGCAGTTAATTATACATTTTGAGTTGACCTTTAGTTTGCAGTGTGCAGTTAATTAAACATTATGAGTTGACCTTATGTTCGCGGTGTGCATTTAAGCATATATGAGTTGACCTTTAGTTCGTAGTGTGTGGATAGCAACATGGAAGTTGTCTTATGATTTCGAAGTGTTGAGTTGTTAAACAAGGGACTTGTCTTTTGATTTCACAGCATGAGGTTGTTCCTCATGGGATATGATTGTAAATTCGAAGTGTGTAGTTACTGAATACCAGATTCCTGATTGACGCTAGAGATATATATTTGTGGATCGAATAGTTTTATTATATCTAAACGTAGTTATATAAATATGGGAGTATGTAGCTAGCGTTAGTTTTTAGTGCTTTATTGTGATGTGATATGTCGTGTTATTTTATGTTACATTGGGAGATGAGTGGTCGCGAAGTTTAGGCTGGTAACTTTGCACGCATGAGATTATTCTCCCCCTCCCCATCCACCCCCAACCCACACACACTCACTTCTGATGAGGCAGTCACTGTACGCTTTTAACAGAGTGCTTCAGGATCACCTTTTAGTCATTTGAAGCACTAACTGAAATAAGTCTGATTAATTCTTTTGTGTTTATTTGATACGTACGGGCTAAATTAAATATTCATGATTTGGAGAAATTATTACAGTGGATGTGGTACAGAATACAGTGCAGATATAAATGGCAAGTTCTGCTTAAGGTAAGTTAGAGTCGATAGGACTTCCAAATGATGAGTATGATTTCTGTGATTTGAGAACATTTGGATTTAATGTCTTCCTTTTGGAGTTTGTTTGTTTGTTTGTTTTTATTTCTTGTAAAGCGAATGCCTTATTGCTTTCAGCTGAAGACAAATCAAGAGTATGCATAGGTGAAATAAATTTCAGTTTACGATGTTCATTTCGCGAACAAACTGTTCAGTTAACAGACTGTCCACTAACAGACTACCTACTAAGAGAATATCCAGCTAACAGGCTACCTCTAAGAGAATGTCTAGCTAACAGACTTTCTGTTAAACGACTGTCCACTAAGAAAATGTCCAAGTAACAGAATACCTACTAAGAGAATGTACAGCTAGCAGATTGTCCACTAAAAGACTGTCCACTTAACAGACTATCAAGAGAATGTCCAGCTAACAGACTGTTCACCAAAAGACTCTCCAGATAACAGAATAACTATTAAGAGAATCGACAGATAGCAGACTGTCTACTAAAAGACTGTCCAGTTAACAGACTGTCTACTAAGAGAATGTCCAGCTAAAAGCTTGTCCAACCAATATGGAAATTGGTGTAGTCTGGTAAGATTGTCAACATTACTGGTTTAATCACACTTACACATTCTAATATGTTCATTTTGTCATCTGTCTCAATATCAGTTATGCTCTCACTCTCTCTGTGTCTCACTCACACACACACACACACACACACACAAAGACATGCAAACACACATACATACACACAAGCATTTATTTTCAATCATCTCTCCTACTCCTCATACTTGATGGTGATTGTGACAGAGTCAGACGAATTCTGTGTCATGAACTCTTGGCACCAGCCTGCAACCTTGAATTCGGATGCAGTTCCTTTGTTAGGGCCTTTCCCTACACGCATCTGACCCAGATACCAGAGTGTGGGTAACTTTAGAACAATAGGCGAACCTGTAGCGTCACCACATGACCAAGTCCGTGACAAATTCAGGCGTTTCCATAAATGCACGGACACACGCGAAACTCTTTACTTTTCACGAGGAAAACGGCCGACGAATGAATACAAGCATCGTGCCTCCGACATTCCGTGTTAGTCAAGCGAAAAAGTAGTAAAAGACCCGCCTTCCTTTGTTGCAGTTATCTACTGAAAAGGTAAAAACACATCCACTTCTTAACGTATTAATTGTATTCTTATTTTTATGATTTGTTGTATGAATTTATGCATTGTGTTTTGTGTAGGAAAATAGTATTTGCAACTCCTCCAAACACGTGTCTCGATCAGAAATGTGATTAAGGTCGAAAGTTCATAGTACATAAATTAACTGTAATCTTTAACTTTTAATTTATAAATCTTTAATCATTCTATGATGCAGAACGTCTGTGCACATTGCGGAATTTTCTGGATGATTCAAATTCATTTTGTGTTTTATTCCATTTATGATTTGTGAAATGCACATGCGTTGATTTTGAATTATATCTGATTTTCCTTTATATGAATTCCATTTTGTATTAACGTAAAAGTTTGGGAATTCATATGGCATGTAAATGTTAATTGTAACACACATGTGAATTGTTTGTATCTTTCCTTATAAATGTAATTATATTGTAAAGACACAATACGTCTAGGATCAAGCTATGCATTTTATTATCGAACACGTGTGTTGGAATGCGAACTTTAAAGCAATACGCTCATAGGGAACACTTTATTTCCAGAGCGGGTCTTGTTCTTCCTTGGTTCTACCTTGGGCTTTTTCCGTATCATTGGCCTGCTTGCCTGTGACAAGTTGCCTTTGTTGTTTGTATCTTGGTGATACATCTGCACAAGTACACCATCAGTTTACCTGTAAGGTCGGATGGAAGACTGGTATATTTGAAGTCTGATGCAAGTACTGTGGCGGACCCTTTGTTGCGCGAACTGTGTTCTGAACCACTCTACCGTGGGAACGCTAGACCGGCAACGATATTTGGAAATAGCTAAGTGGAACTTTCCCTAGAACACTTATTTCAATAGTAGTATCAGCAGAGTAACAAGTCATTGACTTTGACGTTCATAATAATGAGTATAGCTTGTGAGACGGGAATTGTCTGTCCTGAATTAATTGTTATTTGTTATGAATGTTAAACGTATTAAATCTTCTTTTTCATCTTGTTAAGACCTCTTATAGTAGTGATTTTTATGCATATTATAGACCTAATTGTGGCTTGGATGGGGGACGATTGAGTTAAATATAAATTCTGAATGCATAATAATTTAAGAGTATCTTAACGGTTTCCAAGCCGGCTATTGTACGCAAGTTTGTCTGTTCGAGAATCTGTTTGTCTCTACTACAAAGACGCATTTTCACAGGAAGCGAAAGATAAATTTGAGCAACCAGTCTGTTTAGGATAACGAGGAGGAGTTAATTTAAATAATTAAATTAAAGTTCTATAATTTCCTAAGCAGGGTCTATAAACAAAAACTGGACACGTAACAAGTGGGATCTCGTCGCGGGATTGATAGGTATTAAATTGTAAAATCTTTCCTACATAGGGCGTACCATATCTTTTAGACAACGACAAAAAACGAATTGCTGATATTCTATTGATTTAAGTTCACTAGAGAAGATATTGTTCTTTTGCTTTTTTCATTGTATTATTTGTGCATGTATTCTTTTGCAGGATATTATGTACGGATGCATTTTTAGTTGGAGCTAGATGCATGAATGTTAACTTTGTTAACTGTTAATGATTTATTTAGTATTGTGTGACTGGATAAATCATTGTTAAGAAGTCGATGTGTTACACCGCGAACTAGAGCTAGGATAGTTACCGGTAGTAACAGACTTCGGGATATTATATTTAGACCGCTAAATATAATATTGTAGTGTCGTATGGTTGGAGCCGTGACATTACGAAAGTCTTGGAGACGACGGACTGTCGCCAAGCAGAGGAACGTGACACTAACGCGTAATTTATTTAGGACAGTGCTCTGAATAAATTAGATAATTTTGTAAGGGTAGCCCTAAAATTATTGCCGGGATAAAACTGAGTTATCGCCGACCGGTTAGCGTACACAATCACGTGAGATATTTATTTACAGCCAGACGCGCTAAATAAATATAAGATGGACTTCTTGAGTTGCAAACAGGTTCTCGAACACCTGAGAGAGGAAGGTTCAAAGCTTGGATATATGGATGAAGAATTAAATAAGTATGTCCGAGCCGAGTTCAAGGAAAGACTAGCTAGAGAGGAAGAGAGAAATAGAGAGAGAGAGAAAGAGAAAACGAAACGAGATTTGGAACAAATCGAAACCGAAAATAAACAGGAAGAACTTGATTATGCGCTAGAAAGGGAGCGTTTAGAAGATGATCACATTTTTGCTTTGATACGCCTAGGGATCCATGGTCAGAAGAATAGAGTGGGGAGAGCACAACTCAGGGAGACTCTAAAACGTAAACAAGAGGTAGGCACTTCGCTAGGATATGAAGGCGAAGAACTACGTAATTACGTCCTGCTAGAACTCAATGGAAAGGAAATTGAACATAGGGAAAGAATGGTAGCTTTGATAAGCCCAGGCCTAAAACTCACGAAAAAGCGAGTAAAACAGTTGTGTGATAAGGATTTCCAATCCAGCAGGGATCGCAGGGAGCTCAGAGAAAGGGAAGTTCAAATAGCAGCAGATCAGGCCGAATTACGAGAGCTAATTTCCGAAATTAGAGGGTTAAAGGAAAGGAAGCTAGTGCTTATCGAGGAGAAAGAAAATCTAGACTTAGAATGGTTAGGGGTTGAGATCGAAACAAAATCTAAATCTACTATTAAAGATGACGTTAGATCAAATCCGACTTATGGCGATTTGTACAATCCGCACACGCATGCGCGTAGATCCACTAGTCGCGTGAACGATCGGAAGAATGAAAGAAAGAAAGATGTCAAACAAGACGTAACGTGTGAACGACCACACTCAAATTCTGAACGCAAACGCAACCGTACTGGTATAGCTTGTTTTGATTGCAATGAGCCAGGCCATTTCGATAGGTCCCACCACTCACGCAACCAGCAGAAGAGCCATGCCGTTGCCTTACAAGGTCGTGACTTGACGAGGTCAAACACCGTGAGCGTTGAAACTGACAGACATAAATTCTCCACGTTATCTGACACAACAGACAAGGTAGACGTTTCGATTAAAAACAAAAACAAATGTTTTGACGACACCATTCAAGTTCATTTTGCTAACCAGTGTACAGAAACATTACCGCAAGTTAGTGCACCATTGAAACCGGATCTTGTAACAGAGATAGGAAAGGACGCCGTTGTTAAGGACTTAACATACGACGTAGATTCGGGATGTACATATGTACTGCCGAGTACATTGATCGACGGGGTGAATACACATGAGAAGATAGGGACTAATTCTATCAGTTGTGTACCGTCAAGATGTGATGAAACTTCTAGCAACACATTGACTGATTTTACTGACCAGATTGTTAGAGTAAGAGACAGTTATGAGAATGTGCCCGCTATGAAGACACATATCGGTAGGTCTCGATCACCGATAACTGACGGGAGTCATGACGTAATTTTAGAAAACAAGATTATTGCGTCATGCGAGGTTTCTAGTGCTAACACATTGATAGCCAGGGAAACAGAAGTATTTGATTCAGATGACAGCATAGGTAGCAATGCAGACGAAGACAATGTGCCTATGATAAGTCCATTTACTTCAGATGACATGACAGTTGGCAGAACTGAGACAGAATTCTTTTCCGATCATGATAGGGGAGAAGATAAAGTCGAAAACTGTACAGGGACGAAATCTAGTATTTCCAGTGTAAGATTGCTAGAGACGGTCGATGACAATACATGTGTACTGACGTGTATGCATGCTGTTGTCAGAGACAGGGCAGAAATGCTGTCTGCAGATAAATCACTTAACGGACTTAGTGACGTAGACAGAAGCCACGGTACATGGACTACCTTTATCGACTCATCTGTTGATATAAAGGAATGTCATGAAAACGTACCAAAAACAGTAGGGAGAGAGGAGGTGAGACGTGTGACAGAATACGCGAGCATGACGAGTGAGAGTAAGGAGGAGGGTGTTTCATTAACTGATGTGTTCCTTGATTCACTGACGATGAGTACGGAGTGTAATCCTGAGTTGATCGAAAACGCAGTACAAATGAGTGACGGAACCAAACCGATAGATAATGGAAACAGGAGTGACAGACTGACAATCAGAATAGGTGAGACATCAGAGCTGTTACTGACATCAGATGTAGAGAATTATGGCACAGGAGATAGTGGGAGTGTAGCCTATAACACACAGAGTGAAGACATAAGTATGTTATTCGGTGTGATGTTGACAGGTGGCCATCACTACCAGTTAGTGACAGAAACTAGAGGAATCTCAACCATAGATCCTGACGATTTGATAGAAAGAAGACAGATTGAATTAACTAAGCCAGCTGGAACGGATGGTGTTGGTTTAGTGAATTGTATGGTCCAGGGGAGACAATCGGTAACTCTTGGAGAGTTCAAACCAGAACCCTTGTTCATACAACCGCAGGAATCTGACTTGCTAGCGAGTGAGTCTGACCACACAGTGACTAGAGAATGCTCGAGTGCAGAGTTAGATAATTCTAGAGTCACAAGAGAGACACAGACTTATGTTGTCAAGGAGAGAGACAAATTGACAGACATAACGGTCGAACGCCTAGTTGTGGATGGGTTAAGACAGAAAACAACTAGTGGGGTGAGGTATTTCAAATTAGTCTATAATAAGATCAGGAGAACGGAATCTCCAGACTTAAAGGGGAAGCTAATGTTGCATTTCAGGTACTTCAGAGAGACTGGTAGCCATGACAGAGCACATTTGCGAACCTATGACGTTAGGCATGATGCGAAATTAACCCATAGTGAATCTGATGCCATTCTGACAAAAGACGTTGAGTGCATGCGAACTAGAGACGTTCAACATGTAGGAGGTGACGTAACTACAAATGCACGAAACACCAAGAGAGCAAATTTTCATTTTCAGGAGCTCAGTGACAAGGCTAAAGGCAATAGGTTAGAAATTCTGACATCGCGTAGTCAGTGCCGCAGTGACACTGACATGATACGGAACGTATCGAGAAGTTTGAAACTGTTGGAAGGGGTAGAGACCAGTCATACAGAAATTGACACTACCAGAGACATTTTGAGCTTGACAAGTACTTTGGAGAGTTTTGGAAGAAGCTATGACGATAAAACACTTCGGAGAGGTACTTACTGGATAAGGAATGGAAAGTCTAATCTTGACATGCAAGATGACTTGCACATCATGACAGGGAAAATTACAGTGACGTTCTGGCAAACAGAGTAAGGGAGGAGGGAATACTGTTGTTATACCATGGACAGGTAGACACGTGGAAGACGACATATTATTGGACGTGGGATAGAAACTACAAAGGTCGTGTTAGACAGAATAGTGCAACAGTCAAAATGATGATTTGACGCTTTCTTTCGAATTTTCATTATTTTCCTGTTGTACCATAGGGTAGTTGTTACTGTAAATATGTTGGACATTTCATTAAAAATTGGGCGACTAGCTATAACACTGATTTAAATGTGTTAGTGTTGTAACTCGGAATATGACAGGTAGATTGATAGATGATGGTTCATTGAGTTGTTGACGCATAAACTCTGATATTTGGTTGATACAGGAAATCAATATCTGGAACTTTTCATAATCTGCATATTGATAGTGTTGTTCATTGGAAGTCTGATATTCTTTTTTATCACACTATTGTTAGCTATGAGTATTCAGTGGAATTGGTTGTTGCTGGATATCTATTCTGAATAATCTGGTTAGATAGAACTAGGTTGCATAATGAACTATTGATTATTGGGACAGATAGTGAAATTTTCAGAACATGTTGTTCCATTGGATGGATGTCTATTAATTTAGGCTGAACGTTTCCTTAAATCAATTTCATTTGATTTTCTTAAATCATTCTTGGTTGATTTTTCTTAAATCACTTTTTTATGATTTTTCTGTGGTGAAATATTGTATGAGAGTGAAGTTTAATCTAGAGTTGATTTTTCTGTCACGTTACATTATTTCTGGTTTGTTGAAATTTTTTAATCGTAAAATTTTCTTTATTTTTTCTGACTTCTACACTTTATGACACATAATTTGTAGGAGGCATTTATCATATGGTATGATAAACGCCTAAAAAGCAGGGGGGTGTGACAGAGTCAGACGAATTCTGTGTCATGAACTCTTGGCACCAGCCTGCAACCTTGAATTCGGATGCAGTTCCTTTGTTAGGGCCTTTCCCTACACGCATCTGACCCAGATACCAGAGTGTGGGTAACTTTAGAACAATAGGCGAACCTGTAGCGTCACCACATGACCAAGTCCGTGACAAATTCAGGCGTTTCCATAAATGCACGGACACACGCGAAACTCTTTACTTTTCACGAGGAAAACGGCCGACGAATGAATACAAGCATCGTGCCTCCGACATTCCGTGTTAGTCAAGCGAAAAAGTAGTAAAAGACCCGCCTTCCTTTGTTGCAGTTATCTACTGAAAAGGTAAAAACACATCCACTTCTTAACGTATTAATTGTATTCTTATTTTTATGATTTGTTGTATGAATTTATGCATTGTGTTTTGTGTAGGAAAATAGTATTTGCAACTCCTCCAAACACGTGTCTCGATCAGAAATGTGATTAAGGTCGAAAGTTCATAGTACATAAATTAACTGTAATCTTTAACTTTTAATTTATAAATCTTTAATCATTCTATGATGCAGAACGTCTGTGCACATTGCGGAATTTTCTGGATGATTCAAATTCATTTTGTGTTTTATTCCATTTATGATTTGTGAAATGCACATGCGTTGATTTTGAATTATATCTGATTTTCCTTTATATGAATTCCATTTTGTATTAACGTAAAAGTTTGGGAATTCATATGGCATGTAAATGTTAATTGTAACACACATGTGAATTGTTTGTATCTTTCCTTATAAATGTAATTATATTGTAAAGACACAATACGTCTAGGATCAAGCTATGCATTTTATTATCGAACACGTGTGTTGGAATGCGAACTTTAAAGCAATACGCTCATAGGGAACACTTTATTTCCAGAGCGGGTCTTGTTCTTCCTTGGTTCTACCTTGGGCTTTTTCCGTATCATTGGCCTGCTTGCCTGTGACAAGTTGCCTTTGTTGTTTGTATCTTGGTGATACATCTGCACAAGTACACCATCAGTTTACCTGTAAGGTCGGATGGAAGACTGGTATATTTGAAGTCTGATGCAAGTACTGTGGCGGACCCTTTGTTGCGCGAACTGTGTTCTGAACCACTCTACCGTGGGAACGCTAGACCGGCAACGATATTTGGAAATAGCTAAGTGGAACTTTCCCTAGAACACTTATTTCAATAGTAGTATCAGCAGAGTAACAAGTCATTGACTTTGACGTTCATAATAATGAGTATAGCTTGTGAGACGGGAATTGTCTGTCCTGAATTAATTGTTATTTGTTATGAATGTTAAACGTATTAAATCTTCTTTTTCATCTTGTTAAGACCTCTTATAGTAGTGATTTTTATGCATATTATAGACCTAATTGTGGCTTGGATGGGGGACGATTGAGTTAAATATAAATTCTGAATGCATAATAATTTAAGAGTATCTTAACGGTTTCCAAGCCGGCTATTGTACGCAAGTTTGTCTGTTCGAGAATCTGTTTGTCTCTACTACAAAGACGCATTTTCACAGGAAGCGAAAGATAAATTTGAGCAACCAGTCTGTTTAGGATAACGAGGAGGAGTTAATTTAAATAATTAAATTAAAGTTCTATAATTTCCTAAGCAGGGTCTATAAACAAAAACTGGACACGTAACAGTGATGACAGTGAGCGATTCTGGTAGGCCTCGTGTATAAACTTCCATTACAGAAACGAACAGCCTGGGGAGAGCCATACCTACCAGTGCATTGATCATAGCGACAAATGCCACATATATCTCATTTTTGTCTCCCCTACTGTCTCGCTCTTTTGTGGCAAATCAACTGTATGATGGCGTTACTTCTGCCTAATGAAGTTTTCACAGCTTTTCGCTTTACTTCAACCTATTGGGGAAACTCTCTCTCTCTCTCTCTCTCCCTCTCTCTCTCTCTCACACACACACACACACACACACACAAACACTATCAGCCCTCTTCCAATCTCGGCTCTCCCATTCCGTTAGTCTCGACTCCCACGCTAATGGTGGTCATTGCAATTAGAGATAGTTTGAGTCGTGTCATTATTTTCTATTTTTGGCAAGTGCTGTCGCGTATTTGTGCATAGCATAAAGTGCACAATGACTCTTTTAAAGAAAATGTCAATATTTTAAATATCGAAGAAATCTATTTTCATCAAGCTCATTAACGATACAAAAGATTGTTAAAAACGTTTACAAAGAAGATTTGGGTGAGCATCATTTGTTTTTGTTTCAGCAAAATAATTTCGGTTCTAGATAGGCTGAGGCTGAAGAGTGAAGGGCCCTCCTTTGAACAATTTTATTTTTTTAAGTGCAAAATGCAAGTCGACCCGATCCGGGTTTTTTTTTTCTTTTTCGCTTTGTACCTCTCCTGTGTGTCGATGAGAAAGGATCGTTCAAAATTTTCGTCACTTCACACTGCTGTCCCTGGAGTTTCACTCACTGATGACAGAGAAGGGTTAAAGGTGCGTTCAAGGTATCACCGAACATAAACCATGATTAAAGAAAATATGTTTATTCATTTAAGTTGCAACCGAAATTAATTTTCTTAGCATGAACTTGCATTCTGCGCAAGCCTGTTGAAACTACAATTTAGTGATAGAGGAGCTTCTGACGTCATTTACTATTCTAGTTTGCTTTTGTGCTTTTTACAGCATTTATAAAGTTTCACAATAAAATGGATTTTAAAATGCAAACAAGAAACTAATATTGCATTAAAAAATAATCGTCAACTAGCTTCGAAAACGCACAGACAGTGCTATACGTAAAACAGACGTTGGCCTGCACTGTACCAATATAATCGTATCTGTTCATCTTTAAATCACAAATACGAAAGTATGGCGTGAGGGGTTAGAAATGGACGGAATTTATTTAAATTAACATTTAAAACCCTAACGAGACAGACCACACGCCTTACCATATGTAAGTGTTGCGTTAGTATTGGGATGGATTACTTACCATATGTAAGTGTTGCGTTAGTATTGGGATGAATTACTTACCATATGTAAGTGTTGCGTTAGTATTGGGATGAAATACTAACTAATCAATGATTAACGAATTCCCAACCCTTACTTGACAACACCGACAACACCGCCAAGTCAAAGATAAAGACAAACATTACGAACGTTCAGTGATAGATTTCATTTTGAAGAAAATAACTTGATGGATGCTGAAATTTAAAGTGTAAATCAGTTTGACACTAATACGCACCGAACGTTTAATTTAGTGTCTTGGCGGCATGGTTCTTTGGAATTGTCGAATATGCTCGTTCGTTTGCGAGTGTGTTAGCTGGAGACTACTAAACGAAGGCCTGAGCAGCTCACACTTCACGCCATTCCTGGCCTACAACCACCTGTCGACTCCGCTCCTCTCACCATCGGTAGACAACATGGGGTCAGTTGACACGTCAGTAACTAAATTCGACATCATCAGAACAACCAATTTCAGAGGACAACCCTTGACTGATATGGCCCAGCACATGGCTTTAAAAAAAAATGGGAACATATCGAAAGGTTGAGATCACGACAGTACTGACTGATGACAGTCCCAGCTGCCTCCATTTTGCTTCCTGGCCCTCGTGCAGACACTCGGAAATTACTATCGCCGACTTAGACCCAAGGGCTGTGACTGGAAGGCGGTGTAATTTATGTAGTTTCAGCGCATGCGACTAACTCAGTCAGCTGTTCCATCAAACTTTAAAAGGTAGCAGACATGGGGTAGGGGGGGGGATGAAATAGGAGAAACAGTTGGGTGAGGATCAGTCGGGAGAGAAATCATACGCAAAGGTATATGGCTTATGGTGAATTTCCACACTGGATAGAAATGCAAATGGCAGCTCATTTACGTAACTATGCCAAGTCGCCCTACCAAGGGCAGCAAACTTCCGGCGAAATCAATCTCTCTCTCTCTCTCTCTCTCTCTCTCTCTCTCTCTCTCTCTCTCTCTCTCTCTCTCTGTTATACACAATGTAAGAATATGTCGATAATATTAGTTTCTTAGTTTCTTTTTCTTCATGACTGGCAAATGACTTACTGACATTCCTCTCAGGCACATCGTGTTCATTAGTCAACCATTATATTATTACTTTCACTATTATTGCTGCTAGGGTTAACATAGTTACTATTGAATTAAAGTGTTATATGGTGTTTTATTGTCTCCCTTTCATCTCAAGAACTAGAGAATGTATTCGTTGACTTAAAAAAAATGTTCTTCGTTAATATACCTGTATTTCCCTTTTTTACATGTGTAAGCTCCGATAAATACTGTTTGCGTTTTTCATGTGTGTCACTTTCTCTTTTTAATTTTAGTTTAGAAACTTCTCTTTTATTCTTCTTGCTATTTGCAAGAACGCCTAAGGCAATGAGTGTATGAGCCACGTTTATGTTACAGATTTAGTGTGACCCGGGCAAACGCGTCCTAGAACGCAACTTTAGCGAGACGGGAATAATGAAAGAAATACGCTCAGAAAGAAAGAAATATGCTCAGTTTAAGAGTAAAAATAGAAACTCCCTGCGTGAAGAAGACGTTATTGCGTGTTCGTTTGTTTTACTTTTCTACGAAGCATGGCGGTAGAACTGGTTCGGTAAATATCGGAAAATAATAGTTGTTTTTTTTTTTATTGTACATCTGAAGTTAGTGTGAGTGTTGGAGGGTGTGTGTGTGTGTGTGTGTGTGTGTGTGTGTGTGTGTGTGTGTGTGTTGTGTTGTGTGTGCGGGCGTTGTGTTGTTATGTGTGTATTGTGCGTGTTGTGTGTGTTGTGTGTGTGTGTGCGTGTGTTGTATGTGAGTTGTGGGCGTGCAGTTTCGTCGGTTTATTTATTGACGTGAGTGCATTTAATAATCAGTTTTAAAGAATACGAAATTACTCAAATATGTATTCAAAGTTATTTTATCTTGAAAAGAAAATTAGTAAATTAATAATGTTTCTACTAGCATATTCTTGTCTTTAAAATAGTTTAACATTTCTTTTGCTCACCACCCCGTTCTAATTGTTTGGTTTTGTTTTGATTTATAAAATGATTCTCTGCTTTAACTAATTTATCTAAACTATTTACCATGCATAGGCATAACTAGTCTACCTAAATAATTTACCATGAATAGACATAACTAGTATACCTAAATTATTTACCATGAATAGACATAACTAATCTACCTAAATTATTTACCATGAATAGACATAACTAGTCTACCTAAATTATTTACCATGAATAGACATAACTAGTCTACCTAAATTATTTACCATGAATAGACATAAATAATCTACCTAAATTATTTACCATGAATATGCATAACTAGTCTATCTAAATTATTTACCATGAATAGACATAACTAGTCTACCTAAATTATTTACCATGAATAGACATAAATAATCTACCTAAATTATTTACCATGACTAGACATAAATAGTCTACCTAAATTATTTACCATGAATATGCATAACTAGTCTATCTAAATTATTTACCATGAATAGACATAACTAGTCTACCTAAATTATTTACCATGAATAGACATAACTAGTCTACCTAAATTATTTACCATGAATAGACATAACTAGTCTACCTAAATTATTTACAATGTATATGCATTAATTCATAGAAGTAGCCAAACATAATACATGTGTGTGAGTGTATGTGTGCTGTTTTTGTGTGAGTCCAATACTTCTTTTCATTGGAAATCGTTAACCCTAGAAAAATAAAAAATCAAGAAAAACGAACCTACAAATTAAATAGCTCTTGGATGCAAAAGAAAATATAAATAATTTTACCACATTTTTTTTTTTAGTTAACTTATTATTTTCTTCTCGATTTCTCTCTCTCTCTTTCTTTCTTTCTCTTCTCTCTCTTTCTTTCTCTCTCTCTCTTTCTTTCTCTTCCTCTCTCTCTTTCTTTCTCTCTCTCTCTCTCCCCTCTCCCCCCCCCCTCTCTCTCTCTCTCTCTCTCTCTCTCTCTCTCTCTCTCTCTCTCTCTCTCTCTCTCTCTCTCTCTCTCTCTCTCTCTCTCTCTCCTACGTTTAATGCTGAATCTATATCAATGACCCGTGCACGTTGACCTTGTAAGGTGTTCCCCTCCGAAGGAAGAAGGAGAAATATTGGGTCCAGAAAGTCAATGAAAATTACAAGTCAAGGAGCCATGCAATTATTGACTTGTAGCTGAATCTCTTTCGTTCGTCATTTTCAGACTTAGAAATGGCCCCCGACTACCTAAAGTACTACAAACTAGATCCTCATTAGATCTCGTTTCAAAACCGTTAACTTGCAAATATGTGGAAGACCGTTGGTAGTTTTCTCTTTTCTTTTTTCACAGAAACAATTATGAGATTACAACGCTATATTGACGACAACTAATAAGTAACGAAAGACGCCCGCTTTAAAAAAAAAATAATTGTTCTAACGTCTCGAGGTATGTTTTTTCATTTCTTTATATTATGACAGTGCAGCTTTGGTTATTTTTTAATCATACTTCAGCGAGTCTTTTATTACTTATCATCGAATTTTTTTTTTAATCGTACTACAACGTCACGTCTTTCATTTCCAGATCGAATCTCAGAAATCAATTTGCTAATTTATAATTATTATTATTGTTTTAAAATTCTTTACTTTTGTCTGTTTTAAGTCTTAATTTACACAATGTCTCTTTATTTTTTATTTCATTTTCAATAAATAAAATTTTCAAACAATCATATGCTAATCTGTACTTGCACAGGTATTACGTCGTTGTGCACTCTGCATAATGATAAATCTTTTCGGTCCTATCTTTATTCTAGACTGAAAAACCAGGCTGGACAAGGCAGGGTGGACATGATAGAACATGCCAGAAGCAAAAGCACAAACACCATTAATCAAAGAGTTTCTCTAGTGCATATGAGAACATATTCTCCATTGATCTGGGATGGGATTCAGGGTCTCTTCTCTGACCTAATCTGTGAAAATATAGATCAAAATAGCAAAAGGTGAAGGAGTCCACTGGTACAGGACAAACGGAAATAAGAAATCGCATAATCCAGGTTTCAAGGTATACTGGAATTCAAACAATCAAAGAAACAGACAAAAAGAATATCGTGATTTAGGAGGTACTCGGTGCACTATAATTAAAAATCAACGCAAAATACGTGTTGGTGTACAAGTGTGTGTGTGAGTTTGGATGCCCATCTGCGAAATCAACGAAATATTGGGAGCAGACGTAAAACCACCAGCCATTACCCAGTCAGTTTGGAAGCGTGAAAATAAATAACAAATCTAGAAGCCCTGTTTTTACACTGCTGAAAATAACACCCACACACACCCACACACCCACACACACATACACACAAAACTCTTCCTCTACATAATTTATTGTGTGCCATACAACTGCTAATTAGTAAATGTCTTGTCATGTCGATGGAGCTTTAAACTTTTGTGCATTTGCTTGCATGATTGATTGGCAATGTGTTCAATGACTTAAAATGTGTTTTCAGAATGGAAAGACATCCAAAACAGGGATGTGCTATTTCAGAATAATGAAGTGCTATTCTGAAAAAAGAAACTTTTGCATTTTAAAATGTATTATGTAACAATAATTTACAATTTCGAAGTATAATAACTTGCTAGAAAGGAATAAGAATTCACTATTACGGAATAATTTAACAATCTGCTAATTCAGAATACGGAATTAATGGGGTATTCTCTGCCACCTTACATAGCTTTAGCCTCTACTTTCTTCTAATCACGACCTTCAGAGCACGACCATTAACATCAGTAACGGCAACAATGTCAGAGATTTTATACACGTTTATCCTTTGTGACCATGTCACAGTTTTACACACTTCTATCCTCAGTGACCATGTCACAGTTTTACACACTTCTATCCTTTGTGACCATGTCACAGTTTTACACACTTCTATCCTCAGTGACATTGTCACAGTTTTACACACTTCTATCCTCAGTGATCATTTCACAGTTTTACACACTTCTATCCTCGGTGACCATATGAGAGATTTTGCACACTCTTGTCATCAGTGACTATGTCACAGTTTTTACACACTTCTATCCTGACCATGTCATAGTTTTTACACACTTCTATCCTGACTATTTCACAATTTTACACACTTCTATCCTCAGTGACAAGATTTCAAATTGCAGGAATAACACAGCTCCACCATCCTTCAGACTATTAATACACTCGCTCCTATCAAAAACAACCGCGACTATGTTGTTGCCCTCCTAGATGCCTTTTTCAGTCTCGCCGACACCACCATTAAAAGATTTTTAAAATAACTTTAAAATAAAGATGGTAAAATAATCCCTATACACTACCGACGTTGCCACACGCAGGAAAATCGTACACAGATTCTCGCCTCTGGCAACTGTTGCTAGACAATGTACATGTTAAGGAAAAGTACTTATTAGCCTGAAGCTTCTCCAGTGATTCCCATGATGGTTCATGACTTTGGCTAATAAGCAAACCTATGGGCAAGCCCACACACTCTCCAAAAGTCGATGAAGAAGAACCTAAAACAAGTCATACGTTTAACTTATGGGCAGTCAGTAATCTACGATGCCAGGGGCTTAGACTCTCCTTTTTCTTGTAAACGTCATAACAGCCGACCTTGATTCTAGCACAACTCTAGACCGTCTTTGGGTTTCCATACTTTTTTTGCGCGCAGGATTTAATTACTTCGGTCGAAAAACGGCTCCATTATGGCCGACAGGGCCTGTTTTATCTCGTGGCGCGCATTAATCCCTCGCTCTGTACCCGCTTCCAGCCCACCTTTGACAGTGATTTGCGTGAAGCAGTAGCACAAGGCGGCAACGTGATGGCAATATAACGAAGATAATGATGACAGCGATGATTATGTTACTGAAAAGAAATATTTTAGTTACAAGATTTTTTTTTTTAAGAGGCAAGACGAAGGCGAGCAAGGAACCCATTGCGTAATTCCTCAGGGCAAAATGCAACGTTAAAAGTTTGTAAACTCGATTAACCCTCGACATTCGACTACAAGTATGTGAACAAAATGTATTTCACACCGAAATGTGTATCCTATCAACAAGGACGCAGAAATATGAAACTGCCAAATTCACAGTGGAATAATGAGAAAGCTGACGATAGTAGAATATTATTATCGATGATAGATATAACAACGACAGAAATGTTTTTGCTACTAATAAAATCCGCCTATGCTTCCACCATGACTCCTTATTTTCGTAGAGATTTTGAAATATTCTTCATGAAGTTGCTAATGTCATTTTCCTTGGTATTTCTAATATCATTCACCCTACAGTTTCTGATGTCATTCTTCTTGGAGCTTATGTTGTCGTTGTTCGTTCTGATGCCATTCTTAGTTGAGTTTCTGAAGTCATTGTCCCTAGAGTTTCTGAAGTCAGTTTTCTTATATCTGCTTTTTGTCTGTTTTCTTCTATGCTTTCCTGTCTTTAATTTCATCTGCTGGGAAAATGTTCGTGCAATGTTCCTATTACTTCAGTTGACCTTTACGCAAACGCACGCTAACTTAAGATATGGATCTTTACATTTGCGAATTCGCATATTATTTTAGGACTTCGTTTAGTCCTATCGTAAGTGATGAAAATCCTCAAATGTAGTGGAAAGAGGTAGACATATTAGTTCACTTACTGTATGATACCAAACAGATATTCGATTTTCATCTCCAATTAGCACAGACTGCAAAACGCCACGACTACTCATTTATTTGTTAACACAACATACTAAACGTTAGAGATACTCATGTCTTTCTAGTACAACATAGCAAAAGATAGAGACACTCATGTCTTTCTAGTATAACATAGCAAAAGATAGAGATACTCATGTCTTTCTAGTACAACATAGCAAAAGATAGAGACACTCATGTCTTTCTAGTAATCTAGTATAACATAACAAAAGATAGAGTTACTCATGTCTTTCTAGTACAACATAGCAAAACATAGAGAGATACTCATATCTTTCTAAGAGCATAACAAAGGATAGACTAGACTCACTAGAGGTTCTTATTATCGAGGTGAGTATTCCTTTTCTTCACTTTAGCATGCGCCATTTTACAGTTCCCGTTATAACACATGAGGTTATACGTTACAACTACTAATCTCTCTCTCTCTCTCTATCTCTCTCTCTTTCTCTCTCTCTTTCTCCACACCAGTGGTGTAGCAGGGTTTTTGAAGCCCTTGTGCAGAGCTTTGGTGGTGGGGACCCTTCGATTTCAAGCGACTAAAAGCACTGTTGCATACAACAAGTAGCCAAATGAAACAAATGTCTACAGTAGTCTATAGCGAACAATCCTAAAACGTTCGTTTGCACGCCTTCTCTTGCGCAAAAGTACACACCACTTTTGAAGTGTCACGCTTTGAGGCACATTCATTTTCTATTGACAACATTGCCAGGTCCCCCCCCCCCCCGTAGGTGTAGATTTGGCTTGATTTGATTACATACTGAAGGGTTAAAAAATAGCCCCCCCCCCCCCCTCCGACTGCCAGGGCCCTTTTGCACTGTACAGCCTGCACAATCCATTGCTACGCCACTGCTCCACTCAGTGAATTTCGAATCTGAGAGGCATTACAATAATAGATACATTTCTATTTCCCAGACAGGGCCTCACCATGATTACTACGATAAATTGTTTGTGTGCGAGTGCACCATGTTCAGGCCCGAACTAATTACAGTTCGTCTGAAACTGAAGTTGGCTTGACAGTTAACACTTCACCAAAAGATCCAAACAAACAAACAGATGCACAGCCTTCCGAGCACGTGACCCTTTTGTTCGAGGCAGCAAACACAAGCGCATGCTAATGTCACGGATCAGTGCGTCTTTTGAGCTGACCGGCAAAAGGTCCGGATGAAAAACGTCAACAAGCTGCGTGTCGACACACGTCAATATGAGCGCCTATTGTTTTTTTTCTACTGATGCAAACAGCAAACTTGAGGACAACCCTGGGCCAGAGCCCACAAAGATGGTTTGAAGTTGACAGCGGGAGCATTTTGTTCTGATTGCCAGAGTAAATGAGATCGGATTTATTAAAAGGGGGTGGGGAGCTTTATTGTTTGTTCGTTTGTTTACCAGAGTTCGGTGGGGCACTAATATTTTAAGAACTACAGCAGAGATGTATGTGCCAGTTCAACCTTGTAACTATGCCCGACAAAGGAAGGTGTGTGACCAACCCCCGGATTATCATTCTACCCAGATCTACAAGAGTGTCTTCATTCAGAAAGGTCAGAGGACTAGATCTTGTTTCGTTAACAGCGAGGAGTCAAAACGCGAATGTTAAGCAGTGTACTTGTCGCCCCCGCTTATCTGGAACCTGTGTACGCACATATTTACTTAAATGACGAAGTAAATAAACAGATCTCTAGCATTTTAAAATCTTGATTAACCATTAATTTCAGCGTGCAGGTTCATGTTCATATGTTTTTTTAAATACATGCAGTTACTGCTGTCGCTGATAATTTTGGGTTCAGCATCCCTTTGAACCCTAGTTCATTTTACGGTCGGTTTATAGTATTTTAGCTGGAAAACATTGCTCAGCAAGATTTTTTTTTTTTTAGGGGAAGGGGTGGTAGTGGCTAAATTATGTTTTATAATACCCTTCGGCTTTTGAAGCGTGTCAATATTTTGTGTGACGTCATAAAGTTGAAAGCAATGCGAACACGAAATGGAAGCTGAAGTTAACATGAAATGTAAGATATAAAATATTATGCCTTAATGACGATGATGCTCATATTAATAACAAACATTCAGTTTTAAAGTTAGGTTAAAGTTTAGCCTTTGAATGAAATGTGGCGTGCTATTTTACAATTTGGGAGTGGGCGCATCTTATAATGAAACTTGTCGTCAGGTGTGTATGAAAACCAATTTCGCATTCGAATTTTCAACATTGTGTGATACAAATACGATGATATTCTAGGAGCCAGTTTTAGCCAGGTATTTTTAAAATGTATATATCATCCAAGGCAGTAAAGGACAGATATTATAATCCTTGTTCATTAACTTCTAAAATATCAGCTTCAAAAGTAATCACTCACTATTAACGGAAAATAATATAATCGGTCAGTCATAATTAGCGAAGAAAAATCAGCATTACATAAAACTGTTTCTAAAAAAAAATAAAAAAAATAGCAATTTTATTGATCTGCTTTATATAATATTTAAAGTAAAGACTCTACATGTTTGACATCGGGGAACCCCGAAACGTATTTTATCAAGCGAAGGCGTTTCCTCCCGCTTTAAGAAACAGAATTCGGCAGGTGTCGGAGTGTTTATGCTGGCCACCCGCCTCTGTTTACACAAACAGTTTGTTGAAAGAACCTGCCAGGAGTTAAATCGTCACAAGGATAAATTGCACGGTTACTTCCTCTTAGTGACAATGATGTATCCTTTCTTGCATCGGCTGGCATTGTGGCGGTGTTTGGGTTTGTTTGTGTGCTTTTTCTTCTTTTTTTTATTAGCAAGCGCAGTTACCTTCTTTCTCTGGCAATGATGTATTCCTGCTTGTATCACCAGGGTTGCAGCAGTATTTTGCAAATATAATTACTAGTTATTATGTTGTTTAGTGTACCGTCTTGTCTCAAGCGAAACCAATCTATTGTTATTGGATATGAAGTCGTTGTGTTTAGTGGCGCTGAAACGTGTCACAGACGGTGGGTGTGTACCTCTTGTTGTGTCGAGTGACGGTGACATTTTTCAGTGAAGGTGATGTATACCTCTAGTCTACTGCATCGAGAACGCATGTAGCATTATTTCACAGATGTAGTTCCTGTCACTGGTAAATGATGTATGTCTGGTAAATGATGTTATGTCTGGTAAATGATGTCTGTCTCTCTCAAGTGACATTGTAATCTGTTGTAGAAGTAGTTGTATGCCTCTTTTGTGTCGAGTATCACCACAACGTTACAAACTGAGAGTCGCTATCAGTATAAAAGATGAATACCTCCTTGTCTTTGAATAAAACTCACCGACATTCTGCAAGCAAAAATACATATATGTAACTGACATTTCAGTCTGCCTCTTGTTGTGTTGAATGAACGAAAACACAGTGTTACAAGCAAATTTTGCTGCCCACCACAGACAATAAAGGCCTCTTATGCAAATAAAACTGTGGCAATATTTTACGAGCAATAATACATAACGCGTGACTGACAACGATAAAGGCATCTTATTCAAATAAAACTGCGGCAATATTTTTGAGCAGTAATACATAACTGATAATGGTGTATGCCTCTTCTAAATGAGTAAGAATACAATGTTACAAGTTTTATTAATATCTATTGCTGAAAGTGATAAATATCTCAAACTCTAGGATGTTCTGCAAGCATGGTTACATAAACATATGACTGACAATGTTAGGTGCTTCTTTTGCAGTGAGCTTCTGGGACCGGTTTCTGGAGAATTCAAACAGATGATTTTTCACATAAAAACTTGACCGCTTCCAAGCACTAAGTAGCGTTTTCTCCTAATTACTTCAGGACTACTGGAGTTATTTCCCCTACCATTTCTAACTCAATAACACTGACGTACATGCCTAAAAGGAATATCATTTGTTGTGGTTTCACCTAGTGTCCTAGTGGAACCAGGCGTTCCATCTTTCTATTCACTCTCTGACAGATATCACATGATTGACAATACCAACTGACGCCCCCCCCCCCCCCCCATCATACTTGGCCAATAAAATTCAGCCTCCACATGAACTAAAGATTTGTTTGATCCTATATGACGAGCAGTGGGTGGGTCATGAGTCAAATGCAATACATTTATTTCAATAGCTCAGAGGTATCACCAACAGACTGCTGTCAGTCCCTTCCTGTTTACAGATCAATAAACCATCCTTCCAACAAGACTCAATAGCTTTGCCAGAAAAATTAGACTCATATGATCCTGAGAACTTGGTCTTCTCTCGACATTTTTCTAGAGAATCGTCTCTCAATTGTGCTGCTATGAGAAGAGTTTTTTTCAGTCACAGTCTGAGAGTCAGAAACAATTATCTGCCCTGCCATGACTGAGTCCAGTGTGACTTCCTGGTGACACACCCCGCCAAATACATTTTCAGACAAAGTCGTTGGCACATCACCTTCACACTTGCCATTGACTATTCCTGGTTCACCTTGCATACCTTCACACATACATCTAGCTTCTGGTTCCTGCACTGCAGCTTGACTGGATGAGTACGCACACATTGTCTAACAAATCTGGGGTGTCCTCACCATTGAGAATGTATTTACATCCCATGATAGTACTCTCAACACAATTTACTAGACGTACAGCCTGAATGTGTCCATATACATACTTGCTATCTATGTCTATCATCACAAAGGGTACTTTATCTGTTACATCAATGTCTATGTCTATCATCACAAAGGTTACTTTATCTGTTACATCAATGTCTATGTCTATCATCGCAAAGGGTACTTTATCTGTTACATCAATGGCTAGTGTGATTGTTTGAAACTCTCCAGTGTAGTCGTTTTCCTTCACTAGTCTAGGGTGTACTATTTAACCTTACTCCATAACCAGTGTCACAGAGGCCTGGAACACAATATCCATTTATGTATGCATTAAAATGAGGTGCAAAACTTGGTTCTCTGACATTTGTGTTAACTGGGCAAGAACGTTTAATACGGCCTGGTTTGTCACAGCTAAAACACTACTAGTTCATTCTTAACATCTTGGTCTTTGATACGGCCTGGTTTGTCACAGCTAAAACACTACTAGTTCATTCTTAACATCTTTGTCTTTGATACGGCCTGGTTTGTCACAGCTAAAACACTACTAGTTCATTCTTAACATCTTGGTCTTTGATACGGCCTGGTTTGTCACAGCTAAAACACTACTAGTTCATTCTTAACATCTTGGTCTTTGATACGGCCTGGTTTGTCACAGCTAAAACACTACTAGTTCTTTCTTAACATCTTTGTCTTTAATCTTGGTGTTAACTGGGTAAGAACGTTTAATACGGCCTGGTTTGCCACAGCTAAAACACTACTAGTTCATTCTTAACATCTTTGTCTTTAATCTTGGTGTTAACTGGGTAAGAACGTTTAATACGGCCTGGTTTGCCACAGCTAAAACACTACTAGTTCTTTCTTAACATCTTGGTCATTAATCTTAGTGTAAGGTGTAGGTACTCTATCTTTTGTCTTTTTTTAAATGAAGATGATGAAGTGAGTCCCATATGTGGTTTGTGGTCAGACCTATCATTTTGTCGCTTGTACAACACTTATTTTGTTAATGGTTTTGTGAGGTTCAGAGTTATATCTGTCTGTCATATCAGAACGTTTTCCATATATCTCCTCACCTGTCAGGTGCTTTTAACCAATCTGTCAAACTCTTAGGTCCTTTTTCCTTAATGTAAGCTAAAAGTGCTGGGGGATATAATGACTGTAACTTGTCAATCACAAAGTGATCCCGAACATCTTTTCCATTGCTAATCTCTACTTCATCTAGTTCTAACCATCTGGTCAAGATATGTTGTAGCTTACTAGCTGCCAGTAAAAATTATATCTAGTTCTAACCATCTGGTCAAGATATGTTGTAGCTTACTAGCTTCCAGTAAAAATGATCGGTCTGCTCTCTCTTAAATTGGTGAAACCTACATGTGTATGTATCGCTCGTCTGAAGTACGCTAACAGCTCGGCCTTGTTTGTTTCATATGTCACGGCTTAATCAGGGAGTCTATCAAAGACCATACTGACTGCCCTTTCATTCCTGCCACTAAATAATTCAGCCATAGTTTTTCTGATAGGTCTAATCTCACAGCGCATTGCTCAAAGCTTAAAACGTAATCTTTGATGTTTTCCACTTTTTTGTTAAAAGAATAAAAATGAAATTTTGCACTAGCTTCGAGAACCTTCGATGCCCTCTCACTTATCTTAAATTAAAATTGTTTCTAGTTTACTACTACTAATAAAAGCTTAGCCATTATTCCCCTAATTGGTAAAATATACTGTTATTGATTTACAGAACAAATTAAAATTATCTACTCTACATAATCGAAATTTGAGGAAAACATTTTTAATAGCAAAAGTCAGTGGAACTTAACACTGTCTGGTAGGATAGGTCATTTCTATATTGCTGATTTGCACATGGAGATTTCAATACAATATACAAAAACTACAAATACTGGTTTTGCATATTAATTTTATTATTTCTATTGAACTTGAATGTCAGACTAAAGTGAATGACTTTATTATTTTGAAAGATTATGACAAGAAACTTGAGCACAACTTGCATTTTTTGATAGCATATTAGGACTGAAACCAATGGTTTTTATTTTCCTAAATAACTGACAAGAGGATAATTTCATGAATAATCCTTAATTTATATACCAATTTAATTACACTGCAATACCTTTTTTTTGTAATTTAAAGTTGTTATAGCCCTTAATTTAATTTTAATGTTATACTTTTATAGATTTTATTATTTTCATTTACTTTTTTTTAAAATTATATATTGTGTGTATTATATATTTTATTCATTGTAATTTTAGTGTTATTAATATTTATTTGTACCTCATCACAAAATTTCATTGTATACTTTATATCAGATTGATAAAAAGCACGTCATATGAATATGATCAAACTATTAATCCCAATATTACTCTACATTTTTTTAATGATGTTTATATAGGGAAAGTTTTTAAAATGATGCTTATATAGCGAACGTTTTTTAAAATGATGTTTATACAGCGAAAGTTTTTTTAAAATGATGTTTATAGAGCGAAAGTTTTTTTTAAAATGATGTTTACATAGCGAAAGTTTTTTTTAAATGATGTTTACATAGCGAAAGTTTTTTTTAAATGATGTTTATATAGCGAAAGTTTTTTTTTAATGATGTTTATATAGCGAAATTTTTTTTTAAAATGATGTTTATATAGCGAAAGTTTTTTTTAAATGATGTTTACATAGCGAAAGTTTTTTTAAATGATGTTTATATAGCGAAAGTTTTTTTAAAATGATGTTTATATAGCGAAAGTTTTTTTTTTTAAATGATGTTTATATAGCGAAAGTTAGCAGTTATTCGGCAAGCTAAACCCCGTAGATCTACAGACTAAGTAATAAATCTGTTTGCCAAACATTCAAATGTTATAGTTTAATCAGAGCCGTTAATCGTGTTGTTACAGACTAAGTAATAATTCTGTTTGCCAAACATTCAAATGTTATAATTTAATCAGAGTCGTTAATCGTGTTGTTGCAGAACTATGTAAATCTATCGTCTGCTTCTATTGAAGTTGATTTACTACCCGTGTTGTCTACGCGTCTGAATGTACCCTTCTAAATCGCTTTCACTTTGTTTCATCAGACTAGAATTGATAAGGATCTAATCCTGTTTTATAATAGACCTGAGATATCTCTAGTGATACATTATCGCTTACACTTTCGCCTTGATAGCCATCTGCTTGTCTCAATTTTGTTTTCACTCATTTGACGTCACAGGCGTATGCGTCTTCGAAGACGCTAGGACAGTGGTTCTTAACATGGTTTCGATCGAACCCTAGGGTTCGGGGAGTCAGTCTCATGGGTTCGGCGGAGGGAGGTCAAGACACGCACCCGACTCATATGGTTCGTGATGACAATAAAGAAGGGTTCGGTGAATGTACATATAAAACTGGTGGGGTTCAGTACCTCCAACAAGATTAAGAACCACTGCGCTAGGAATTTTGTGTTCAGCAAAGGAAAATATATTCTAATTCACAAAGTGCACTTATCGATCATTCATAACAAAACAACTAAGTTTTATTGCAATAGTATTTTTTGTTTTTGTTTTAAAATTTTATAAAATTTTATAAAATTTTGTTTGTAAGCAATACTTACCCTCAAGTCGTCAACTTTATAGTCATGAAATACCATGACTGTTCATATAAACAAATATGTAAGTGAATTTCTAATGTACACTTAACGCTTATACAATATTATTTACTAGCTAGGTTTACTGTCCACTGTTATGTATTTATATTTTCCTCAGTGACACGGTATTTTAACACCTCAGTATCATCCGTTTCCGTTGTCTTAGTGTCGTACACTGATGCTTTACAAAGCTTCACTACTGAAAGTCAGGTTAACCTCTTTGCACCGAGCGCTAATGGAAAAATATTTTTGCAAATACAGTTTTCAAGTATTATAGATAGTGACTGTGGGCCTTGCTTGGAACAACAATACAGCGTTGTTGTGAGCAGGCAGTTTTGCTCACAAGCCTTTCTTTAAATGAAACTTACATTTAATAAGACAACAATGCCTTTTATGCAGGATGATAAATTTGTAAACAAATTGAAAGGAAGAAGTTAGACCTCTATGTGACGCACAGTGCCGAGCTTGTTCGAAATTGGGGTTGTGCTTGTTACAGGCATTAATTTCCTCTCCAGTGAATGTATTTTTTCCTCTGTTCTCACCCTAAATCTCAGTGCACACCTGTAGTTAGTGGACTCACTTTCTGTAACACAAACCCCCACGGACTGAGAACACAAAAGACAGACAGACTGCTCATGCTTCTTTATTGTGTGATCGTTGCTGTTATTACTGGTTTTGTTGTGGTGGTGGATATGTTTATTATAGTGGTGTAAACCGTGATTATTGATGTCATTCAAGTTATTGTGGTAAGTGGGAAGGGGGGATTGAAAATATTGATTTTATGGCTATAGCTGTTGTAGTGTAGTTATGGTTGTTGTGATTGGTGGTGGAGTAGTGATTGGTGTGGTTGAATCAAACGTTATATTTTATTATTAGACAGTTCATGTATTAAACGTTTCAATAAAGGTAATATATACACCTCGGAAATACTGTACAATAATACCTTCTATTAATGGCAGAAATAAACAACACCAGACGCGTCACTTCTTTGAAAATACAAAATTCGGAAATTGTCCGAAATTTTACATTTTAGCCGTTTTGTTGGAGAAGAGGACTGTAATGAAGAGACGAATCTTTGAGGTGTGAATTTATAAGATACCTAATAGCTAGTGACGTGTACATTTCTAGGACACTAAATGGATAGTGAGGTGTGAATTTCTAGAACACTAAATGGATACTGACATGTGTCGTGTATCGTCCAATCAAAATCAAAGTGAACGAGGAATACTGACATGTGTCGTGTATCGTCCAATCAAAATCAAAGTGAACGAGGAATACTGACATATGCCGTGTATCGTCCAATCAAAACTAGTCACAGTGAACGAGAAATGCAATTTATAATACTAAATCGTGTGCAGTATTTTTTTTATGAAGATACTGATCAATGTTCTCTTCTTTTTTTTTTTTTGTCGAGCTCTAAATGGATAAGAGCATCCCTAATGGACAATACCAGTTTCTCTAAAGCATTTCTTTTATTTATACCTATAAAGGATAAAAGACGTATACAGCAAGTACATATTTTTACAAATAAATTTTTAAAATGTAAGAAAAAATGTGCATTGTATTTATTGCTTAGCAACCATTCACCACCTTCACCAACTTTAGAAACTGCTTGTATAAAGTGTTACTTCCCTGTCATGTCGGTCAAACAGTATGTCTAACCTTGATCAGGTAATGAACAGGTTAGTTTGCTAGCTCTATCATGCAAGCAGTTAACAAAGGGGCGTGGCTGATCGCTTTTAACTTTCATGTCAACTGAAATCCACTTTGTCAAGGGCGGCAATTATCACCTATCAGGCCAGTAAATCACAGACGTCCCTCTCTTAAGTGGGCTACCATTATTGATATTTACAATTTTCATCACCCAAGTACGTCAGCAATATGCTACTGTATCGTTTATTTCTTATTCGCGAAATTTACCTGAAGACAGTAATAAGTGTAATATTTCTAGTAATAACAATAATAATTAAGGATATTTTTTTTTTTACATTCATCTATGTATCGGCCATTAAAGGGAAAACGTATTCTTTCCGTGACACTTGTTACAGATATAGCGTCCACTGCCTAAAATAGCAATAATACTGTGTGTGTGTGGTGGGTCTTTCGATTTATGTCCTGTCTGCACGCAAAGTGCAATTTGTTTGTATCAATGCAGACGAATTTCAGACTTATACGAGACTATCACGTTGTTTGCCATTTTCTTAAAACTTTGATTTTATTTAAATAATTATGAATGTAATATAACACAATTTTAAACTGTAGGCGTACTTTTACTTTCTTGATAGTCTCTCTCAACATTTAGTACGTTATAGCAATGGAGACCGTGCGATATGTCAAGTGGGTCCACCAGATTTAAAGCTAACGTCACTATACAAAAGTCACACCTGAACGGGAGATAGCTCTGTATGATTTATGACTATAACTTTGTTTAGCTACTCAACACATTCTATGCTTAACCACCTCTAGTAATGTAAATGAAGTAGTACATTTTGATATTGTGGTGGAGTAAATTTGCCTGTCCCTATTTCTAAGCTAAATTGTTATATAAATTGTTAAATGTCAAACTGACACAACCTCAAACACTGTTTATGCTGACATTTCTAAATGTCAGAGTTGGAGTAAACAACGTAGGTGGAGAATATGCTAGAACCTGCTGATGCAATCCAAACAAGTTCCAGGCAGATGAGTAATTTTCTGACTAAGTCTTACACTTGTTCACAACAAATTCATCCAATGGGAATGGACTGAAGGTTATTTTGTTGAAGAAGTCATATATTCTAATCACTTTGATTTTGACATAACTCAAGTCTGGTCATAAAGGCGATCATTAGCTTTTGAAAGGAGCTCACATGTTTTAAAAACTTTCATAGTCTTATACCCGCTTCAGACTACAGTGACTATTGTACTCCGCTGGATTCAGTTGGTGTGCATCCAGCATTATCGTCAAACTTATCAGTAAACGTGTTGCTGTAAATTGATTCCTGTGAATTCTGTTTGAGAGCCAATATGGTGAAAAGTGAAGCTTGAGTTTGGTCTTGAGAATTCACGAAGACGTTTTGTATATTCCCCGTAGTGTGCTTGAGTAGTGCACTGGAAGACTCTAGGACACTCCACGTGATGTGCTTGAGTAGTGCACTGGAAGACTCTAGGACACTCCACGTGATGTGCTTGAGTAGTGCACTGGAAGACTCTAGGACACTCCACGTGATGTGCTTTAGTGCACTGGAAGACTCTAGGACACTCCACGTGATGTGATTGAGTAGTGCACTGGAAGACTCTAGGACACTCCACGTGATGTGCTTGAGTAGTGCACTGGAAGACTCTAGGACACTCCACGTGATGTGCTTGACAGTAGTGCACTGGAAGACTCTAGGACACTCCACGTGATGTGCTTTGATAGTAGTGCACTGGAAGACTCTAGGACACTCCACGTGATGTGCTTTGATAGTAGTGCACTGGAAGACTCTAGGACACTCCACGTGATGTGCTTTGATAGTAGTGCACTGGAAGACTCTAGGACACTCCACGTGATGTGCTTTGATAGTAGTGCACTGGAAGACTGTAGGACACTCCACGTGACGTGCTTTGATAGTGCATGCGAAGTTCTTGATGATTCTCCACGGTGAGCTTTGTGAGCGCATCTAAAATTCTGGAACAGTTGTTCCAGAACAGTGCCTAGAAGGGGTATTGTCATCTAATAAGAAAGACATTGACTTGTTGTAAACCACATTATTGTAAACGTGCTAGTGACAGCAGCCATCATTGAAAGGTTTATGTACATTGACTATAATTATCTCTCTAAAATCCCACTCTAATTTCTGTGAGCAATTATATCCATGAACTTGATTATTTATATATTATATATATGCTAATTTGACTACTGATGTCAATGCTAAGATAAACTGAATGAGTGTCCAGCGTTAATCAAACATTGTTGTGAAGTGATGTAAATGTCAACGCTCTTTTGATTATATTCATATAATTTGATCTATTAAAGTATAAAAATGATTATTACTTAGAAATATTAAAAACAAAGGGTTATAAAAAATGTCTAATATAATTAGATCTTATTCTGTAATTTAAAAATAGCATTATAAATATTTTAAACCACAAATGCTATTATTTTCTGAAAACGATATCACTATTTACTAGCTAAAAAAAATATCATATCAAATCTATGTAATTGTACTAGTCAAAAGAATTCATTAATTAATGAGTGGTATAAATTCTACCATTACATAGTGATATACCAGTCAAGCTAATTATATAATGAAACTAAAAAATAATAATGAAAAGTCAGATTTGACATCCATGGTTTAAAATGTAAAAAAAAAAAATCTGTTTAATTAATTAAAATTTATTTCGTATTATAATTACGAATTGTGATCTTCATCCATTCACATTAAATATATTATGATCAAGGTAAACTACTTGTGCCAAAAACAAGGCCCATAATTTAAATGAAATCAGACTCTACCTAATCTATACAAAAGTTGCTTGTCACTGTCCGGAATTGTGAATTTTGTTTCAAAACACGTTTTATCTGCTGAACCATATGTTAATAAAATATTCTATCAAAGTAAAGTAAATGCACACATATGTAAAATGTGGTGACTCTAGTATCTAATAACCATTCAAATTGCATCAATACAGACTTATTTTCAGTTACAACTGTAAACCACTTCTAGACATATCTAATACTTTATACAAATTTGAAAGATTTTCTACAATAGGATTTCCCCCTATATATGCTGCAGTGAAATACAAAAGTAATTGTGATATTAATTATTTTGTAAGTTTACATGGACAAAATTAGAAGAACAGGGTTTCTTTTTTTAAAACAGTAATACGAGTGGAGATTATATTTAGTATATTCTTTTATGTAAATTTTCATCCACACACACACAGTCTCTCAGATACATTGTTTATTTTGAGAAGAATATACACTGTATAACTTACGTAAACATACATTGTTTACTTTGAGAAGAATATACTCTGTATAACTTACGTAAACCTATTTACAAGTGTGTGTGCCTGTTGGCATATTTTATTAATAATAAATGATTTCCATCACATTGTCTATAGCTTTTTGTTGTTTTCAACGTGATTTTTTCCCAAATAACTGCACGAAAATCTCCACTAGTGACATAGAGGAAACGCCTTCACACACACACACACACACACACACACACACTTATATACATATATTAAAACGGAAACATTGATTATATAGCATTTTCAACAAAGTTGTATTTAAATGTCATGGAAAATTATTCGTTAATATTTTCAAGAATGTTTATTTTAAGCATTTATAATATATAAGACTTTATCCTTATCCAAAATTAAAAGCAAAATGTATTTTATAATAAATATCTAATAAAATTAATTAAATGTGATTATATAAGGCAAATTTTGAAAATAATTAAAGCTTTCTAGCACGTAGTCTTAGCATTGTTGTGTGAGGCTGGTTTTTGTGGATGTGGTCGCACTGATACTTCCGTTAACGACACGTTGGCAACGCTTGCTCTCTTTCAATGTCCTCTCCATTTATATATAGCTCAGTGGTTCAACCAGGACTTTGGACCATTTTATAAAATGGTAATTATCATTCTCGTTTCAGTTTTGAGCAAAGTGTGCTGAAAGTAAAAGACAATGTTTTAAAAACGTTCCAAAATCCCGGAAGTGAAGGTGTTAAGGATTGGTTTTGCTGATGTTTCAAGTCGAGGGCGCTAAATTAACTGACAGGGTTAATGCCGACGTTAATTATTCCAATAAAGATCGGGATGTATTAACTGTCTGACAGAAAAACAAAGCCACTGTAACTTGAATCTGAAGGTAGTCGATATTACGTGGCCAATCTTCACCCAGCATGCATGCCAGTCAACTGCATGCACTGGCCAGAATGAATGTTCGTCGAAGTAATTATATTAGAAACAGAAAACTGCCTGGAGTATCCAGCAGTGAATCCCTGGCAGGAATATAGTTGAAAGATTTCAGAGTACAGTGTGCACGTGTGTGTGTATTTCTTGATTTGTGTGTGTGTGTGTGTGTGTGTGTGTGTGTGTGTGTGTGTATTTCTTGACGTGTATGTGTGTGTGTGTGTGAATTTCTTGACTTACGTGTGTGACTTGGGTTGGGGAAGAGAAACTTTTGTGAATTAATATTTATTACTTTTAAAATATGTAGCTGTTTCGTGAGAAGTTATAACTATTATAGACTACTGCAGACGGATCACATGATGTGAAGTTGTTATGCAAAAAGTTATAAGTGTTAAAGATGATTACAGAAGGATCACATTATTTTAAGCGAATTAAGTTACTTTCTAATTTCAAGTTTTCCATTTCCTGACAATTGCATGATCTGGACCCGTTTGGGGGGGGGGGCGTCATTATTTATAGTGGGTGTACATGCTGATATAATTATTTATAGTGGGTGTACATGCTGATATAATTATTTATAGTGGGTGTACATGCTGATATAATTATTTATAGTGGGTGTACATGCTGATATAATTATTTATAGTGAGTGTACAGGCTATTCCTTTACCCAGGTAGTGCACTGAACACATCAACCACGTGACGTCGGCTACAGATGAGATTCGCACACAAAGGGTTAACTGGCACATAAAACAGCAGCAATTGCGACAGTAACTAGTAATTGCAAATATTCTGTTTAATAAAAACACAAAAATTTAGTTGTGGGCTATATGTTGGCATGTAAAACAGCGGCAATTGCGATAGTAACTAGTAATTACACATATTCTCTTTAATAAAAACACAAAACTTTACGTGTTGGGCTGTATGTTGACACGTCAAGACAAAGTAGTGTGGATGTGCACATAAAAGTGTCTGTATAGTCCAAGTGATACTTTAGAATTGTGTTGTCTCTAGACTGGAACTTACGGTTAGTGACAAAAAATGGTATGCGCGCGCGTGTGTATTAGTGTTAAATACCTATGTGATTTTGAGCGGTAATGAAGGTTTTGGATCCTGGTCGATTTTTATTACAAGAACGACAACAACTTGTTGATGACTTGAACTTTACTATGAGACTGAAAGAACTAACACACTTATATTTATGTGTTCACGTGTTCGTTCATTTCCGCGGATTTGTTTCTTCGTGTCACTTCATTTTATTTTTGTGATGTCTGGTGATTGTGATGTCATGTGTTTGTGTGTGTGTGTGTGTGTGTGTGTGTGTGTGTGTGTGTGTGTGTGTGTGTGTGTGTGTGTGTGTGTGTGTGTGTGTGTGTTGGGAAAGTTGAATGAGTTGAACGATAAATGAAGAGTGGGTAACGTTTAAGAGAACTCAACATGCCTAACATAGAAACACGAACACACACACACAAACAGCAGAAACAGGGCTAAAAGGAAAAGAAACATTCTTTTCTTAAATTAAACTAAATTCACTGTTGCACTGAGAATGCGGACATTAAAACAGTCTCTCATTTCTAATTCTAACATCTCAAACATTCCATCCAAAAAGAGAAATTGTAACTCTAATACAATCACGCAGCAGTTCAACAATAAATTAAATTATACTTTTACCCTCTTGCAATATAACAAAGAAAATTAAATTATAGTTTTACCCTCTTGCAATATAACAAAGAAAATTAAATTATAGTTTTACCCTCTTGCAATATAACAAAGAAAATTAAATTATAGTTTTACCCTCTTGCAATATAACAAAGAAAATTAAATTATAGTTTTACCCTCTTGCAATATAACAAAGAAAATTAAATTAACAAAATAAGAGTGAAAACAAAACAGAGCTCCGTTATAAATTTGAAAACAAAAGTATTCTGTGATCCAAACTTTCATCTTAAAGTAATTAACAACTATTAAACACCAATGATAGGGTTGAAAAAGTCAATCTACGGACAGTATAGAATGGGTCAAAAGTGCATAACACTGAGATGCCAAAGGTTGCCAGTCACTAGTGTTTTAGCGTTATCCTGCCAATTTGCAAGCAGCCGAGGGCATGCACATGTACAAACACACACACACACATACAAACAAAATATTCAAACACAAACACGCATATATAAATCACACACACTTATATACAAACGTGCACAGACACACTGTCATGATCATCAATAGACTGGTCCAAGCCAAAACCATGGCTTATCCCACGAGTATAGTTTCGAATTCTGCCCGTCTCACAGCGCGTCCAATGCCCCGCCAGAAACAGGAAGTATGTGAAAAGGTCTGACCTATAAGAGGTTAATGGCTTTCACGGTGCTCAGAGATTCGCCGCACCAGGTCAAAAGGCCAAGTCCTATGTCACACATGGCCGACGATGGCAGACAGGTACGCGATAGACTGCAGGTGCCAACATATATCTGTCAAAATTTGTTCCAGACGGTCCCGAGCTAATCTGTTGTCCACCTGCTAAACACGTGACACCTAACACCACCACCGTTTGTATTTTCTAACAATAATAAACCACTAAGCTGCTATCTTAAAAACAAGAAACCACGCCCCACTGGCGGACACAAACAAAGATGATTGTGCCAACATTTTGCAGACTTGTTGATATTCTCTAAATATCTTTGCTACACAGAGATTCACCTGATGTTTAGTTATGATAATAGAACATCTGGCTGCGAGCATTTCATGTCCATTCATCATTCTAGTTGTTTCGATGGTTATACACTGTGAAGACTATCTCACTATCCTTCCACTCATCCCACTACACACGTCTTCAGTTGTGCTAATCATCCACCCCCCTCCAAATCACGGACTCTACCATTCACCTTTAAAATAAATCATTCCTCCACCCCCATCACCCACCCATCTTTCTAGTCATTTATTCACCACTAATGTACAGCTCTCAGTTCATCGATTCATGGTTCCATTTCCCATCCGTTGCCCTTCTGCTCATCCATTCATTTAACCAATCTACATCCACTCACCCGCTCTCGTATACATCTGCCCATCCATTCATCAGTCTCGCAACATGGGCATTAACCCTTCCACATGGCTGTTTATGAGTTAACCCTTCCACATGACTGTTTATGAATTAACCCTTCCACAAGCATGTTTACGCATTAACCCTTCCACATACATGTTTACGCATTAACCCTTCCACATGCATGTTTACGCATTAACCCTTCCACATGCATGTTTATGCATTTAGCTTAATTAATTATTCATCCAACCATTCTTCTAATCATCCATTCATTCAACCAACCCTCCATCTTTACTCATCTATTCCTCCATCCAACTATTTATCAATTTGTTTCCTTCACTCATCTATCTTATATAACCATCTATCCTTCAAGTATCCGTTTATCCACTTTTCCATCTATCTTATATAACCATCTATCCTTCAAGTATCCGTCTATCCACTTTTCCAGCCAATAATCTCTCCACCTATCCGCTCCTCAGCGAACGTTTTGTTCATCTAGCCACTTAATTAAATCTTCCATCAATGATATCATTTACCGGTAGATTTAATCATTCTTAGTCCCATTTAAACTGCCGTCTATATACCATTCATAGGAAGATCCTACTCATTGATGAATCACTTCAACCACCCGCCAATCCATTTATCCTCTCACCCTTCCACTCATCCACTCGCTGGCATTGACCATCCGTTTAATTCATTTCTAAATTACCAAACATTCTGACCACACGATGCAAATCACTGCAGACTACCAGCCACTAAAACAGCTTCGTTTCCCAACTGGGAATATTCTCTTAATACAATGGGCGTGTGTTAATGCAGAGCGTTGGCCGGCGTAAGCCCTTTGTGTAACTGAATTGCCCGACTGTTATGAAGAAGGAAAAAAAAAGCAAATATTCATGAACACCAGTACCGAAAGGAAACATTACAACTGAACTATGACCTTGACAACTCAGTATTCTGGGCACGTGGCACACTTTTTTCTGCTCTAAACGGTGAAGCCTCGTCTACTCTAGCCTACTGATCAGTGTAGCCCATAGGATAGATTGCACTTTAAACTCAAATGACGCCATTTCTCAATATAAATTTGACCTCATTCGAATAAATGAGAGCGCGATTATTTCAGACTATACAACGCGCGATTATTTCAGACTATACAACGCGCGATTATTTCAAACTATACAACGCGCGATTATTTCAGACTATACAACGCGCGATTATTTCAGACTATACAACGCGCGATTATTTCAGACTATACAACGCGCAAGTTTGCGTAGACGCTGGCAATTGCAATTTTGAAATCAATCTCGTAGTGTAAACGGGCAAGCAAGTTTTAATATAACTTTTACAACTATTTCAAAGAGAGAATACAGATTTTATTAACAAAATTAAACACCTCTGTAGCGTACCATGTCGCATAAAACTTTATATTAAAAACAGTACGTTTCTTTAGACCGTCTATATATCAGATAAGGAAGCGATACGTGACGAAACACGACAGTTCGGTTTACTCATTATTCAACTCAGTCAAAGGTCAGACAGTACGTGGGGTCTGGTCTCTTACTGTGCCCTGTAGCGTGCTTGACTGTCAATGTTAAATAAAGACACTTCTTCAACTTAAGTATCAGCCAATGATATCAATATTTTACTAACCACTTGATTATGCTAGGCAGTGAGTAGTGACGGCCCACAGTCGGTAATGATTAGTGTCGGACGTAACGCGGCAGGGATTCTGCTGTAGGAAGTAATTTGGTTGTGATTAATGTCGGACATAATTCACAGTGATTGGAGATGGTCGCAACTCAGTATTGATTAGTGACAGGCATAATTCACAGTGACTAATACATTACCGTAACTTGGTAGTGAATAATGTCGGACACAGCTCATAGAGACTAGTGACGGCCGAACTAGGTACTGATTAGCGCTGGACATAATTCACGGAGACTAGAGACGACCGGACTAGGTAGCGATTAGTGTCGGACGTAATTCCCAGCGACTAAGAGCTGTCCGTAACTCGACATTGATTACAGAGTCGAACTTAACTCATACAAGTCTTAACTCTTATAGAGTCGACCGGGCTCGATACTGATAAGTGTTGGACTTAATTCAGAATGACTAAATGATGACAGATCCTTGGTAGCGACTAGTGTCGGACAAAGCAGATCTCAGTCACAGACAATCCATCAGATGTCTCAAGAAATACATCCAGATCACAAACTATGTTTACTATCTACCGTTGAATAGGAATGGATGAGGTGAGTTGGGAATTTGTTGGAGGGTAGGCTAGAGGTAAGGAAGAAAACTGAATTAGATAAAGAGGTAAAGAGGCAACGTCTTTAGGTAATACACAAGAGCTTTTCTGCGGACCTAAGGGAAAACTGATTTGACTCAGCATCAAGCACAGTGGCTCTTTATTGATAGCAAAAAGCGACTAGTGGTTAGACAAACTGATGTGCCCCTACTGCCCGGGGGTGGGTGGGTGTAAAAAAAAAAAGAGGAATGGAACGTCCCAGCCTGCACTAAACTTACCTTGGGAATATCCATTCTCTGCTGGCAGGATGGTGACGTAAATATTCCAATCAGTCCGTGGAATTACTCTCAGTCAAAACGAGGCACGAAATGACGCAGACGACAACAGTAAATCCCGAACTGGCCAGTTGACACGCGCGCTCTAGAACACGGCTCTTCAATTCCTCTAAGCACTCGGAATGCCAGTGACACACACTCACTGACAACAATAGGTCTCCACAAAAACACTACAGCTATTGACAAGAGATTCGCTCTGTTATTGCGCCTCAGTGGTGACCGAAACAACTTTTCCCACCCTACCAATTACGCCTGCGTTTGTAAGTTCCAGAGGAGCAGACGACAGAAGTGCGTGCAAGCAGAAAAGGAAAGAAGGGGGACGGCGCGTGCGTGAAGGTTTTGTCTGACAGCTTGTCGATTTCGGAGGAGCGAGGCTCGCGTGGAACATAAGCGTATTTTTCGCAGTGTGGAATGTAAGCTAAGTTGCCGCGCCATTACTGGCAGACACCTGTGCGCAGGTGTAAGCAGAGATTCGGCGACGCTGGTTGTCGATCTGATAGGACTAGAGAAAGATTTAATGCATCAGTTATTTGTCTGTCCAGCAGGTGGATAAAGTGTTTAAGCGTGCATTCCAAGAGTTATTTGTACTGTGCACGAGCTTTGCAACTTTTTTTCTTTTTACACACACGAAAAGATTCATTATACAAAATACATTACCCATTTCTATAAAGTCGGAAAGTCACACAGCTAGCTTGTGCGAATTTTGATTTGAACTCTGACGTATGTTGCGTGACGTTTACAGAATGAAAAAGTAAAATATGTTATTCGTATACTGACATTATAATCTTATGGTTGGGAGTAGATTTGTGGTAAAGTTGTGTCCGCAGTGAATTGCTTTGCTGCTTTTCAATTTGCCAAAGACGTTTTGGACTCGCGCATTTTGATTTTTTAAATAAAAGTTTCCTGCTGGAAGTTTAAGGTATAATAAATTGCAACGCGCGTCCCGTTTTATGTCTGTTTACACTCGGGTACTTTCCCCTAACTACAGAAGCATGTAAAAAATACGTAAATAAATTAATCAAGAACCTTATCACCAGCTGCTAGTGGCAAAGAATGAAAACTGAATAGTATTTTTAAAATGTAAATGATTGTTTCAATGACTGTACATTCACTCACATATACGCATACATGTACACACACACATATACATATACACACATACATACACGTACACACGCACAGAGTAAAAATAGCTTGTAACACTAAACATATTTCCATGTGAGATTTATAAAATTATTATTTATTTTTTAAAATTTAAACTGAATGAATGGAGGTGGTGGAGTGGGATGAAGATGTCCCGGGAAAGAGGTGTAGAGAGAAATTAAAAAGATATATACTTATGCGTTTTACATAAATATTAAAAATAATACTCTTGACATTGTTTGTCACTGCCATAACGGTCGGCTCCTTGTTTTGTGTGTCAATGTCACTGTTTTGTTTATTTTTTTTATTTTGAAACAACTTTACACCACACACACACACACACACACACACACACACACACACACACACACACAGAATGCGACTCTAATGTCTCTAAGTACAATCTGTGCGAAACTGAGATCTTGGCACTTTTGTTGCAACAAACACGTTTTCACGCACACAGAAATGTGTCAAGTTAATCGGCAAGAAACCCAATGCATGTTTCCAAGAAAACATTCTAGTAAAGCACCCGCGTCAGTATAAACGAAAAGCCAAAGAGCCAAGCTAAAAACTATGTTTGGGGAAATAAACACGTATTCTTGTATTTCTTGATTTTTTTCCTTCAATTTTGTATTTTCTTTGGAATATTACTGAAATGCAGATTTTAAAAAATAAGAAAGGAGAAACAACAAACACCAGCACTCAAAGACCTTGTCGGTTAAGATAACAAAGCAATTTTAAGTAAATGATCCAATGCATAACGTGTATGAATATCTGTACACACGCGCGCACGAATGTGTGTGTGTGTGTGTGTGTTTATTTGTAATTTTTTCTCTATAACCGTTTCTTTAAATGCACATGTCAATCGAAATGAAAGCGAAATGAACGGCCTTTAAGAAATGTAATCGGTTCTTTAATTATTAAATGTGAGTAAATCTGGAGCCCATATCAGTTCTTTAATTATTAAATGTGAGTAAATCTGGAGCGCATATCAGTTCGGATCAATGTTGACGTTGTAAGGGCAATCTTCGAAAACTCCATAGAAACACCCAGGTCTACCATAGTCTACGTTAATGTTATACCTACACCCAGTCTAACAGAGTCTATCATAAATATTATGCCTAGACTCAGGTCTAACATAGTCTAAATGAATATTATCTCTAGACCCAAACCTGTCATTCTAAATAAAAATTATCCCTTAACCCAGAATTATCCTAATTCTGAGTGAATATTAACCCTAGGAACTGTCTTATTCGAAATTAATATTACCCATAAATCTAAGACTATTTCACAGTCTACGTATATATTAGTCTTGTTCAAGGCCATCAGTCTGCGAAAAATCTCTTATTTCATGATCTGACTTGATCTTTGGCAATAACTCCTCCCCACACAACACCCACACCCATAAACTAAGAATCCAATGGAAAGACTATTAAGAAGATTGAATAACTTGTTAGAGAACAATAAATTACAATTTATTAATCAGTCTTGAAGTAATAGAATTTGACAACAATGTGTTGTTTATTTTCAGAAATAAAAGTATCCCTTTATGGTAGAGATGGACTGTGTGACACTGTTATATGTTCGTTTGCTTCAGTTGCAACAGCTCGTGACAATTATTGTTAAGTGCAAAATTCACACTTTCTAATGTCCTTGTGTGTGTATCGATTAATTAACAAGGTTCACTAAAAGGATAGTTATATAATCAAGAATGCATAGTACTGGCGAGATGATATTTTTTTTTTAAAAGATTCACAATTAACGTGACCATGACCTGACGTAATTTGCTCTAGATCAACACGGTTTCTCTTACAGGCAAAGGAGCAGTCACGAGAAGGAAATGTTGACCTAAAAATTTCATGACGTAACCCAAACCAGTCTTACCTCTGACATGGATTCTTGTCCAGCAGGTGACGTAGACGTTGATGCTTCGATACCAGTCCAGGAATCAAGAACACAGAACTGATTACTGCCCCTTGCAGTACTTAGAAGCCTTCACACACCCTTCATTCCTTGCAGACAGACAGACACAATCGCAGGTGTAACACAACTTTCGCTGCGAGTGGCAATTTTGTAGCCTTGGGCAAAGCAAACCAATCCCAAGCCGAAACAGACCCCACAGACCAAAGCGAGGTGAAATGGAACCCGCTCTCCTCGATACACTGCAAAACATAAACGAGGGGATGCTAAATATTTGCACATTTAAAATTCTAATTTCGCCCATTTTTCATTCACATATTTCAGGATACAGCGTCATGCTTGGAATTTCTACTTCCACATAAACACATATATACCTTAATAACCAAAATATTGTAAGAACATTTTATCACTAAATAAAGACCCAGAAAACTAACAGAATCTGAAAAGAAGAAAATCATTATCATGTTTGTTTCACCAAATTGCAATAACTACTTACACTAGAACGTACTGACGACTCAGAACACAGAGATCTAATTCTGTATCTACTGCAATCACCTCGTGCTGCTAAAAATCTCTCACAAAACATTGGAAAACATTAGATCTTCAATAGTAATTCAACTTACATAATATATCTGCCTCCCTGCTAGTTTACTAGGTTCTATATTGACCAACATGAGTTCAATCAAGCCTGAACTAGCGGCTACATCCTAGTCACGTGACTTCAGCTTTCTGATCATCTATCTTAGGTAAGAATTAAACCAGCAATCGGCTTCCAAAAATAACTACTCCGATTTCACCGCGTTGCTAGCTTTATCGTTACGTCATCCTGTATGGCTGAGTAAGTCGCAGGTTGCACGACCAAACAAACAATCTGTTGATTGTAAAGCTAGCGAGAACACAGAAACAATCCTGTTTCTTGTTAGTGGTTCTCAACACTTAACAAGGCAAAACAAAAGTTCATTGTCTATATCCTGTCAAAAAGGAACAAAGTTAAATGGGTGTGTGTGTGCGTGCGTGCGTGCGTGCGTGTGTAAGAGAGAAAAGATAATTTAAAATAACTAAAGGATTTGAACAATGGTACTCAAAAGCGGCGGAAGCCGGAAGCGTTCCCCACATCCAAAAAAAAAAAAGAACAATGGTAAAGTGAAAGTATCCAAGGCTAGAGGAATACGCAGTGAGGGTGGGGAATAGCAAATTTTATACATAAATGTAAAAATTAAATAAAAATCTAGTCATCTTTGAAATTGCAGTCTTTTCCTTGTTTTGTGGGTTAATGCCATATTTTTTTTAGTTTGTCTTTGTATTTTATTTTGATTTCGAAGCTTAACACAACCACCACAATTTGACTTAAAGGTTGGCATCCGAAACCAGCGTGCGTAAGTGTAAGGTGTACGAGACAGAGATCTTGACACTTCTGTTGCAACAAGCTTTTCCACACACACACACACACACACACACACACACACACACACACACACACAGAAATGTGCCGAGTTAATCATCAAGAAACCAAATGTATGTTTCCAACTCAAGAACCATTCCAAGAAAACACCCGTACCAGTATACACAAAAAAATCAAACAGCCAAGTTAAAATGTATGTTTAGGAAAATAAAAGCTTGCTTTTAATATTCCAGGATGTTTTTCCTTTAACTTTTGTTTATCCGTTGGAGTATTACTGCAATGCTAACATTAGTCTATGCATGAATGCATGTTTGAATATTTGTATATGTGTATGTATGTTAGGTCTATAAGTGAGAGGCAGAGAAATCCAGACAGCTAATCAGTGTAGTGCATCACTTGAAACAAGTACTCTCTGTTTCTGGTGTAACGACATTTTTAAAAAATAGCTGGAACAGATTGCAATACAAAAATAAATCTACAGGTTTAACGTGCATTTAATACACTAACTCAAAAAAGTATGCGACAGAACTAAACCCACTCTATCCAGCTCATAACTCAGCCTTGTAATTCTGTCTCATGATGCACATCTCAGCCTTGTAGTTGTCTGATGACTGCACAACTCAGCATTTTAGTTCTGTCTGATGACTGCACATCTCAGCCTTGTAGTTCTGTCTGATGACTGCACATCTCAGCCTTATAGTACCAGTGATGACTGCACAACTCAGACCTGTAGTTCTATCTGATGACTGCACTTCTTATTCTATATAATGGCTGCACAATTCATCTTTGATTAATGTCACGTGATGGGTCTCATTTAGCTGCTCCGATGTATCTCCCCCTTGCGAGGAGTGAGTAGCTCGTGATATGTGCCAGTAATACATCATCCTTTAGATTTTACAAACGACACAAGACAGATACGCCATTGATGGTTAGGTGGGGTCTGAATTTATTCTGTCATGCAAAGGAAAGTTTTACTGGCTGTGTGTGCGAGTGTGCGAATATAATTGTAATGAGTACTGGACAAACAGATGAATGTAATGAAACAATACAAATATGACCGTTTTTGCCCGTCTCAAAAACTGTGAATAACGAGTTTTTAGAAAGTATGAATTAGGTTTTATTAACCTAATGGGGCGTCTCTCTCATACAGTGGTCAAATCAATCAGACATCTTTCCACTGTCATACACTCTAGGGAAGGGGAGATGAAATTAATGAAATTCAAAAAGTAAAAATAAAAAATAAATACAAAATTTCTATGCAGTAAATCGTACTGCCAATACCCAAGGAACACAATAAGACTTGTACTTCTACCCAAGGAACACAAGTAAGCCTGTGATTGTAACAAGGAACACAACTAAGTCTTGTAGTTGTACCCAAAGAACACAACTAAGCATTTTAATTGTAACAAGGAACACAACTAAGCATTTTAATTGTAACAAGGAACACAACTAAGTCTTGTAGTTGTACCCAAGGAACACAACTAAGCATTTTAATTGTAACAAGGAACACAACTAAGCATTTTAATTGTAACAAGGAACACAAGTAAGCCTGTGATTGTAACAAGGAACACAACTAAGTCTTGTAGTTGTACCCAAGGAACACAACTAAGCATTTTAATTGTAACAAGGAACACAACTAAGCATTTTAATTGTAACAAGGAACACAACTAAGACTTGTAGTTATTAACAAGGAACACAACTAAATATTGTAGTAATAACAAGGAACACAACTAAATATTGTAGTTATAACAAGGAACACAACTAAGTCTTGTAGTGTACCAAAAAACACCACTAAGCCTTGTAGTTGTACCCAAGGAACACCACTAAGCCTTGTAGTTATACCCAAGAAACATCACTAAGCCTTGTAGTTGTACCCAAGGAAACACCACTAAGCCTTGTAGTTGTACCCAAGGAACACCACTAAGCTTTGTAGTTGTACCCAAGGAACACCACTAAGCCTTGTAGTTGTACCCAAGGAACACCACTAAGCCTTGTAGTTGTACCCAAGGAACACCACTAAGCCTTGTAGTTGTACCCAAGCAACACCACTAAGCCTTGTAGTTGTACCCAAGCAACACCACTAAGCCTTGTAGTTGTATCCAAGAAACAACCTAGCCGTACCTTGATCAATTGCGCATGAGGGAGGGAAGGAGGGATAGGTTTTAGTGGCATTTTTAACCCTTTATTATATATTGAAGCGTGTCTGTTTCGAATTAACCCTGCTGAATATGCATTACAACTAAACGGTGATTTTATTAGATTACTAACGTTAAACTAGAAATAATTCCATCCTATGATTGATGGTTTCTACAACGAAGCTCTCTAAATAGAATTAATAACATAATTGGTCGTTTAGTGATTGCAGAATGGAATACAGCGATTCAAGCAGAACTAATGTACTCACACGTCTAGATATCTAAACCTGCATATGTTAGGTTAATATAGTATCATGTTAATGTATCATGTGATGCACACATTTACTTATTTCTATATTAACAGCACGTCATATGAACCAGAACTAACATTACCCCCACAATATACTGACTCCTGGGGAGGGGAGAGAGAGAGAGAGAGTAATTATAGAGTCTACATACATTACAATAACTGATATACATGATCTCTCATCTGAACTTAAGCAGCCACCTCTATAATCGGATGTCTACAAAAAACAAAACAAAAAAGAACAACAACTTTGAAGTACAAAAGCACAGCAGACCTGTCTTCTTCATTTTATTTTTGTTACATCTAAACCTGAAATTGCTTTCGGCAGTTTCATTGCATTGCGTTGGGTTGGCCGCATAGCTGACTCCAGTAAGATCACTACATTCTTTTGTAGAGGGCGACATAAGGGGAAACTATATGATCGTGTCGAAATGACTTAATGCCCCTAATCTCAAAACTGCCGAAAAGATTCTATGGCAGTTTTATGCAAATTATAGACCGCTGCTCGCTGACTTCAATTGAGCTGTACATGTATTTTCAACGCGGCGCTGCAAATTTGCCAGCGAACAAAACTTTGCAAGTGAACAAAACTTTGAAAGTGAACAAAACTTTGAAAGTGAACAGGCCGATCTTCACGTTAGCATTCACTTAGTATGTATGCGAGTCTGGGGGGGGGGGATGGGGAAGGAGGGCCTAAAGAAATAACACGGTTAAGCAGCATAATTTGAATCAGATTTATGTAAAGCACTAAGGTAGATGTGTGGGAGAGTATTTAATACTCTGTTACACAAAGTTATTCAACCCAAATCGAAGATGCCTTTATATTGCCTGTACAATTACATAAGACTTTAGACGTCTGGTAGCAGTTTCGAGGAGACAGTGGAAATGCAAATCTCTCTCTCACGAATCCCGCCCACATACATACACTACAACAAGCTATCATTTATAAAGACGTTTCCAATTTTAATTTTGTATATTTGTTTTAATCAAATGTTTTTGCTAAGCTCTTAACTTTGAGACTGCTCACCACTAAACTATTATCTAAAATGCTGATTGGTAGTTTGGTTGGGTTGCTTTGCTGTTTTGGTTAACTGCTTGGTTCCTTCGTTTATTTATTTTCTAATGTCTCACTACCATTTATTTGCGCAGGTATGTATATATGTGTGTGTGTATGTGTGTGTGTGTGTATGTGTGTGTGTGTGTGTATGTGTGTGTATGTGTGTGTATGTGGGGGGGGTGTGCGTGTGTGTGAACGTATATATGTGTTGTTTTAATGGCTAGATATTTAGTTGCAGGGTTTGTTTGCTTAGTTGGGTGGGTGGAGTGTGGTTCTTAATTTCATTTTGATGAAATGGGTGGGGTTTATTGTACTTGTTGTCTGTGCTGATTGTGTGGAGAGACGGAGAGACGAATGAAAAAAGGTTAGCCGTTTTGTGTTATTTTGTTTTTCAGCCAGAGTGGGGAAGGAGGGAAAGAGAGGGGGTGGTTTGTTGCGTGTGTATTTAGATTGATTGTCAGCACTTCATAACTTATAAAATAATCCTGGCAAGTCAAGAGCGCTAATTTGCACTGCATTGCATGCATTGTTAAACAAAGGGAGACAATGAATGTTTCCGTCCAATGTGTTCTACTCTTGTGGCCAGCAATGCCAGCAATGCTTTTCTGTCTGGTGCTGTTCTGGCTTTTGTCTCCAGAATTGTACGCTTTATCAAGTTGCTTTTGCGCTGCAATAAAACGCACCATACCAAAATAAATATAACGGGAAAGCAAGCAAGTGAATGTGAATATTTTCAGGAGTCGTATTACTCTCAACTCCAAATAGCTGAATGCACACTTAGGTCCTGAATAGTATGGAATGTCCCCACCATTCCACACAATCTTAGTGAAGGTCAAGGTAGCAACTATGATAAGGTAGCTGTTGTGGACTCACAGCTAAGAATGGTATTCTGAAGTTATTCTCTACAGTCTATGCTTTAACACTGACTTAATACTTGTAATTTTAAGTGGTTACTTCAAAGTTAGCACTTCCGAGATGAGTGTTATGTGGCCGTTGCGGTTAAGACATCTCTTACCAGGTAAGATATCTCTTATTCTGACAGCTAAGACCACAATAAGATATGCTGGGTGTTGCAATAGCATAAGTTGTAGCCGAAAATGTGATTTACTCCTTTTTAAGTCTTCTAAAAGCCTGCGTAATCAACGCGAAATTTACAAAATCTGAAGCAAATTTACAAAATCTGAAGCCCTGGATGACGCGAGAAGGTCGCAGGTGTTTGGAATATGTTTAGATTTCTTCCAGCAGGCTTCTGAGAGGCGCTTCAAGGGATATTGTCATATAGTTGGGAGGAGGGTGGTGGTGGCGGGAATGCACAACATCAACTTACTACCATCGAAAGGAATTGCGAAAATGTATTTAGATGTAATCCCAAACACGCTCACCCCGGATGGTGTTGTTAGTCTCCCAGAGTGGAACTCATGATCTAATTCGCATTAGCTACTGTTCTTGGAGTCGTCAGTAGTTTATCAGCTAAGGAATTCATGAGAGCTAAGACATTTATATTGTTTATCAGCTATGGAATTCGTGAGAGCTAAGACATTTATATTGTTTATCAGCTATGGAATTCGTGAGAGCTAAGACATTTATATTGTTTATCAGCTAAGGAATTTATTAAAGCTAAGACATTTATATTGTTTATCAGCTATGGAATTCGTGAGAGCTAAGACATTTATATTGTTTATCAGCTAAGGAATTTATTAAAGCTAAGACATTTATATTGTTTATCAGCTAAGGAATTTGTGTGAATTAAGACTAGGAAAGTGTTCCTCATCCTCATCCAAACAGTTTGGTGTTCTAATTTTAGAAGAAAAGAAAAGCTCTTGGTGTCAGAGTGAAATGGACCATTTCGAGCCTCTGGACGTGGTTGGGTGGATACAATATAATGTCCGTTTTTCCCTTCAGAGAGGGGTGAGGTACTATTTCGTCTTTTGGGGATATAACATATTACCTAATAAGTAAGCAAACAATGTGCGCGCGCACATGCATATACACAGACACACATAAACACAAACAAATTTAGTTAGATTTTAAAATAGTAATTTTGCTAAATTATTTTTCAAATTAATTAAAACGATTTAAGCAGATTTATGTTGTTATTTTGGGGAATTTCCCTGTTAAATAGTAAAAAATGTAAATAATCAAAAAGATTTGACTGAACCTTTTCACGTTGCATGTCAGTTCAAGCTGTAAAGATGGGAAAGGGAGTGGCCAGTTACACTCGAATGTTCATGACCCTTCTGATAATGGGACTGTGATTAACAAAGGGGAAATCACCCCTGTCATATTATAGTGCGGGAAATCATTCGCTGATCCAATATGGATTATTAAGTATTGCAAAATCACTATGTAGTTCAGAATTAAATAATTGGCTCTGTGTTAAGAATGGGTAGGTTATGCCGACAACTGAATATTCCATAAGCATGTTTATATTTTTAGTGGTCACCTTTACTTAAACTGCTAACTATGTGTATTTGGGGGGGGGGGAGCCCTTTCTTCTCCTGGGTTTGGTACAGAATTATGTGACGTCAAACAAAGACATGCGTAAGGCAAGAATAATCTTACACCCACGATAACACATATAATAGGATAAGTGGTGTTTTTCTTTTCACAGTTGTGTCAAAAGCTGCGAAATTTTAATTCATTTAACTTGTTCGCTGCACGACAATTTAGTGAAAGATGGAAGACATACTGTGAACATTTACGTTAGTAAAAACTAAAAATTTAGCAACTTGCAGCAATTAAACTACTAGCCACATATGAGACACGCCGTCCCTGACGGAACCAGGGCATCAAACAATTAAATGGTAAAAATCAGACGGCAAATGTGCAAGTCCACGGCACAGTGCATGTAAAATGAATATTTGCTATAATGCGTACAAGTTCATTGACAACAAATTAACAATAGTACCATCTCCTACCCCTAATCTCTACTTAAATAAAAGTTCTTCATCTACTCTATGCATATATGTTAATCTTCTCTCTCAACACTATACTATTAGTCTATTCATAATCTAACCTAAACTACCCATCCTAACTGTCGGCTCTAAGGACCAGGGTCTATCTTCTCATTATATCTGTTTGTCTGTTATTCCTCTCTCTTTTTTTCTCGATGACAGTTCCCCTCAGAAGCCGTAGCAGACATTTTATTGATTGATATTCTCTGTCTTGGGATGCTTCTGAGGGGACTTCCTCTCCTCAATGTATTCTGGAAAGGGGAAAAATGAAGGGATTGGGTGGGTGCTGCGTTGAAAGAGTGGTTTTTTTCTTGCATGTCATTGATGGTGATTTTCGACGTCGGCGTGGTGTCCTGGAGCTTTTGATGACAGGAGAGCTGTTTCCTGATTGGATAGTGGACCTCTGAAGATGTTCTTTTTTAAATATATATATATTCCAACCCCCATTTCCTCTAGCACCTATATATATTTTTTAAGTGCGGCCGTCCACGAAAACCCATAAAGGCAGGAGGGGGGGGGGCAATCCGGACTAAAAGACCGCTAAAAATGGTTTCTGTTTCTTCATTTGCTTTCAATTCTCAATTACAGCTAAATGTTTAAAAGTTATATAATGAATCAAATATATAATGAACCTACCATGATTATGCTTTAATACATATATCTTTCCTAATATATAATCTAGGGGACTAGACCTAAAATAAAATAAAATCTGTGTTGATGGGCTGTAGAAAAGCAGTCTCGCACGAATGAGTATTAAATACGCAAATACCATAGAAATATTATCATAAAAATATATATCAATTAAAAATATAAAGTATTTCCTTTTAAATATATAAACTGCTAATACATGTACCATTAACAAGTACACCAAACAATATATACTGATAAAAGTGTACGTGCCATTAGCTACACACAAGATATGACTACTTACTACAATGACATTAGCCACACTACACAAAACACGACTATTCATTGCACTGGTTTTAGCCAGAAAATATACTGACCACTTACTACAATGACATTAGCCACACACAAGAACTGACTGCTTACTACAATGACATTAGACATGGCTATTTACTGCAATGATGTTAGCTACACAAGACCTGACTACTTACTTGGTGCCATTAGCAACACACAAGACAGAATCAATGTTCCCTCTAAGGTGCGCGGCCGCTCAGCTCATTAGAAAATTCCGCACGCAACTTTTGGTAGCAAGCTCAAACAACCGCCAGTTCCATTCACACAAAGTTCCATTCACACATTCAGTTCCATTCACACAAAGTTCCGCACACATAGGAAAAATATTAGAGGGAACGTTGGACAGGTCTACTTACTAGCCACACAAGACATCTACTTACTATAATTTCATTAGGAGTAAAGTTCGAACATTACTGATGAACCTTTCACCATGATACAAATGAATGACTACTCACAAGACTAAAATTCTATGTCGGTTTTAAGACATATGCAAAAATATTCATAAGACAAAATTCTGTTGTTTTAAGACATACACATAATTAATTCAATATATGTTAAAATTCAAGATAATATAATTTCATTTGCCTCAATAAACACTGAGCATTAAAATATAAAATATCATATTAACTTTCCTCATTATTAGTTGGGATTTTAACCGCTTATATCTCATCACTCGAGGAAGAAATACAACATGATTCATCAAGAAAAATCATTACAATTTCTATTGTTACAAGTTAGAGACATGACTGTTATATCTTTACACTTAAGGAAATACAAACACAAATCATAAGCAAAATCATCATCTTTATGAACACAGCTGGCGTTGTGAGGATACCGAACAGCATTACCTGCCATTGATACTGGTCGTCAAGCGCACTGAATGATAATTTTAGACTGGAATTTTCTAAAATCCTTTTGTCAAACCTAATTTAGAAAAATATTGTGCTTCAATGAGCCAAGCAAAAAGGTGCTCTGGTTCAAGCATCGGTTCAGCTGGAAAAAAATCTTGTTCACCTGTCTGTAATCCAAGCAAAATTGGTGTGTGCATTCCTTCTTTTCAACTAGGACAATAGGAGAGCTATACAGGTACTCCGTCTTTTCAATCATACCTAAAGTTAACATAGAGTCAATTTCGTGTTTTACAGATTCCCATTTAGCATAAAATTAAACAAACAGTTTCATGCAGATCAGATCATGATCCTGTAGTTCCACCATAAATTTGCACAGACTCGTATTTTTTTGGTTTTATCAGTAAAAACGTCATGAGATTATTGTATCACACTCCATAACTGTTGGGCATCAGAGTCTGGGAGTTCTGGATTTAAAGTAACATCATTAACAGTGTGAATGTCTATTAAAGCTGGGTGTGGTATGGATTTGGCATGGGTACAGAGGTATCTTCATTCTCTATTTCAATAGTAGTGACCTTGATATCCAGACATTCCTTATATGCTTTTATCAGATTAGCATGAAAAATGTTCACTTTAGATCTGATCTAAATTCAGAAATTGCACCATTCAGTTTCTCTACAACTTCACAGGGTCCTTTTAATCACATGTAATTTGTTTGGGTGCAGGGGTAAATACAACAGCACCCATGTACCGACTTGAATGTTACAAGATTTCATTTTATAGTTGTACAGATATGCCTGACTAGCTATACTTTTGTGTACACTCTCAGCTGCTATCTGACATGAAGTATCAATACGGTTCAAAATTCAATCAACAGATTCCACTAGCCCACTTTCTGTCCTATATTCTCACAATATAGACATGGGTCCCCTAATGGTTCTAATGTATAAGAATGGTGAAAAAAGGTTGAATCTTGTGGTACTTCATGCAGCACAAACAAAAGTGCTGGCAAATATACATCTCAGTCACGTGGTCTTTCCACAGTTTCTTCAATGACTTGGTAAGAGTAGTCAAGTGTTATGTTGCCTTGGTGAGAATTCAGTCTCGCAAATGAACAAGAGCTGTGGATTCTTTCAGAAATATTGACTTTCAATACCAAAATAAATGCATTTTTACCAAATCTCTGAAAGTTTAAATTTCGCAGTCTTGATTCTAAGAATGGAAATGACTCATGTCATATGGATTTATTCTAAACTGTGGCTGACATAGATTCCGTTTCACTTTAATAACCTTTACACGCATATTCTCTCTCTCTCTCTCTCTCTCTCTCTCTCTCTCTCTCTCTCTCTCTCTCTCTCTCTCTCTCTCTCTCTCTCTGTCTCTGTCTCTGTTTCACAGAGAATCAGCTTGTTTAAGCCAGCTGTCAAGTCATGACACATGCATGCCCTGCAAAAACTTGACTAGAACATGTGTATATTTTTCAAATCTCATGTACAGTTTTTTTCTTTTTCTGAAGGCACAATTATTGAACCCCTTCCACTGAAGGGACCCCAAGCACAGCAGGAGTGCAGTGGCAATTGTTACATCACTGGTTTCTGGGGATCTGACGGCAACTGGAAGACTAAAGGTGCTGTCAATCAAAGGGCTGGAGCTGGTTAATTACTCACCCAACGGTTGTGTCACTCAACGCTCAGCTGGGAGACTATCAATCCAAAGGCTGGAACTAGTTATACCTTTCTCAGCTACCGACCGTTCACTAAGCAGTCTGAATCAGTTGGGAGAATAATACTGGTGTCAATCAAAAGGCTGGAACTAGTTATATCTTTCTCAGCTACCAACCGTTCACTAAGCAGTCTGAACCCGTTGGGAGAATAATACTGGTTTCAATCAAAGGCAGGATCTGGCGAGTTACTTAAGATAGTATGAGTAAGCAACCGCTAAGCTATCTCTGACATTCTTGACAAATGGAGATCAGATAGCCCTTACTCTACAGCCAATGCAAACTGCTTGCAAATAAATACAGCATCCAAGCTAGTGACCAGTGACCTAAAGAGTGCCACGTGCAATACGTGTCAAGTGCAGCGATACATGGCAAATGCAGCAAAGTGACAAGGGGTTAAAATTACCCTGTTAAATCACTTCTTTCGCCGATTTCTTCCAGTCAGCAACGTTACAACTTCTGCATTCCACGGCCAATCAGTTAGTATGCCATATGTTTGATGGTTTCGCCTGGTCTCCCACGCCGTTTGAATACTGTTCCCAGCAACTGAACTTCTGTGGATTTAGATTTTTTCTTTTAGCTTACGACTCAGACAGCTCAACGACCCTCCCTTTCGATTACCATAATTTTGTTGTTCAATCACCATGTTGCCATGTTCGCCTGCCAGGCGGCAGTGTGGCGGGTTTTAAAGCTCCCAGTAATCGGTCAACGGTGTGTGTGTGTGTTTGTGTGTGTGTGTCTTTCAAGGGGGAGGGGGCTGAAGCGAATGAAAACACAAAGCACCAGAGGTGCAGACTATTGCACAGGCCGATTTTTCCCGGGCGTACGTCTTCTTCGACTTTGCGGCAAATGGCGGACAGGGGTCATTTTTCACAATCACGTCCCCGGCAAAACCTCTTTGTTTGCTCACGGCGATTGTTACTCTGAACATAAGCGTAACCTCCCCTCCCCCTCCCCCTCCCCATTTTTGCTTTATTTGAGTGTGTGTGTGGTGAGGGTGGTATTCCACTTGAGATGGTCACCGCCATCATCTTTGATACGTGAGCCTATGCCGCACTGGCTGTTGACGAGTATATTCTTTCTTTAGGATCATTGTGACCTTTGACCCACTATTCTGTAGCATCTCTTCATCATGACCTCTGAAACTGATATAACCGTCTCCAATCATAACTCCAACTACTACCACACATGTACGGACGGATCCAAAAGCCACCCACACATACAAGCTTATTGGGAGAATAAAACATTCAAAACTAACATCAGAACTAAATGGAATCAAAAAAGCACTCACTTTAGCAATAAACAACCATGTCCTCATACCCATATATATCCATACAGACTCACTAACATCACTATAAAACTTAGCAAACTCTTTCCAATCAGCAAGAACACAATTCACAAACCAAATAACTAAATACAGCCACAATGGAATAAAAACGGTATAAAACACCTACACTACTATGGATCCCCACTCACACCAACATAATAGGGAATAAAACAACAAAGGAGCAAAATGCGGTAGCAAACAAGGAAAGCCTCTAAACACACCAATACACACAACAGAAATTCATGCAGAAATCAAAAACATATACACATAAAGACCATATCCCGCTACCCCCACCCTTAGCTCTCCAATATATCCTACAACAGAGCAATCTAAACATTAAGATACGACTCCACAAGATTCACACACAAACCAAACTATGAACCAAAACCTTGCACTCACTGTATGACAGACAATACAATAGAACGCTTTCTGCTACAATGTAACCAATACACAGAAGAAAGAAAAATCATCAGTGAAACAACAAACCCACTACAGCTACCATTCACCACCCAAACACTACTATACTCTAAAGAACAAACCTACTGCCATTCACCATCCAAACACTACTATACCCTAAAGAATAAACCCACTACAACTACCATTCACCACCCAAACACTACTATACTCTAAAGAACAAACCTACTACCATTCACCACCCTAACACTACTATACCCTAAAGAACAAACCTACTACCATTCACCACCCAAACACTACTATACCCTAAAGAACAAATCTACTACCATTCACCACCCAAACACTACTATACCCTAAAGAACAAACCTACTACCATTCACCACCCAAACACTACTATACCCTGAAGGACATAAACAAAACCACTTACTCCAAGCATTCATCACATCCCTCATACAAACAAATACACTCCACCTCCTTTAAAAAAAATTATTACCTCTCACCTACCCACAACCAAACAACTCAACAACATATGCTACAAAATACAAGAAAACACAGATCATTATACAGCACCAAAAAGATTCACACAAAGCAAGCCATCAACCAAAATCACCCACTTACCACAGTGACAGACCCAAAAAATAATAATAACTATCGGTCACATTATAACCAACACATTCAGAAGAAAGACAAAACACTGAGAAACAATACACTACTTAAAGCCACCATTCACCACACAAGCACTACTACATCCAAAAAGGACCAAATCAAAAGCTCACACTTCTACCATCCTGCACTCTCCTCATGGAAACATACTCCAAAACCCCAACAAAGAGACAAAAGCTTCAAATTAGTATAGTAAATTTACATTTTTTTAAAGATTACTTATAACAGTCGCAGCGAGATGCAGACACAAAGAACAAAAAAATCCAACAGCAGTAGCACACACCTCAAACTGCCCTCCCCGAATGCAAGAGAAGGGAGGAAGGCTCCACAGGAATCTACTCAAAATCGAGAACATCTAAAGAAGATGAGAAGTTCCTATGGAGCAAGAAAGTTGACGGTACTACTACCCAGGCCTTATTTTTTTCTCTCTTTTCTTGCTAGTAAAATTGAGCTATTTTTATTTTGTTTTCAAAGTTAAAGTTTACACTATGCTGAGCTAAAGTACATAAAGCACTTTGATGCCTGTTACTTTGCCACAGCTGAGGTCAAGGTTACGTTCGTCTTGTATGAAACTATCGCTTGAAAAACTTTTCATGCAACATCGCTTTCAATGATTTTTGTTTCGGGTCACGACGATTGGAATCAAAACAAATCTATTTCGTGGTAACCGATAATTCCTGTCAATAGAGCTCTCTCAAGACATATCTTTTTCATCAGTAAAAGATAATACACTCTTTTGTGCCATTGTGCATTCCAGCTGTAGATTTTAAAAAACTCTTTTTTTTTTTCATCAATAGGACACTCTTGTGTCACTGCGTGCTCTAGCTGTACTTGTATCTTTCCATCGGCAGGAATAGAGTTTTGTGTCACTGTGTGTCCTACTAGGCGTACCTTTGTAGTGTATGTATTTTTTCCTTTTTTCCTTTTCCTATATTTACCTTTGGTAAATGACTAAAGGTATCACTCCTGTTTTGACATTCCACAGTTTCTGCATTTCTAATTTGTGATCCTAGTATTATTCTATTATTTTCTGTTATGTTTCTGTATCACTTGGAACAGCGACATCGATGACTGTTGCTGTTCTGTTGAATTTATTGAGAATAACAATGTCTGGTCTTTATGCAGGAATCACTCGATCTGTTCTTATCTCGAAGTCTCACGGAATTTTGAATTTTGTCTCGGTAACTGCTTCTGGTTGGTGCATCCATGCTCTTTCTGGGATTTGTATTCCATAGTACTCACTTAAGTTTCTATATATCAGTTTTGCCACTTCATTGCATCTTTTGATGTATTCTATTTCAGCCAGAAACTGACATCTGGAGAATTTCAGTTTGGATCGCCAAACCTGTTGATTTTATTGTAACTACTGGTTCCAGACGGTGCTTTACCCGCTCTGCTAGTCGTTGCATAAAGTGGCTTGCTTCAAATTCTTCTTCTTTAGAATATTAATGAGCGCATTGTGTGTGTATGTGTGTGTGTGTATGTGTGTGTATGTGTGTCTGTGTGTGTTTGCGTGCGTGCGTGCGTGTAAGTGGGTTAAATTAAACAAACAGTAAATATGGATCCAATCACGAGTAGTAGAACTTCTCATGGGACTAGAGCAAGAGGATGTGGGTGTGATTGCAGCCCCATCCACCCCTCTGTGATGAAGTGGTCGTTGCCTCAGATCTTGCTTCCCGCCCCTAGTTGCTCTCGTATCATTAGTTAATGCGCTGCTCGCAGTCTGCTGCATGTCCTCGCGACTGGTTGCCTAAACTGATGCTTACCTTAGCGCGAGACGCCTTTGACAAGGATGAAGCGATAGACTAGTCGCCACCACCACCACCTTCCAGAATGTGTAGACCTTTGTCCCGGAGGGGAATATGGCGATATCATTGCGACGTTTAGCCCGCCAGACAGATGGGGTTCAATATTATCAACTAAGAACTAATCAAGTTATGTCTGACAATATTTAGCTGTTATTTTCCTCTTCATTAGTAGTCTGTCAGACTCTCAAACGTATGCAATCAATCTGTTGAACAAACACTGTACAACATTGTCAATTAGCAAAGGTCCTTGCTAGGATGGTTTTGCTTTGAATACTGCTTTGTGAAAGAATATGGTGACAATGTAAATACAGCTTTGTCTAAAACTAGGGTGACATGGAAATATAGCTTTGTCTAAGGCAATTTTGGATTTTATAACTATAGCTATATGTAACGACCATTGTACTTTCATTGCAGCAATATTTAAGACTACGGCGAAATTTTACAGCTGTTTTGAAAGACCTTTCAGCTGTGTCTTCACTTGAGGAGAGGTCATGTGCATGATATGTAAATTTCAAGTCATTTAGTGTGTATATGTGTGTGTGTGTTGTGCATTGTGTGCATGTGTGTGCTGTGTTGCATTCACGTTTGTGTGAGTGTGTATGGTTGTGACATACTGTCATCATCTCACAATTTTATTAAGTTTAATAAAAGTAAAGATATATTAATTCATAATTTTACTTTAAATTTATAATAGCAATTTAAATAGTAATAATGGTTTTAACTCTGACATTTTAATTAGACTTACCTTCCAGCGTCCCAACTCGTCAGTTATGTAATCTATACTCTAACTTGTTGTTCGCGCTGACATAATATGTAAGTGTACATAAAGTATCTGTGTCTGAAAGTGGACATCATCCCTCAATGGATGTAGAATGTACGCTTGGAAGGATGTTAAAATAGTCAACCAAGGTAGGCTAAAATCTGGGCAAAAGATGTCGGAAAACTTAAATAGGCGAGTTAGTGAAACCCCAAATTAGACTGCCTTTCGGACCCACACAAAGCATCTCCTATAGCGAGTTATCTCCTGTAGTATCTTCCCCATACTGTAATTACGAGTTTGAGGACTTGTGGGATTTTCTGGATTTTATAATTCAGTGTTTATTGCCAGCAAAGATCAGTATTGTGTTTCTCTAGCGTATTATTAAAACTAATCTTTTCCTTCATCTTAAAGGTTAATTATGCATTTATTGTTTGTATTCATAAATATTAATTAAGATTTTGAGCGATAGTGAGGGAGAGAGCATTATCCAACTTTCTCTCCTCTCTACATAAATTGTCAGAATGAGTGAGCATGACGTCATGCACAATTATATAAGAAATATAAATTTATCTCCAGTCTGGCACTTTGTACGGGCTGACCAGCTAAAGAAAATGGCCGCTCATTTAACTTCTACATCTACCCACCCACTTAACCTTGTGCCAGGGGACATCAGCCAAGAAAGGACTTGTTCCCTCCCCATCCAATCGCTGTATTTACTCAATGTTGGTCCATGCTAAAGTGTCAAACCACGTCTTCGTTCACAGGAACAAGAATCAGTATGCCAACGCTGTCGTCAGCTGAGGGACAGGCTTTCTTCTGATCCAATGATAAGTTAAAGAGGAGAACACCCCAAAGGTCAATGCCATTGCTATTGTTTATGCAATACTGTGTGCACTAAGATCATCTATTAATAATGATGGCATTAAGCCACACTTTATTTTGATTTACCTGTACAATTATCTCCTTATTTCTATTTTATTTAACTTCGTTTTCTTTATTAAGTTTCTTTTGAAAATATAATTATTGACTCTCTGTTTCTCATCCCTTTATGTGTATATATATATATGTTAAGAGATTGCATTCTCAAGGAGAGTCTGGGGGCTAGAGCTGCTTTAAATATTATGTGTTTAGCATAGGACTGAGACGTGTGTACCGCTGTCCTTTGTTGTCTGTATTTTATATCTGTTTTGAATGTGCGTGCGTGCGTGAGACTGAGAAACCAGGTTAACTTTCCAGTATGTAGCGAGGGAGTAATCAAACATTTTCTCCTTTCTGTTCTCCTGCATTTTCTCCTGCATTCACATTTATATATAAAAACGCCATAGAGCTGTGCATATGTGTGGTGTGTGGTGTTCCATGTGTGTGCATGTGTGTGACGTGTTTGAGTGATAATATGTTAGTACGTGTCAGTGACAGTGTGCATGCATTTGTGTGTATGTGTATATGTGTGGTGTGAATGATAGTGCTTGTGCAGCGGTGCGTGCATGTGTGTGTGTGTGTGTGTGTGTGTGTGTGTGTGTGTGTGTGTGTGTGTGTGTGTGTGAGAGAGAGAGAGAGAGAGAGAGAGAGAGAGAGAGAGGAAGAGGAGAAAGGGGAAATTGTTTTGTCCTTATTATCTGTCTGATCATTCTTAGCCTCTCTGTAATCATCTTCGGTTTCTATTTACTGTCTGAATTCCCCAAAACCATCAAGTGCTCAGACGAGAGTTCTTGAAGGATTTCACTCAACTTTTTGCAGACAAATTTGAGACTGGTGCAGCTATGTAATGGAGCTATTCCTCAATGCCTTAGTGAAAGTTGATTGAGTTCTTGATTGCCTTTGTTTTGGTTGCCTTATACTAAATTTTTGCAGCAACCTATTTAACTCTTGGCTCAATATGCCAGAGGAGTGTTTTACCAGTGGTACAGAATGGTATAATAAAACGGCATATTCAACCAATGGTTAAAGTAGTTTATAATTGAACGACAATCTAATTTTATCTGTCGTACTTATTGGCTTCTGTGTGTATTTGTATGTGTGTGTGCGCGTGGTGTGCGTGCATGTATGTGTGGGTGGACTGATAATTGTATAATGGAAGGATAAAAACCACAAAGATTTCAACTTGATTCCACTGAATTCTGTAGATGGTCGCAAGTGCTTCCATAAGTTCTGCAGAGGAAAGACATGGGTATAGTGAATCCTGGTTAGGGTACGGGATTGTTTTACCTGTACGGTGGATATTTATGCTTTATTTATAATTCTGCCCCAGCAACGGCCAACTGATCCCATTTCTAAAATTTGACCTTGTGAAACGTGAACGTGTGCATATTCCATCCGAGAGATTACATCAAGAGTCACCGGACATAAGACTACCACACTGTTCTGGAGAGTAGTGGGACGTCACTGGACATAAGACCATCCCACTGACCTAGAGAGTAGTGAGACATCACCGGACATAGGACTACCACACTGACCTAGAGAGTAGTGAGATGTCACCGGACATAAGACTACCACACTGACAGAGAGAGTAGTGAGACGTCACCGGACATAGACCACCACAATGTCCTGGAGAGTAGTGAGACGTCACCGGACATAAGACCACCACACTGACCTAGAGAGGAGTGAGGTTTCTCCGGACATATACCACCAAACTGACCTGGAGAGTAGTGGAGTCACCGGAAATAAGACCATCACAATAAGCTGGAGAGTATTGAGGAGTCAACGGGCATAAGACCACCACACTGACCTGCAGTTAGTGAGACGTCACCGGACATTAAACCACCACAATGTCCTTGAGAGTAGTGAGACGTCACCGGACATTAAACCACCACAATGTCCTTGAGAGTAGTGAGACGTCACCGGATATTAAACCACCACAATGTCCTAGAGAGTAGTGAGACGTCAACGGACATTAAACCACCACAATCACTTAGAATCGGTTGTCACGAGACACCTAAACCAATCAGTCTGACCGGTTGGGTCACCTGCAAGTGTTTCTTGTTTCCTGCTCAAGCGGGAAAAGAACCTTTATAATCTTTAGATTAGAAAGAAGCTAGTGACCTACTTTCAGACCACTGCAATCCTTACAAGGAAAACAAAAATTCACCAGCTGAGCGAATTCACTTCGTGTGCGGTCGAGAAAACCCCTGACTTACTCGACTTTAGTGACAATGAAAGTGAGAATGAATTTACTTTGAATGCTGCAGAAAAGAACATGAAAACTGTCACTTAAGAAAAATAATGTTTGAAAAGATTTTTTCTGAATTATTCATGGTGTTTGGGCCAATGCATTTAATAAGAAGCAATTTACACCGTGCATGACACACTTTCAGGTTGACCGCTACCCAAGACACTGACGTCTGACACAGCATCAACACTAATTAATCAAAACCTCTTGTCCTCCAGTCCACGGGTGGGTTACCTGACTGAAAATCTTCCTCATCAATTATTCAAGAACTAATCAAGCTGAATCAGACGACACTGCCAGAGTGCTAACCGTGTCTCTCACTTTTTCTGCCCTAGGGGGGTCGAAATATGCATGTGCATTTGACATATTATACTTTAATTAAGTGCATGTGCATACCATCCGTTGTCTTTATAACTCGATCACGTGATGTTCAGACCTCTGGTTTCTAGAAAAATCCCCTCTCCCCCCTAATCCATGGAAGGAATAGCCAGAGTTGTATTGATAACTGTACGTAACCGAAGGCGAAGTAGGCACAAGAGGAGATAAATTAATTATATGTGTTTTAATGAAAAAAAAAAAAGAAAGAAAAGGCAGTAAATTAAAATCACAGTTATATATAAATATATATGCAAATTTTAAAAAGGTCAAAATGTGGTGTTTTTTTAAAACATACACACATACACATACACATGGACCCGACGGTTTCACACAATCTGCTATTTCAGCAGTCAGTCTCGCGTACTTAAAGTATGGCACGCACATGTGAATGTTCTTTTCACCAAAACCGGAAGTGAAGTGCTTGGAAGCATAGTTAAGGGAATGAAAACACTTGAAGGCTCTCCGCCCAACAGGAAACTACGAACTGTTGACCAAAATGCATTTTTGTTGCATCATATCCGACGATGGCGTGTTAAGACTTGAACAAGTCTGAATGAATCTTAATCACTATGCCAGATTAGAAAAAAAAATGTTTTAAAAAAAAAGAAAAGAAACGGAAGCAACTATGAACCACTTTTGCTGCTAATAGAACTGAACAGTGGTCGGATGTATAAGCATTTCCATCTCTGGAAAATTAGAATAGATTTATACGAGGTTTGATTTACGTGCAGTTGTCAGACATGTCAAGGGCAGTGATCGAGATTTCATTGAACGCGCTGTCACTTGCGTTATTTCCCTTTTCTACGCAAGTTAGTGATTTTGTTGTGAAATTCTTAAATAAAATAGAAATTTAAAAATCGTGTGACTCTTTCCATTTCTCATTAAGCCAAGCTGCGAAATTGATCGAAGAGAATGGATTGCAACAAAGTTTTGATGGAAAACTATAATTTTAGATATTCTAAGTTATATTAGGGTTACTCGTTTATTAAGTTATAATAGGATTACACATTTATTATTTGCTTAATGTTCGATATATTCTCTTTTTAAAAACTTAATACACTTTAATTTTTTGTTTTATTTATTCCGTATTAATTATTATATAATATTTTATTAATTTATTAAACATTTTATATTTTGTATAATTTAACACTTAGTTTTCTTATTATATTTTAAATTTAATTTACCACATTTATAATACTTAACAGTTTGCCATATTTTTTATCTTTAGTCTTATTTTCCTCGTGACACTTAGTTTATATTTTGTCTTATTTTCCTCGTGACACTTAGTTTATATTTTGTCTTATTTTCCTCGTGACACTTAGTTTATATTTTGTCTTATTTTCCTCGTGACACTTAGTTTATATTTTGTCTTATTTTCCTCGTGACACTTAGTTTATATTTTGTCTTATTTTCTACGTGATACTTTATCTTTTAATTTGTGTTATTTTCCTCGAGATATTTTATTTATTTTAGATTTTGTCTTATTTTGCATGTTATACTCTATTTATTTTATATTTGTCATATTTTGCATGTAGTGAAATTGCGTACTTTCTTCATTTCTCAAAGTCATTACAATTGTAAGCTTTTGATGTTTATTGTTCATTTAATATATTTTACCTTTCAATTGATCACATTTTGCAATATGTCTGAACGATTATATTTTGTATAATTTTCTACATTTATACTATGTGTTAATTGTTAATTTATAACTGTTAAAAATCCAACTTTACGTTTTGTTTAATATACTATAATTTACACCAGTTGAACAATTTTTATGTACATTCTGTGTCGTTTATTTACTATTTTTCACACTGAGTTTACTTAGTAACGTTTCACAATTTGCTTAATAAATTACTTACTACATTTTAATATATATTACCACGCTATACATTTTGTGTAATTTTACTGTTTTACAATTTACCTCACTATATATTCTGTCCACTTTACTCTTGCCTAGAGAACCTCATTTTAAATTACTGAATTATCTTTATGTCTAATTAAACAGGACACATTTCAATTTCAACAAAGAGGTCTTGCAGGCCACGAAGGTTAAACAATGCTAGCGATGCACACACACACACACACACACACACACACACACACACACACACACACACACGGGCACACACACACACACACACACGCGCGCGCGCGCGCATGCACACACATACATACATAAATGAAACATAAGCATATATACATAATTTAGGCAATGCTTTACAGTGTAGAAATAGCTGCCAGTCAATAGATTAAACAATGTTTACTAATTTTATTTTTAAATGTGTGATCTTGTGAAAACTTTATTTCATTCCATTGCTGAAAAGGTGAGGGGTGGGGGGGGGGAGGGATTTCATTTTGAAGACGTGTTGAGAATACAGCACGAGTAGAACTAGCAAGTAAGGTGAACTTTACGTACTTGCAATATGTGTGCATCGAATCTCAGCAATTCAACATTCAGCTTGTCAATCCAGAATACGAATCTCAGCAATTCAACATTCAGCTTGTCAATCCAGAATACGAATCTCAGCAATTCAACATTCAGCTTGCCAATCCAGAATACGAATCTCAGCAATTCAACATTCAGCTTGTCAATCCAGAATACGAATCTCAGCAATTCAACATTCAGCTTGTCAATCCAGAATACGAATCTCAGCAATTCAACATTCAGCTTGTCAATCCAGAATACGAATCTCAGCAATTCAACATTCACCTTGTCAATCCAGAATACGAATCTCAGCAATTCAACATTCAGCTTGCCAATCCAGAATACGAATCTCAGCAATTCAACATTCAGCTTGCCAATCCAGAATACGAATCTCAGCAATTCAACATTCACCTTGCCAATCCAGAATACGAATCTCAGCAATTCAACATTCACCTTGCCAATCCAGAATACGAAGCTCGGCAGAAAATCAGCGCTGTTGGCCAATGGTGGAGAGCAAACAGCACAGAGACGGTGTTGACCGTAGTGACCTGTATGTCTCCAATTCTCCGATTCTTAACCATAGTGACCTGCGTGTCTCTACGCACTGACCTGCGTGTTCCAACAAAGAGACTGTTGACCGTGCTGACCTGCATGTCTCCAAGAGAATCTTGACCCTACTGAATTACATATCTTCAAGAAAGAGACTGTTGACCGAACTGATCTGCATATCTCCAACAAAGAGACTCCAAAAGAGAGACTGTTGACCCATTTGAACAGCATGTCTCCAACAAAGACACTGTTAACCGAACTGATCTGCATGTCTCCAAGAAAGGAACTCCGAAAAATAGACTTTTGACAATAGTGACATGTATGTCTCCAACAAAGAGACTGTTGACACCGTACTGAACTGCGTCTCCAGCAAAGAGACTGCTAACTGTACTAACCTGCAGGTCACCAAAAAAGAGACTGTTGACCATACTGAACTATGTGACTCCAACAAAGGTGAATGCAACTAACTGTTAAAAGTGAAAGACCAAAGGGAGTCGACGTGCAATTGATTAAATTAATACAACATCAACGTGAAAAGGGAAAGAACTGCATAGTAAATTAATACAACGTCAAAGTGGACAGCGCTAGATCTAAATAGCAAATTACTACAACGTCCAACGATAGAAATAAATAGTAAATTAATACAAGGTCAAAGTGGACAGGGATAGATCTGAGTTGTACATTAATAGAACGCCAATATGGACTGTTATAGATCTGTATAGTCATAGGCAGCGATAGATATGTTTAACAAATTAATACGTCACAGTGGATAGGGATAGATCTATATAGTATATTAATACAACCTCAGAGTGGATGTATATAGATCTTTGTAGTCAAGTAATACAACGTAAATTAATTCAACGTCAGAATTGGCAGGGATAGATCTATATAGTAAACTAATACAACATCACAGTGGACAGGATTAGATCTATGTAGTAAATTAATACAACGTCATAGTGGACAGGATAGATCTATATAGTAAATTAATACATCGTCAAAGTGGACAGGGATAGATCTACAGAGTAAATTAATATGTCATAGTGGACCAGGATAGATATGTATAATAAATTAATACGTCAAAGTGGAGGATAGATCTATAAAGTGAATTAATATGTAATAGTGACCGGGATAGATCTATATAGTAAGTTAATACAACGTCAAAGTGTATAGGAATAGATCTACAGAGTAAATTAATGCGTCATAGTGGACCGGGATAGAATCTATATAGTAAATTAATACAACGTCTGAGTGAGAAGTGCTAACAAAACACACCATTTTATTTTTCAATAATATAACATTTTTATTTTAAAGTTCACATGTGTACTTAGAAGCACACTGATACGCATAAATACACACTGACGTACATTCAATTTCACGCACGTTTATTGCACACTCATTGACGTAAACACACACTAACTGATGCATCACTGACATAAACTCACACATAGTGATATGCACGCACGCACACAAATAATGACACAAACACTCTATGACCCAAGCACTCACAAACTGACACAAACACTCTCTGACCCAAGCACTCACAAACTGACACAAACACTCTCTGACCCAAGCACTCACAAACTGGCACTTATTCACACTGACACGCACACTAATAACTACACAAGTTCCTTTATTCTTTTGAAAGCGAAATACACTTTTTTTTTTAAAATGAGAGAATATGTTTATTCTATGGAGTCTCTCAAGTAATTTTAGTTTTTAAACTCATACAGGCTACAGGAAGTCTTTCAAGAGCGAATTGCGTTGTTAAGCTTCAGGAATAATAACTTATGTATTTATCTCCTTCGGTCCATCCTGACAATTATTTCTATTAAAATTGTTTACTAGATAGATGGATGGATAGATAGATAGATAGATAGATAGATAGATAGATAGATAGATAGATAGATAGATAGGTAGGATGGACGGACGGACGGACGGACAGACAGACAGACAGACAGACAGACAGACAGACAGACAGATAGATAGATAGATAGATAGATAGATAGATAGATAGATAGATAGATAGATAGATAGATAGATCAAGGAAATATATCATAGCTTCACAATTCGAAATAAATGAGAAATGAATTTTAAAAACACGTCTTTTCTGACAAATTTCTGTAACTAAATGACAATTGGATTTTTAAAAAAAAACCAAACAAATAAAATAAAAAGTAAATAAAACCCACTTTTATTATTAATGGCACTGAAGAATAAACTAAACACTCTGGTAACCCTGACCTTCGAAAATGATATTTGACCTTTTGTAGACCTTGCGCGGCAGATAGGCTCTACGATGGCGGTTATACGCTATTTTCAAAATCGACCAGACGACCCAAAGACGTAGAAAAATTGCGTCTGTTGTGTTAATCTTTACTAAATCGATTACAAGACAAGGAAAATAAAGTCGGACCTAGTTTCAAAAAGCAGTACGTGTGTGTGTGTGTGTGTGTGTTCTTATTATTGGAAACATTTCTTATGTTTCAGTACCACAACGATTTCACAGAATTTAGCGCGTGTGATCATGCTTGAGTGTGACTATTCGTATATGTGTGTTTATTCTGCTGTTATTTGAAAGAGATTATGTTTCACTGCCAGCAAATATTACCCTGAATTCAGAGCAGAATTAAGCAGACTATGTACCCGAAATAAGGACAAATCTACATGCAGGCAAATTCTACAGAGATTTACAAAATGTGTGAGCAAACTGATTGAGTATGTTTCTGTGTAAATATGATAGAGAAAGAGAGAGAAAAAAGTATGTATTAAGAAGGTATGTGTGTATGCGTATGTATATATATGTGTATGCGTATGTAAATATGTGTGTGCGTATGTAAATATGTGTGTGTCCGTATTTAGTATGTGATTGTGTGTAAGGTTGGGAGGTGGGGATGACCCATTGTCCGCATGTCTGAAATTGCGCTCACAATCGAACATGATGCGTACATTGTGCAAGTAGTGGACTTCACTAGAGTTTAATTAGAAACTATATTAAGGCATTAGGCAATTGTCAACTGTCCTTGAATTTGTAGAGTACAGTGGTGCTTGTCTGAAATCGTATCAGATTTCTTCACGCAAAATTCAAATCGACATTTCTTTCATATAAATTCAGTATTGAAAGACAACTTCAAAACTAAAGTTCTTAAATTATTTTAAATAACTGAGTGAGCCAGTTGTTAAACCTTAGTAAACAGTAATTCTGTAAAATAAAGCTGCATAGAACTGTTGTTTGTCTAGTTACATAGAATCACCGTTGTTCTTCTAGTTACATAGAACTGTTGTTTGTCTAGTTACATAGAACTGTTGTTTAGCTTCTATCAGAGCTTCTATTGGTGCTTCTATCAATGCTTCTATCAGAGTTTCTATTGGTACTTCTATAAGAGCTTCTATTGGTACTTCTATCAGTGCTTCTATCAGAGTTTCTATTAGAGCTTATATCATTGCTTCTAAAAGAGCTTCTATTGGTGCTCCTATCAGTGCTTCTATAAGAGCTCCTATTGGTGCTTCTATCAATGATTCTATCAGAGTTTCTATCATTGCTTGTATCAGAGCTTATATCAGATCTTCTATCAGTGTTTCTATCAGACCTTATATCAGATCTTCTATAAGTGTTTCTATCAGTGTTTCTATCAGAGCTTATATCAGATCTTCTATAAGTGTTTCTATCAGTGTCTATCAGAGCTTATATCAGATCTTCTATAAGTGTTTCTATCAGTGTTTGTATCAGAGCTTATATCAGATCTTCTATAAGTGTTTCTATCAGTGTTTGTATCAGAGCTTATATCAGATCTTCTATAAGTGTTCCTATCACAGCTTAAAGCTAATGGTGATCACAGCGCATCACAGCGAACTTGAGACCAGCGGTGATCACAAAGTATCACGACCTTTCAAACAATTAAGTGACTTATGTCTGCTAAAACTTCGGTGTCCTCAGGTCACATGTCATCAGCGAACTGGGAGGCAAGTAAAAACAGATCAGGCAGTGATCCACAGAAAAGGTGCACCCACACCTCAGTAATTCACAGAAAAGGTGCACCCACACCTCACTGATCCACAGAAAAGGTGCACACACACATCAGTGATCCAGAAATAATGCACCTTCTCATCCACACATCAGTGATCCACAAAAAGTGCATCCACGCTTACATCAATATTTTACAAAACAGTGCACCCGCCCCTACCCATACATTGGTGATCCACAGTAAATGTTTTCACACGCACGCATGCACTTTCATACAGTACCTGCACGCGATATTGGTCAAAATTATGATGTAAGTTATCAGTGTTTTCCAATATTATGCTTGTTTGGTGGTGGTGGTGGTAGTATGTTGTTGTTGTTGAAAGGACATATTGAAGGTACTCACAGAGGCAATCTATTATCAAGGTATGCTTGCCTGTAAAACATAAGAAATCTTTAAGATGTCGAAAACACAAAGACCTTTTAAATTGAGATTTCGGCTTATTTAGTTAAAAATAGAATTTATTACACATTGTGTAAACTTTATAAGCAAGAGATTGAAAATCCTAGTTATGATAGCAATGCAGGAAGGACGACATAATGCAAATGAGTGAGCGAATAATGACAGGCTGACAGCCTCGATTTACAGCCAGGGGAAAAACAAACACGAGACAGTAAGCTGAATGGAAATAATAACAAATACGGATTTTTTTTTTCTCAAAAAGCAACATTAGGAGTTGGAATCCAGTAGACTGAGTAGAGTAAGGATATGCGTGCGTGTGTGCATGCATTTTGTTCAGGTGTGCATGCTAGATTTTACAGAGCAATCATAGCTCTGTCAGACATATTTGCTGTATTTCAAATTTCACGGGCTTTTTATCTTTTGGTGAAATTTTAATTTTGCGTTTTAAATTAAAGATTCTACGAGCTAATATGTATTATGGCTACACGTAATACCAGGTCCTACTGACATTCAAAGGACAAAAACATGCAAGCTTAGCAACACGAAACAAACGACAAAAGCATTACAAATATTTAATTTTATTTCTTGGTGAGGGAGGGGTTTCTCAGGTGAAAACACATACACAGCAATCGTATAAAGAAAATTACATTAACACAAAAGACACTCAAACATACACACAGCAATCGTATAAAAAATAATTACATCAATACAAAAGACACATATACATACACATAACCATATATAGAAAATGACATCAATACAAAAGACACATATGCATAAAAACAGCAATCGAGAAAATTGCATCAATACAAAAGACACATAGCAATCATAAAAGAAAATACATCAAAATTAAAGACACGTCTACATACACACACCAATCGTACGAAGAAAATTACATCAATTCAAAAGACACACTAATAATAAACCATTCTTTTAATTCTTACACAGACACCTATTAGGCTTATACACAACAGACTCACACAACACAGTATTCAGTTTGAGTAAAAACCTACATTTCAATAAATGCTATGTGTATATTGTACGAGTATGTGTGTGCAAGTGTGTATATGGGAGTGCATAAGAGTAACACGTTAAGTTAGTGCAGGACACAATGACTAACTTCACATTTAAGGGAGTATGAAACAATGACTGACACATTTAACATTATGAAAATTAGAGTACGACAAAAAAATGACTAATAATTCAAAATAATTCATTCACTGCGCAAATCACACTCCAGTTATGGATGCTGACTGATGCATGGTGCGTCCATCTACTAACATATAAGAGTGGGCACTGCTTTTCACAGCATGGTCAGGGTGGGCTTGAGCAAAAAATAAAATTATTCCTATCAGCTGTCCTGTGTTCGTTGCTGATGTACCGTGGCAGGGCCTCATCTCCAAAGCCAACTCAAGAGTCCGATTAAATGGATTTATTTAAAGTGGGTGTTGAGAGGCAGTTTCCTCATCGATCCATGCCCCCTCATTAAAAGCTAGTCACGCGGAGCGAAAGGCCGTGAATGAAGGGAGGCGAAGAAAAAGACATACAGAAGTTTAAAGTTCATTTGTCACCCCATCTAGACACGACGTGCGATCGATCTGAGCATGCAGAACAGAAATTTTTACACAGAAAGAAAGAAAAAAATGGAAAGAAAAGAAAGATCTGTAAAACAAAGCCTTCTGTTTCTTTTCTCTCCTATAACAAAGATCTCGATTTGTGCTTTATTTTTTCAAAGACGAAAGATGTATGAATTTTATTAAGGTGAACATTTTTTGCCGCTAAAAGGTACACATAGTATGTTCTGTCAAACAAACAATAAAATATATATTTTAAAATATACCTCAGATTTAATGATTTCTAAAAAAAATATATTTCAGTGTCTTTGGCAATATTACGTAAGATCCATGACGTCACAATGGATGTATTTGTTGGCAACATTACGTAAGATCATTGACATCACACTGGATGTATTCGTTGGCAACATTACGCCAGATCCTTGACGTCACAATGGATGTATTCGATGGCAACATTACGCCAGATCCTTAACGTCACAATGGATGCATTCGTTGGCAACATTACGCCAGATCCTTGACGTCACAATGGATGTATTCGTTGGCAACATTATGCCAGATCCTTGACGTCACAATGGATGTTGGCAACATTACGCAGATCCTTGACGTCACAATGGATGTATTCGTTGGCAACATTACGCCAGATCCTTGACGTCACAATGGATGTATTCGTTGGCAACATTACGCCAGATCCTTGACGTCAATGTGGATGTATTAGTTGGTGGCATTACGTCAAATCCCTCACATCAATATGGATGTATTCGCTGACAACGTCACAATGGATGTACTGCTAAACACACATAAAGTACACGCTAAGAAATGGCGAATGCATATGTAAAGTGAACATAGGTAACTTAAAAAAATAAATAAATACTCGTACTATATGAACGTATACAAATTTATAACTGAGCCAGATTAATTCCAGCTACATAAGGGCTGGAGAAAATGTATGAATGATCAGGAAATGAGAATAGACTAAAAAAATGCGTTGAAAATTCAAATGGAGGTAACTGCGCATTTAAACATATATTATATACATATATATTATTTATCCCGATTTCTTGTAAAAGTCTTCCAGATTTATGCATGCAATTCGTTTCATACCTATGTAGGAAATAAAATTTTAGAAACTCTTGTTTGCGCAAGAACCAATGGAATGTTGGAATGTATTGACACTGAGAATGGAATGTTGGAAGGTATTGACACTGAGAATGCAATGTTGGAATGATTGACACTGAGAATGGAACATTGGAATGTATTGACACTGAAAATGGAATGTTGGAAGGTATTGACACTGAGAATGCAATGTTGGAATGTATTGACACTGAAAATGGAATGTTGGAATGTATTGACGCTGAGAATGGAACGTTGGAATGTATTGACACTGAAAATGGAATGTTGGAATGTATTGACGCTGAGAATGGAACGTTGGAATGTATTGACACTGATAATGGAGCGTTGTACAACAAGTACCCCGACCTGAAAGCAGCGGTCAGACTTATCGCCAATGCGTGCGTCCTCCGTATCAGGAGAAACTCTCTTCCCTTCATTATCTTGTACCGAACAAAGGCTCTGCGACAGTAATTTCTGAGAAGGGGATACTACTCGTTCATAAACTTCGCACTATCGTGATTTATCTCTCTTTGGACATCGGTCAAGACGATATGTTGTCTAGATTTCTCCAACCGTGGGTGACACTTTTTCTCTCCTACAGACACCAATACGTTAGGTCCACAAGTCATACTGGACATAACATAAACCAGGGAGTTGGGAAACTCGAAGCTGAGTTTATTTTTCAAATGTCAGAGTTATAAGGCTACAACTTGAAATTGCTACTTTTATAATGATTTATAGTAAAAAAGTTTCAAGTAGTCATATTATTTAGATTATTATTTTATTAAGCTAAAATATTAGTGTGGTTTGAGATATCTTTACCTTTTAATAAGTTTAATAAAATCGTGAGAAGGTTGTTGGACACGCCATAAGGACCCATAAAGGAACATCCGGTTTTCAAACCACGGTCATGTCAATCCACTGTTCACTTGTCTTCCGATGATTTTTAATCCGAGCAGGGTAGGATGGTTGTCAAACTCCAGATCCTCGCTAATTCCGCTCAACGTGTCATTATTTCCGTGCTTCTTGCGGACTCTATAAAGAAAGAAACTAAAATCGCCACTGGCTGGAGGCAACCACAGTATTCTTACGTCATTAATAGTAAAATGTAATGAATGAACGTCACTTTGCACCCACAATATTCTTACGTCATTAATTAGTAAAAAGTAATGAATGAACGTCACTTTGCACCCACAGTATTCTTACGTCATTAATAGTAAAAAGTAATGAATGAACGTCACTTTGCACCCACATTATTCTTACGTCATTAATAGTAAAATGTAATGAATGAACGTCACTTTCCACCCACAGTATTTTACGTCATTAATAGTAAAAAGTAATGAATGAACGTCACTTCGCACCCACAGTATTCTTACGTCATTAATAGTAAAATGTAATGAATGAACGTCACTTTGCACCCACAGTATTCTTACGTCATTAATAGTAAAAAGTAATGAATGAACGTCACTTTGCACCCACAGTATTCTTACGTCATTAATAGTAAAAAGTAATGAATGAACGTCACTTTGCACCCACAGTATTATTACGTCATTAATAGTAAAAAGTAATGAATGAACGTCAATTTGCACCCCTGTCTTCGGGTATTATTACATAGAAGAGTGTCGGGTACCGAATTTCGAACGGTAGGACATTTATTGGTAACTCAGCTACCTAATTGTGAGGCATTAAGACAATCACTAAACAGACTTGCGCTCAGAGAAGAAACCTATTTTAAAATTAAAGAATTAGACTGAAACGAGAGAAGTGTGAGCAGTCTTGAAATTAACAAAAATGCATGACTGGGAAACAACATGATTATATTCAGATCGGTTTGAGTTATGCGCTTAAACCCAGCGTATTTATCATCACATACCCGATTTTGAAGGAAAACATCCCCGGTGATTTAAAAATTTGATTCAGTCCGTGTTTGTTCGTAAAGAAGTTCGGGGACATTTTCAAGTAAAATCCTGTCAGTTATATTTTTAGTTTATTTTATAGACCCTCTGTGGAAATTAAATATTTTACGGGGTGGGTGGGGTACGGACTGAACCTCTCCATTGATAATGACACTTTGACATTCTACAATTTGCAGCAATCGTGACCGCAGTTAAAGGGGGTGAACAAGCGGGTATATTTTGCAATGTATTGTTAGACAGCTTATCCGACACAGCTGGGTTTAATTTTCCTGGACATTTACATAATCCGTTCTAAATTATGATTAGTACGTGCCGCGGGAAAAGAATTCTCACCTGTCTGGAAACAAAGAGCAGACGGGAGTGACGGAGTGGGTGGTGTGTAGAAGTAGCGAAAACAAAACAAACTGCAAACGTATTCGTTCACTTTGATGACTGGAAAACTTCGTTGGCGTGAACTCAAGATGTCAGAAAGCTTAAATTTTGTAGTCGGAGAAATAAAAATTAGATTGCCTTGGACACCCACTCTAGCACCTCCTATAGTGAGCGATTGGCTCCTTTAGTGAGTGATTGGCTCCTATAGTGAGCGGATTGGCTCCTTTAGTGAGTGATTGGCTCCTTTAGTGAGTGATTGGCTCCTATAATGAGTGATTGGCTCCTTTAGTGAGTGATTGGCTCCTATAGTGAGCGGATTGGCTCCTTTAGTGAGTGATTGGCTCCTATAGTATCTTTCCCAGACTGAACAAAAAATCATAAGTTGTGGACTTGTGGGAAAAGTCTGGATTTTATAATCCAGTATTTGCCTGCAAAAGGTCAGAATTGTAGTTTCTCTAATTATCAAAACTAATCTTTTTATTAGTTTGCTACTTATTTATACATCTATCATATATTTGTATATATATTATATATATGTTTTCGTAAATGTTCATTTATACACCTATCATATATATATATTTTCGTAAGTGTTCATTTATACACCTATCATATATTTGTGTATATATATATATATATGTGTGTTTTCGTAAATGTTCATTTATACACCTATCATATATTTGTGTGTGTATATATATATATATATATATATGTTTTCGTAAATGTTCATTTATACACCTATCATATATTTGTTTATATATATATGTTTTCGTAAATGTTCATTAAAATAAATTCTTAAAGAGAGTGAGTGAGGAAATTTTGTCCAACTTTTCTCATCTATAAAATTGTCTGAATGTGTGCAAGTGACGTCACTCAGCCCTACGATTATAAATAAGCAATGCATATAAGGAGAAGTAGTAATGTTCTCTCCAGTCTGGCACCTTGTGTGAAGGGACACGAGCCAAGAAAAGACTGTTGTGACTTCCCCATTCAATCGCCTCGCCTACAAGCCAGCACACAAAACCACGCCTTTCTTCACCTGGACCTATGACACGTCAACGCTTGTAGTGTTGCGGACACCGTTTCGTTCTCCCAAGTGAAATATCAGTTGCAAAAGAAAGGCATTCAAAAGACACTGCTCATGCTTACATAAAACTGCACTCAAAAAGACAATGCTCATGCTTATAAAAAACTGCACTCAAAAAGACACTGCTCATGCTTACATAAAACTCACTCAAAAAGACACTGCTGGTTTTACTATATTAAACTTATACAGGGTTGCAGCTTCTCACTCGATCCCCTCCTCTCAGACTCAGACATACCATTATAGAAACGCACCACTTTAAAGAGATATAAACATACATTTATTCTTGCATTGTTCCAAGACTATACATGAAAAGCAATCATACATTTATTCTTGCATTGTTCCAATACTATACATGAAAAGCAATTACAAAATGAAATTACTGATCAGCCCCAAAGTAAATGTGTATGCCACAACAAACTATAACTGTTGATATGTTACTACGTACTTCTAAAGTTGTACATACATGACTCAACATATAATAAAACAATTATAAGAATTTAGCTTGATAATGTCTGTAGAGGGTTCATACGTAATTTACAAAAAGAAAACTTCGAGGGCTATTTAAAGAGCCAAGTATTATGATATTCAAAGGGTTACCACTGTGTGCACTAAAGTTCGAAAACTCAAAATTTGTTACAATAATAACTATGACATTATGTTCTTGTTGCAAACAAATTAAGACAGTGTAAGCAAATTTAAAAACAATATACAATACTGTGCATGAACATTTAGCACAATAAATTCTTGTTTGTAGTGCTAAACTGCAACATATAGCAATACACATACCAACTTTGAAATGAAATATGTTTTATTTTTAAGTTCATACAAATTCATAAAACTTTCACACTTTTTATGTGTGGTTATAATTATAAATAGTTACGTTTATTTAGGAAAAAACTACTTTTAATGTATTTTTAAATAAAAATAAATGGCTGTTGAAATTAAATGAGAAAAAAAATACAATCTTAAATATAATATAGTAGAATAAAGGATGACGTAAGAGACAACTATCGTTAATATTAGCTTATAATAATATTTCAACTTTTGCAAATCTTTCAACAATGAATTGTGTGAACGCAGCATAAATAGAGAATCAGATGATAATTAGGTCAATAAAAGCACTCTTATCTATCTTGAAGTTGTGAAAATTTAAAATTTATTATGATGAACGTAGCTATTGTCTAATGTAAGTTGGAGTCTTTATGTATTGATTGTATTAATAAATATTAATTAAGGTTTTAAGTGTGTGAGAGTTTGTCCAGCCTTTTCTCGTCTTTCCAAAATGTCTGAATGAGTGCAAGGACTACATTTAGTTGCACAAATAAAAGCAAGGTATATAAGGAGAAACTTATTATTTTATTTCCAGCCTGGCACTTTGTACGCTCTGACCAATTGAGAAAAGGGCTGCTCAGTTGCTACAATTATGCATTTCATTGGTCTACGTCAAGAAAGATGCAAAACCTGCTTCATGCTCAAGGACCCAGGGGGCGAAACTGCCGATGCTGTAGAAGCTGAGTTTCAGATTCACCTCTGGTCCAAGATGAGTTAAATAAGAAGAAACTCTCAAAATACATTGCATAGTTTTACATCGCATTAGCATTACATTGCACTGCTGTTATCGCCACTCCTATACTATGTGCACTAAAATCCCTCACTGAATGTGATGACACTATAGAGCTCCATTTTATCCTGATTTACTTAGGTATTTACCTAGTTGCTTTCTTTTTTTATTTTCTTCACTTTCTTTATTAAATTCCTTTAAAAGTATCATTCTTGACTCAGTATTTCATCCTGTCATGTGTATATATTGTATAGGGACTGTATTTACCGAGGGAGCCTGTGGGGCCTAGAGCTAGTTATCAATTATTAAATGTTTAGCCTAGACTGGACATGTGTCATTTCCATTGTGCGCCCTTGTGTTTGTTTATTAATTGTGCGCGCATGTGGCTGAGAGATCAGTTAGCTTCTTTTTTCAACTGATTGCAGTCTTAAAATGAAACACTCATGAGAAACCCCTGGGTATAGTCTGGATTTCTATTATAAACAAGTATTCTGTTATTGCAAAACGAGCATTAATTATTTTAAGCATTGGTAATTTAAGGTGGAGACTTTAATTGTATAGCAGATTCCTCCCTAAATAAGGGGAAAACATGCCTTTTAAAAAAAATAGTCGGATATCAATAATTAGATTTCATTATCATACACAATGATTAAATGTTTTCTCAAAATTCCAAACAATAACGTACCTTCACCTGGTTTCCTACCATGGTCTTTTGCAAACTGTTGTATGGCGTGAAAATTTCCAACATATTTTAAAATGTTTTCTCAATTTTAATCTATAATTTTAAGGTATGTTACTTGTAATTCTTATAATTCAGAATGCTATGATAAAGTGGTGTTTTGTTTCTGTTTTTTAAAAAAAGCAATAAGTCGAGGATAGACAGAAGGGTAGAGAAAGTGAAGCTGTTTTCGTCGAGCGTGTACATCGAGTGTTTAGCAACAAGTAGGAGTAGGTGTATTGTTAATGTTGTTTTCAACTTCTTGACTAACTTGAATGTCAGTAAAACTAGCACCTTTTGAAGTGAAAATCTAGCGAAGATAGAAATCAACAGATTAACTTCACATCTCATTTTTAACCAAGACCCTATTATGTGTATATATAAGCATAAATATTGTTTGTCGTCGCTCTTTTGTAAACGAACAATGTCGGCGCCTGAAAAGAGAGGTACCAAAGCAGTGCAGAAAAACAAGAAAAAACAGCAAGAGAAAGAGAGGAAGTTTGATGAACAAATAAAAAAGACACACAGACTTTTTCAACTTGGCTTTACTCATAAGTCAAAAGAGAATACAACCCGAGGCCTCTTCAAGTACATCTGCCAGCGAAGTGATGGCGGTAGACTTGCCCCTGAACAGATTATTAAGGATGAGGTTAGGGTTCTCTAAACCGGAAAATGCAAAACAATACATTTAAAATTAATTGATTGTAATTTTAAAGTTTTAGAGTTAATTTTTCGTATGACAGAAATGTACACTGAATTTTTCATGTACAACACGGGTGAGCCGGTTAGACCACCGCAGTAGAATTTTACATCGGCATAACCTCTTGGCGACCGCTGGACAGGAAATGCCTGTCAGTCGTTCTAAAGGAACGTGGCTTATCGTAGAAGAGCGTCTTTGAAATACCTATCAGTCGTTCTAAGCAATCTAAGGGAACGTGGCTTATCGTAGAAGAGCGTCTTTGAGTACCGCCATTCAACGCGCCCATCTCGGACAGGTCAGGAAAGGGGGCATAAATCAGCTGATCCCCGGGCTCCAGACCTTAACGGTATATATGACCCATGCGGGCAGGAAACTAGACGATGAAGATATGCTAATATCAGATGGATACTAAATTAAAGATCACACACGTGAACACCAAGTGAGAACTAATGAGACAGAGGAGCTCAGTCGGGTAATGCTAAACCCACTTCACTTCCAACTATACAGCCACTCCACTGAACTGGACCAACAATTCGAAAAGATGACGTGGCTAATTTTCGAAAACAACAAACCAACGGACACAACGGCAATCATTGACTGCTTAATAGTTATAGTGGACGGATTGAGGGATCACTTCGCCGAATACCACCGCCAACAAGATAAGCAGGACAGAGAAACTAACATAAAGATAATATGGACACTGCCGCCAAACAAAGCAGACAAAAAAAACCAGACGGAAAAAGAGGTAAAAAAAACAAACGCCCGCGCAAAACAAAACTGGAAAAATAAAAACACCAGCTCACAACGCAAACAAAACGAAAAGCACAACAGACAGCTCAGAGGAGGAAGATGGAGAAAAAAATCGAGATAGCCATCGCCGAACTGAGCAACACGCAGGTGGCCCCACTTCTCTCACCTTTACCACCATCACCACCATGTGCCACTAAACGACAACACCACGAGCGGACAAGCACAAGCGACAAACAACGCAACAAAAAGACAAAATCACAAGACGACGCCCACATCCATACGTAAGAAAACAACAAGACCATCAACAACAACAACCACAGCCACAACACGAACTCCGACAACATTGGCAGCGACAAAGGAAGCAGCAACAATGTATGCAATGGGGATACTTCAATCACCCCATTGCCGATATGATACAACTGCTCCTGGACCACCTCTACTGGCCACCAGCACCGTCGTACACATATCCCAACGGACACAGGCGACAACATCAACAACACCAACAACAAAGCCAGTAAAAAGGACAGGGGGTCGAACAACCTGGGCGCATGTACACACTAGATACAGATTTGGTGTGATACCAGCCTGGGCTCTGTGAGACACCTCCACCCACCCCCTAGCTTCAACAATGGAGGAGCCAGTAACAACAACACGGCACAAGAAAGAGCTAGTCTACGGATTACCGGACTAAGGCATGCCCACCAGCCAACCAGGACAGACGAAGGAACATCAAGCACCCACCAACACCACCACCACAGCAGCAGCAACAACCACCACAACGACAGGAAAAAAAAACAAAAAAACCCACAACGGACAAACAAACACTCGAGCAGACATGGACATCCAAACGCAACACCAGCACCCTCTCCGAACGCCAGAGAAGAGAGGAAGGCCCCACAGGAATCTACCAAGAACCGAGAACATCGAAAAGATGAAAAGTTCTAACGCAATCCCTGTGGGTGCACTGTTAGCGGAATCATCATCATCATCAGGAAACTTTACTTTTTATTATCATTAGTCCTGCGCTGTCCCTCCGCAGTATAGAAAAGAGCTACAGAACTGTCTGATATGGTAAATACGATTTTTGTACCTAATGGATTTTTGTAACATAGCTTATTACAAATTGTAATTCCTTTAATTAATATTCTAACTTAAATACTTTGAAAAACCATTTGTAATTTTATCCTTGGTGGAAGAAGAGAATTAAATAACTTATGTAAAGGGAATTAAAGAATGAGAACCGGGGATGAAGTTACAGGTTTTAGATGTACTATAACTCGAGGCTGATGCATCGAAGTCCTTTATATGTTCACAGCTTCAAGGGACAAAACACAACGACAGAAGGCAGCTACAACAAGTTTAGGCAAAGCGTACTACAACACCAATTCAACTTTGACTTGGGGATCGTGGCCTGATGTCACTTTGGGGCCTATGTCTACAGTCCGTTGGTAACACAACGCCAGGACTACCGGGATAGAACACCAGGGTTGAGTTATATGGACCGTAAGTTTGGACTTGCGACAACGGGGTTGTTTCCTATAGAGCGCGCTGTGACGTATTAGCAGGTGCTATGGAACGTCCATGTAATTAGGTGTACCTATCCAGTGGGAAGGCTACTTTTGGGTGTGGTGACAGTGGAAGTGACTGGACATTGGATTGATGTGTTCTAAGTGCATGTAAGTGCGAGGAGTGTAGGCTGGAATTCGGATTCGGACATTTAAATAAGAAGAGTGTACTGGACCATATGTGTTATGTTATATCAGTGTTACTAAAACAATAACTGTGTTAGTTAATAATTATAGTGCGAATCATAGGACTGAATTCATTGAACAATCTATCAGGGTGGAAAACGAACTGTCAATCTACATAACCAGTGACTGACGCAACAACCACCGCGCAAGCTGAGGGAACAAGACCTGTACATCATACACCAGGTGACTTTGTGTCCATACTCATGTCATGTAACCTGTAATTGTTCCGTGATTAAATGTCATTTCTTGTTCTAAATTTCTGATTCTTTCCACTTAGATTTTAGTGACTAGAAGTATTGAAGCCATTTATCGAGTAATTTGTCTTAAGAAAGGCATTTTATTATTCATCTACTTGTACAGTCCTAGTAATTTTTCTAAGGACTAATTGATGACAAAAAAATTATTATTTTTCTTAATTTAATAATAGTTGAGAGACCTGTAATCTCTACATATTACTTTGAAGGTGATTTTTCGAAATATCTATTAACTGTAAATTTGAATTTCTTATTTTTTTCTTTTAATAAATTTGTTAACTTTCGCTTGTCTACTCTTGATTCTTGAAGGGAGGTAAATGTGCAGGGGATGGGTGGGGGCAGCCAATGACGTAATTAAGATAGAAAGCCGGTCTACGCACATTTTTTGAGACAAGTCCTATCCCTGACATAGGGAGCATTTGTGGAGGGCTAGACAAAGGACAGACTGACAAGATAGTTCAGTTGAGGGCCATTGACTAGACGAGTAACACCTGAGAGGGGGGAACACAGATTCAATAGACTTTCAGGGCTTGACTTAGTCGCTCCAAGACCACAAGGACAAGACCCTTTGGGTGAGTGTGGGGGTATTTGTGAAAGAGAATTATTGATGTGAATTATTTATAAATATTGTAACGCAGAAAATGCAAAACCGCTATACGTTAAATAATTAAATTATAATTTTTTAACTTTCCTTAATTTTAAAAGTTTTCTCATAACAAAAAGTAACCGAATTTTGCCATGAACGCCAAATAAGCCGTTTAAGCAACCGTCTTTGGTCCAGCCAGGAACAAAAGAACAATACATGTTTGAAGTTGGTTAGCAAAGGGCCGACATAAACAGGGTGCGAGAGGTGGGGGGACACTCAACGGGAGTAGGCAGGTTACATAATCACTCTCACATCAGCAGGCAAACAATAAACAAATACACACATAGTCTGGAAAATTCTGCCAAAGACCAAAATTAACTCCACACAGACTATGAAGGAAAAAATTAAAGGCAAAACGGCATTTTCTCAGACACCAGTATCAATGACGGAAGAAAAGAAAACGCAAACCCGAAGGACCACAACTGAGGGAAAAAAATACAAACAGAGGCAAAGAAAAAAAAAATACATCTTAAAGCCACAAATACTCAGACAAATATCACTGAGACGAATGAAAAAGAAATCCAAACAAACGTACGAACAAAAGAACATCAACAACCGAACGAAATTGATAACATATTGGACCAGGTTTCAATGGAGCTCGAGGCCGTACCCCTCTCACCTATACCAGCGACGCCGCCTCGACCACCAACAATGGCGACGACAACAACATCAGAATGCCAGCCCACACCACCAACAACACCAGAACAGGGCGAAAAGAAAAAAAGACGGCGCCCGCCACCACACATTCGGAGGCAACAACAGCCCCCTCAACAACAACCACAACAACAACACTGGCTGTACCAGGAACAACAGTACCCCTCTTGGGGTTATTTTAACCATCCAATGGCCGATTTAATCCAACTGCTACTCGACCATCTGTACTGGCCGCCAGCGCCCACCTTCAGGCATCCCAACGGACACCAGGGACAGCCACGACAACAACAACAACGACGCCACGAAACAACCCGGGCACATGTACACACTGGGTATAGATCTGGTGTGTTACTAGCCTGGGCTCTGTAAGACACCCCCCTCACCATAACACCAGAAACGACAACATCAACGCCACCACCTGGAACAACAACATCGACTTCAACCCACAGATCACCGGGTTTGGAGTCCGCCTTTGCCGGCTAGACATGTTTTCTCAACGGGCACACGCAGCAGCAGAAAGGCACCCCCCTCCCTCTCCCCCCCTCTCCAAACGCGAAAGCGGCGGAAGCGTTCCCCACATTCACCACCACCAGGCAAACAATGACAACCAGAGCATCACAGCTGTCATCTGTAAGGGACAAAAACTTCCAAGACGGGGGACACTTAATCTCACAATAGAATCGGAGATTCAAAGTCAATCCAAGCCATCTATACAGTCACAGTCAGGTGTTCAGGCACACACTGAGAAGGGTGACGCATGCGTTACGTAACGGGTACGCACCACGAAAGGAGATAGAAGCCTGTCACGGGAAAAAGAGACTGCAATCATAAAAGTTTAATTTTGTTTTTATTTTACCTAATTATTCCCCTTTTTTTTGGACACGCTGTTTTGGGTTGCGCTGTGTGTCAGGTGATTGACGGATGGATGGGTGGCATGATGCTTGCATTGTCAGTATGTTTGCAAGCGTGATTGCTTATTTTTTATTTATAACAATTTCATGTGATATGTTTACTTGTTTATTTATGTTAGGAGATAAGAATTAAATTAGTGATAAGTTGATAGCATATTTAATTGTTAAACGTTCATTAAATAGAAATTTAGCTAGGGATTATTTTAGACTTTGCACCACTAGAATGAATGCATCATCGAACAATAGACGTCCATTATTTCTCGTGCCTTTTATTTCTAGAAGGCCGTGGAAGAGTTAGGTTTTATAAAAGAAGATTACAGGGACTTTTTCCAGTCAGTGTAAGAGTGTTTGCGCGCAGAGCAACATCAGAGAGCTTAGACGTTTTTTTATCGTCACGTTCTGGCGCCGTCCATTTTGTCTAATTTTTCGTAATTAGCAAAATAGGAGTACAGGAGTGCTCACCCTTCGTTGTCAAGACTTTGCAGTCTTCGTGGGATAGGACCAGCTGGGATCTACCCACCCAGCCACACGACGGGCACCCTCCCCTAGATTGTCGGCAGGAACCAGTGCTACACACAGACTGGGGATTCTGAGACAAGTCTACGGGGCACACCTTCATTTACACTCCGGTTTTTCACCTTCTCTCCGTTCTTTTCAGGGCGGGAGGGGGGCTTTCTTTTGCTGTTCAGCAAGGGAGGCCAGTCAACGAGGCCTGACGGATCTTCGTCAACTCGTCATTGAATTCATGTACCACGTACATCGTTATCTATCTACGAGGCCGAGATATCATCCGTGATTCTCTTCGCCAGTGTGTTGACAAGCTTGACTACATTTTCTTCTTCACACAGACGTGTGTTTTTCCTTTTCAACATTCACTTTAGTAAGTAGGTTAGATTTAGTTAGTGGTGCATTCATTTAGGTAGGTAGTTTAGTAATTATTTAGAACTTTGGAACATTATTGACATTTATTTATTTATAGAAACATTTTTCGTGTAAACATTTGATATTAATATTGCATAAACATTTTCTTATAAGTATTTAGTAAACTGATAATTGGGTTTCCTTTTTCACCCTAAATATTTAAGACATTTATAATCATTAACTTTGGGTTTTCACCCATCAATCTGGTTTTATAAATAATGAAAAACTATTAGCTTTAACATTAGCTTATGCGGTCATCACCGCCCTTTATTGTATACTATTTGGTAGGATCATTGTTATCTTCACCATTAGATATAGTATTACTGAATTTGCTTATTATTTCACTTTATTTTAATTTTTATCATATCCATCGCTCTGGTCCCCCTATCCCATGAATGTTGCTGAGTGGATGTTTTTCAGAATGAATGACTAACACCGTACGAGAGAGTTAGCCCCCAATTTATTAGAATAAATTTCTTTTTATTTACTCTTCAACAAGAGTTGGGTTTTTCTCTCTCTGTTGTGCAAGTGCATTGGTGCGGTTGTTTGTTTGTTCGTTCTGTTCGTCCCTCACAATACATTCACCCCGCATTCATACATACACGCTGATTTTCACACTTTACCCCACATGCAGAATAAATATATTTCCCCACAAGAACATCGTCGGCATCTGTATGTGAGAGTGATTTATTTTAACACCTTAAGTCATTCGGTGTGATCCAGCAAGTCGCGGTATCTGACCTGATCCCCGCCCTTTGACCGAGAAAGAGAGAGAGGCCAGCGACAGTCAGACCACAACAACATTTAACAGCGACCGCCACCCCGCGACAAAGCCATTGTAGCTCAGGGTCGGGCAGCTTCCAAGGAACACCCGCATTGCACTAACAGCCTAGTCTTTGAGCATAGTCACTGAAGCGAGACTATGAAACAATAGTCGAAACAAGGGACGGATTATGTCCCGAGGCATAGATTAGCAGGTAGAAACCAACACTAGCTTAAATAGGCCGTCTCGAGCCCGAACGCGCATTCAATTCTATTCTGGATCCCATATATGTCCTTCTACGGTTAAGAGCAGCAGACGAGTAACAGGATTGTCTGAGATGGTAAATTTACAATTTTGTACATATTAAAAATTGTCTTTACTTATTGCAAATTTAGATTTTTTATTTATTAATATTGTAACTTAAATGATTTCTGTAACTGCATTTCTCTGGCGAGAGAGGAAGTAAAATATGAAAAGAATTTAAAATGAGAACTAAGAGTTAGAATTACAGGTTTATGTTAGTTATTGCACGAGACTGATGCGTAGAAAATTCACTTGTATTTTTACAGCTGAAGGACTCTGGTCGAGAGGCTCTGAGTGAAGGACTCTGATTAAAGGACTTGATCGGAACGCTTGTCTACTTGAGAAAGGGCAAGGTACACGTGGGAACAAGACTGAGCGACGACACTGGGACCGAGATTCGTTTGATGTTTGGATCTACGTCGGTTGTCACTTTGGACTGACAGTGCGAACTATTCTGTGTTCAGGACTGAATTCCGTTGATGTGATTCAGGGCATGTATAAATTCGAACGATCGTGGACTTTAAGGACCTGGATATTAATCAGAACTGTTCCAGTAAGCTGTAACAAGTGGCTACATTAATTGGCCAGGAACTCGCAAATTATCAGGTGATCAAAACCCATGTTTGTCTCATGAAAAACCTGTTACGTTCTGTGATTGTGTAAATTCTTGTTTTATTCTTCCTATCTTCTTACTCTTATGAATATTTAATTGTGACCATTTCTGTAAGCGTTGATTGACGAAAGGTGCGAAAGGATGAAATCTTATTTTTCTAATCACTAAATACTTAGAACTGTTAACTACTCAATTTGTCATTTCTGATTATTGAATTAAGAATTACTAATTTGTTTCATTAATTGTAAAGGAGACAAATTGAGGAGAAAAATACTCTTTTCTAAAGTAATAAGTTTCTTTGAGAGATCTGCGAATCTCTGAGACCGCCTTGAGTGTAAACTAATTGTTATTCATTGAAATTTGATTTATTATTATTATTCTTTATTTTAATAAATTCTTGTTAACTTTATTTACTCACTCTTATTACGTAATAGAGGCAAATGTGTAGAGGGTGATGTCACGGGGATGGGAGGGGGTAGTCAGAAAATTTATTTTTGTTCCTGTGAATTGTCTCCCCCTTGTCCATACGTGTGAACGGGACACGCTCTCAGGTTCATCTGCGGGTTAGGGTGAAAGGTTAATTAAATGGTGCTGACAGCAAGTTTGTTCCCAATTGCTGTCAGGGCTTTTGCTTATTTTGTGTACACTTTCTCAATGTATTAATGAGCGAGTGGTACAATGTTCATGCTTTGTCAGAGTGTTAGAGAGTGTGAATACTTACTTTGCAATTTTACTTTTATACTTAAAATCATTTGTATGTTTCTTTACGTTAAGGTTGGATAGTCATTTTTACAATAGATAGAAGTTGTTAGTTAGTCAGATTTTAGTCCTTAAGTATAAATTTAGTTAGGAACTATTTTCTTAGTCAATGCACCCCTAGAATGAATGCACCAAAAAACCGAGAACAATGGCCTAAGCAGTCATGACTAATGAGTTTTTTTTTTTCTGGGAGGGAAAGAATAAAAGGATTCACCCGACCATTTTGAATCAGTGTGTGTGTGTGTATGTTCTGGACTACAGAGAGGTGTGAGGTCGTATATGGTTCGCCTACACCGAGTCCGGACCGTCTTTTCTATTCTCGTCATAATCGGGGAAGAAAGACCAGAATATCTTCCAAGTATTATACAGTGTTGGAGGTGTGTTTTGTCGCACCCAACTCTTTTATGGTAACCTGCGTCGGATGCCAGTATTATACGTTGGGACCGAAACCTGGACAGTGGTTGTCCATCAGTGACTTTGCGTCAAGTGCTGACGGGACAAGACTGGGTCGGGAGAAAGATATTCACCACCACTCATCAATATACCAACCATCTTTTAACTTCGCCCGCTATTCTTCAGCGAGGAGTTAGTTATACTTTCGGCGTTTATCAACGCGAAAGGGCCACCGGGTTTATCAGCCTGCGTGCCAGTCAACGAGGCCTGACGGTTCTACAACCTCAACTCGTCGTATGTACTTCGTACATTATCTGCGGTATCATCGTGATTTTCTTAGTTATTGGCCAATACCACTACGTTTATTTTTCGTCACGCAGACGTGCGTTTTCTTTTCCTTGAAATTAGTAAGTAGAAGAACTTTTCTCAGGGTGCATTCATTTAGGTAGGTTAGCATAGTTTATTAATTATTTAGGACTCTATTGAAACATTATTGACATTTCTTTATATAAACATTGATGATTGATATAGGGTATTTACCCTAAACTTTCTTTTACAGACATTTAATCTAAGTGGAGATAATTTTAGTGTTCATCTTTTGTGGTGGGATTTTACCCACAAATTGATATTAGAAATTTTGATACTATTTGATATAGTATTGCAGTTTTCACCGCTGCTCTTTTTAGTGTTGCTATTTGCGGTCATCACCGCCCTTTTCCGTACATGATTTGGTAGTATTGCGGTTTTCACTGCCAGATCTATTATAAATTTTGTTCGTCATTTTATTTCATTTATCATATCCATTGTTCTTTCTTTCTTTCTCTTTTTCCCCCGTCCCATGGATGCCGTGTGTGGGTGTTACCGAATGAATGACTAACACCGTGTGAGAGTTAAGCCCGTTTTTTTTCCCATTTTAACATTTTTTTTTTTTAAATTAAATTCTTTGTTAACTCTTCCTCAAGAGTTGGGCTTCCTTTCTCGGGTTTTTGAAAGTGTATGTTGGTGCGGTTGTTTGTTTGTTCGTTCCGTACGTCCCTCACACGACATTCACACGCCTGCTCACATACACTCATGCCGGTTTTCACATTTTACCCCACATCTCAGAATAAAGCTAATCCTAACCCCCACAAGACTATTCATGGTGTCTGAGTGTGAGAATGATCATCAACATCTGATCGTTCGATGTGATCCCGGCAAGTCGTGATTACTGGGTCTGACCCCCCCTACCCACCGAGGAGGAGACAGGGGCCAGCAACAATCCAGCAAACGCACTTACCCGCGACAGGTGACATGGGGGCTCGTAAAAATTGACGTAATATGCCCAAACCCAAGAAATGCCAAGACTACTATGTGACGTCAGCATCATGTCAAATAAATGACAACATACAGTGTGATCAACTGTTCAAGAACATTTAAGTTCCAAAACTGATCAAGATCAAACTCAAACCGTGTGGTAAATTGACTATTGGGCCGCAGGATAATACTCTGCATATGAGTCGCGATCGAATTGTTCATTTCTTTGTTTTTTAATTTAATTTAACTGTTATTAAATTTATTGTTATCTCACCTGTTGTTGCATAATTGTTAGTAGCATGAATAATGGATCTGATTGATTGGGGGCTAGAGCCGTAGTAAAGGGATAAAGAATCATGAATATTCATCTATAAATAAAGGGGAGATAACATTATCAATCAGAATAAGTCAAATAATTTATTTGGCTAAGTGACATGAATAATTGGCCGATATTGTGGCATTTGAGTGGAAGATAAGTCACTAATGTTAGGTATTATCTGTCAGGGTTTCCTCTAAATCTCTCCCTGATCCCATCTATAAATATTAAAAAATTAAATACAGGAAAGAATAAAATTTTAGACAAAAAGAATAAGTGAGAAAACAAGATCTAAATATAAACGTAAAAGGCAGTTTAACAAAAGCTTGTACGGATGAAGCACGTACTGCATCAGCAATGAGGCAAGGCAGGATGTTTTTCTGGGTCAGAAACACCGGTCAGTCGGAAGTCCGACCTGTCTATTAAAAAATGAGAACATGTAGAAAGACTGAATGAAAGGGGGAGGAAAGGGTGACCATAGTGTACGCAAGTTGAAAGGAGAATGGATGGGAGGAAATAGGAAGTACCAATCCTTCCTGTGATTGTGAATGAAAGCGTGGGCACAGGTTGACCCTGAGGTCAGACAGAAACTATAAAAGGACCCTCTCGCGCCCCTTTGCTTTTCCCACAATGACACCTAGATCGGTTTGAATGCTGATAAGTGTGTGGCGGGAGGCCTAGGTTTTAATATCTGTAAAATTATTGTGTGGATCAGCCAGAAGGCTTGATATAAAAAAGTGTATAATTATACTTACAGTTTTTCTTGAATATCCTTGGTTTTTAGCTGAAAACAGAAGGTAAATTGGCTGCTTTTAAATTACTTTAAATTAATAATCTTGTATGGAATGTAGTCTGAAATGTAAAACTAATGTATTCTATTTCAGCTTAGTGAGTACAGGAAAATTGATGTCAGTAGTCTCTGAGCCTTTTTTTTATTATAAATTGCAGGATTTTGTTCTTCATATTCTACGTATATCTACTTGGTTGTTGTGTGAATCAACCCGATACTTAGTTGCTGTGTGAATCAACCTGAGACTTGGTTGCTGTGTGTATCAACCATAGGTTTACCATTTGGAAGAGAGGTCAACTAGACTCTTCCAGCACGCTTCAAATGCCAGTTAAGTAAAGAACATACTTCTGGACAGGAGAGTGCAAACGATCCATCTATTAACTGTGTAGCAAATATCGCGAACTTATTAGGACTTGTGAAAACTTAGAGATTGGTTCAGAGAATTAGGAGAAGCTAATCTTCTCTGATAGTGAATTAGATGTGAGCACTGTGCTCAGCATAACATTGTAATTGCTTTATACTGTTATTTTCTTTTATTTATTTTTAAATATTTTATTAATATTCATCTGCTTTGTCAACTCTTGTTCTCTCCATTTAGTGTAGAATTCATTTATTGTAGCCATTGCATCTATCATCGTGTCTGTCTGTCTGTCCATTGGTCTGTCTGTCTGCTTGTCAGTGTGTTTGTTAGTCCATCCTGTTCATCATTTAAATGTGAGGTTCGAACCTCTGGGGGCTGTACACAAGCCAACGGAGCGACAACTTCAAAATTGTTGTGTATTTCATGACGTCCAGTAAAGGGGTACCAACATTATCCAATAAACCAATATTGATAACTAGAGCCTAAATTAGGACAGGGGTGTTAAACAATAACCGGACATGTGACACATTTTCTAAGTTCTCATTTAGCCAAATATGGTAATCAAGGTCGAGGAAAACCCTCCTATATTTCTTCCACAATTTGCGAACAAGTAATCGAAATTATGTATAATAATAAGGTTCTGTAAAATCCATAAAGCCAAGTACTTTTCTCAGAGAGTTGATTCGACACCAGACATATCTCACATTGACCAACTGACTGTAGAGCTTAGATATGTTGGAGTGTCAGACGGTGAAGTGGTAGAATGTTTTCTCATATTCATCCTCATAGCAAGCCACAATAGAGAAGCACTTGCCACCATTCTTTTGACCTTAAACAAATGCAGCACTGACATAAAAAGCCTGAGAGGGCAGTCTTAGACAATGCAGCAAACATGTCAAGGTGCTACAATGGTCTTCAAGTGCTTATGGACAAGATAAATCAGCTTGCACACTTAATTCCGTGCACAGCACACTTGCTCAATTTAGTTGGAATATGTGCTGTAGAAAGCTGCATTGCATTAATCTCATTTTTCAGGTTTGTGCAAGTATTGTGCAACTTTTTCTCAGCATCAACCCACTGTTGGGCAGTGATGCTTGAATATCTTGAGGACAAAGATAGCAAACATCAGCACGGCTCTGCACTAGTTTTTAAAAGTGTGACTGACACAAGGTGGTATGCAAGAGCCAATGTGATCATGGCATTATCCCATTGCTACAGTAGCTTTCAAAAGGCTTTGCATATCATTGCTGAAGATGTGAATCAGAAACCAGAGACAATTCATAAGGCCAAATGTCTGCTAAATGATCTATCAAAGGAAAATGTCATCATGGCAGGCTTCTGGGCTGTAATCCTAGACCGGATCAATGGAATCAACAAATCTCTATAAAAGGAAAAAATAGAACTTCAAATGGCCATCAATCTTCTGAATTTGATTTTTTAACATCACAAAGAGAAATGTTTGATGACTATGAGAGGACGGCATATAAGAAAATCAATGCACAATACACTGATGAAAGCAGTTGTGTGCTCCTAAAAAAAAAGACACCACTACGATACTGACAGGCCAGATGTGGAAGAGGCTGTGATTTGAGGAAGAGAAAAGTTCATGATTGAAACTTACCTACCAATATTGGATATGTCAGAGTTTTCCCCATCGTGTGGAAGCATATAACAAAGTTTATTCTCTATTTGGGTTCATCGTTGAGTTCCCATCGAAGACCGAAATTAAACAAGCTGCCCAAAGATTTAGAATTATCCTAAGGACATCTAGTTGGAGTTTGCAGATGTAATGGTTTATTTCAAGTATTTCATATCACAGTAGGAAGATTCTGATGAAACAGTGCCAGCATCGCAATCATACAAATTCTTTTCTGAAAATATGGTACAATCAACGTTCCCAAATGTTATGACAGCATTAAGAATTTATAGGTGTCTCATGTCACGAACGCTACTGGGAAATTAAACTTTTCAAAATTAAAACTACTGAAAAATTGCCATCAATCTTCCATGACACAAGAACAACTGAACTCACTTGTCATTATGGCCAATGAATATGACATCTTGCAAAAGATAGACTTCCAAGATATCCTGAAAGATTTCACCGCAAACAAATTGAGGAAAGTGAATGTTTATGTTTTGTTGGTTTATAATTTTTTTTTTAAATGTTCAATAACATTCAACAATTTTGTTTAATAACATTAATATTTCGTAATGTTTGTTTTTGTGTAATAAAATTGGTTTATTAAAATTAAAAACAGGAGATAATTTGCAAGGGGGCAGTGAGATTGCCTATGAATCTCCACAGGGTTAATCCAGCACTGTTTCTATTCTTAAAAGAAGTATATGTGGCATTTAGTTTTCGTTTATTTGGAATTCAGACAAACAACATATCTTTGGGGAAGTGTTACTAAGCTATGAGAAGTGTGAGGGCCAGAATATTGTAACAAATGGTGTAAGAAACATATAATTTACGATTGGCTATTTGGTTTTTCCCTGCAGAAACTCTAACTATGCTCAGTTCCTATCCCTCACCGCTGATCTTCTGCAGATTCCTCAACAAGTGTGTCTTAAAGACCAAGTGAAATGGAATCTAGGTCAAACATAGTTCGTGAACAAGGTATGCCCGAGTTACTAAGATACACAACCCAGGCCTTTGGGGGAAAAGCAAACAGCGGTTACGTCAGACATGGGGGTCAAATGGCCATCAATGTAATTTTCTCTGGTTCTTCATGTATATTCGTATTTGTACTGGTGACAGAGAAAGTTCAATGTTAGTAGTTTGCATAGCATTTCTAATGATGTTGGAGATACCGAGGAAACAATGACTGAAGAAGTTCATGTCATGTAGTTATTTTTCTAATATAGTAAGCCTACTACACATAGGCCCACCATATATTTGAAGTCATCGTTAAGTTCAAAGACATATTTCTATCAGTATTATTAAAATGAGTTGTGTATTAATTTTATATTAATGATGAAATTTTTAAAGTAGAGTTTTGTAATTGTCAGTACATATGTATATATTACATTTATTACTGAAATGTATTACTATTAGTGATAGTATTACACACACAGAGATTTGGTGATTCAATGTCACAAGTTGAGGCAAATTATGCTCATTTAATTAGCACTTTTTAAAATTGATACGTATATTACTGTTCATTTTACCTATGATGCAAATAGAGACATTAAATGCAATGCTCACTGAGAAGAAATAATGGGTTATTTTCGCATATTCTAAATATTTTAGAGTAACCAGTGAGCGATTGATGAGTCAGTGGAAATAATGCATTTGCAGTTCACATACAGATATGTGTTTTGCCTCTGACTCAGTCCGGATTTTTGGAAAGCATAGGTGTGCTTTAGCATATAAATAGGGTGGATCACGCCTTGATAGATATCCACTTAAGATGCGCCAATGACCAGTGGATTCTTAGTGGACCGGTTTCCCGCAACCGACAGAAGATTAAAAACACATTGATGTCTTAGAATATTTCACACTTCGCTACAGACCACCGACGGAGAAGGACGCGTTTTTGCTCACAGCCATGCTTCCCACTACAGGGCAATCATGCTATGGACTACTGGACAAAGACGGCGTCTCCAATCACCATTTGTACAACTGCACAAAGGCGAGCTACACCATGTGCAGAGAAATTGAAACAACCATCCACAGGGACGACTTTCTAATTTTAATAAGGCCATCAGAATTATATAGAGCTATAGACAATACTCTACAATCCTTACAGGGCCACTACCTGAACAGGAAAATGGCCAGCGTCGAAGCCAAAGCAACCTCCTTCGAGATTATTCAGTACTACAGAAACATGGGCGCAAGGAAAAAAGAAACACACAAGACAAAAACCTGGACGCACATGCATGACACACAAACCCCACCGCCGCGAAGCACCAAAGGCAAAGAAACACAGAGATGGACGAGAAGACAAGGAAAGAAACACAGACGACAAAACACAGCGAAAAGGAAAAAAACCAAGAAGACAACACTCACTACTGCCAACACGCAAACTGAAAAGAATGAAACGACCACTAAGGACACTCAAACCAGGACAGAGACAAAAGATAAAGAGACAAAAACAGAGCACACATCAATGAAGGATGCTGAAATCAACACAGACAACGTCAGTGGAAAAAATCAAGCAATTATCGCCTCGACACAGACAGAAAAGAGGAAAAAAAGAAACCGCCCTCCTAAGTGGGTTAGAGAACAACAAAAAATAGAAAGAACAAACAGGCAATACTCCCAACGCAATCATAATGACAGAGACTGGTTGTTACCCACTGAATTCCTTTGGTGGCTGTTCAACACCTCTAACCAAACACACCAGCTAACAAGGCACCCCGGACGTCCCCAGTACAGAAACCGATGGCGGACCGAATACAGCAAAACATCACACCAGAGAGGGACACGGTATAGAAATTAGTTTGGGGGGGGGGGGGAGGTAGCTACACCCGAATACAACTACATCATGGGGGAAAAATCGCCAGTCTGAAACTCGGTGAGAGGTCCCTTGTGCTCTGTAGAAGTACTTACGCACCAGTCAGACACGGACACCGGCAAATTTTTTTTTCTCCAGCGCCACCGAACACCACCGAGGACAATGCTGGAGTGGCCCTGAAGAGAGGAATACAAGAGACCCATACTGCACTCAGAAAATAATTATAATAATAATTAAAAAACAACAGCAACATTCAATGAGACGAAAAACGCAAGACAGCCCCACCCACCCGCACCCTGGACGAAGTGAAGGATGTGAAGCCCTGGTTGAGCTCCTCCAAAGGCGAGAACATCGTAGATGAAAGCCTTCAACCACACTCACCCAGGAGTAAAGAAAAAATTACAACAACAAACAGAATATTTCATATGCGTTGTTTAAAATGTCAACAGATTGTGTGTATCATTATCTGTTGATTAAATTATGTTTATGTGATGTACAGTAGCAATCAGAATGTATAATGCTATGTTCAGAGATGTACTGCGATGATATGATTTATAAACTGTAACTCATATGAGTATAGTTTGGAATATTTTATGGAATATTTTATTCCATGTTTCATAACTGTTGAAGTCCAATTAACAATTGTAAGATCGCCTAATTCTGATTGCTACGTGTGCGAATAATAGACATGTCTATTTTGATCCTGATAGAAATGGGATATTTCTTTACAGCAGGTTTTATTCCAGGCTTTAAAGTTAGCCTTATGAATAAACTGATTGCTAGACCTCACTCTTTGACCTAGTTGTGTACATCGCATCAGACAGCCGGAAGGGGGCACAATGATCACCATGTCCATGTGTCGGGGTTTGTTCGATTGAAGTAACCACCGTATAATATTGACTTGTATTGTCTACATAACATTCACCATCATTGCCCCTCGTATGCTCACAAACAAACGTCAGCAAAGTGTTCCCTGCATACAGAATTAAGTTGATTAACCAGTCAAATATCATTGGTGTGTCTGTATTGTGGATCTTGTGATAATAACTACAAAGTCCGACGTGCTGCTATCAGATGTCATTCCCCCCACATACACACACTTGCCAGAGACAGAGAGGCCGGTTGTGACAATCAGAGACCAGAAGTTTGATCTCCATGCTGATGGAACATCCAAAAGCAAAAAAAGTTATTGGCCTGCAGGTCATTTCAGCCCACGGACCAGCAGATCATTAGCAATTTCAAGAAACTCTACATTAAAGCACTAATCCAGAGATGTTTTGAAGTGGCCTTCAACACATAGTTAACCCGGAGAGAGTTTCAGAAAGATCAGTTTACTATCGTCCATTCCATAACTCTGATTGACAAAGCCGGAATGGACAGAGGAATTTGCCTTTGTGGAGAGAACGGGTTCTGCAGTGTGTCTAATATGCAGTGATAAAACTGCATCTATAAAACGGTCAAATGTAAAGCGACACTTTGAGACACGTCATTCTACATTTGCATCGAAATATCCTGTGGGAGACAGCAGGAAGAAAGCATGACAAGAAGAGTGCAAGCTTGTCAGCAGCAAATCTGTGTTTGGACCCAACAAGGTGACTTGAATTAGGCTAGTTTTGCTAGCGTTTTAGCTATTGTGAGAAACGGAAAGCCATTCACAGATGGGGAGTATGCCAAAGCATTCATGCTTGATGTTGCCAAAGAACTGTTTGATGACTTTTCGGATAAGGACAAAATAATTAAACGGATAAAAGACATACCTCTGTCGGCAAGAACTGTTCATGATAGTAGCAGCATGATGTCAAATCAAATTGAGGCAAGTGAAGGACATAAATGCGGCATCGTTTTTTCTCTCGCTTTGGATGAGTCAACAGACGTCGGTAATTTATCCCAGTTCAGCGTGGTTGCAAGGTATGTTGTCGGTGATACACTACATGAGGAAAGTCTTGCTGTTTTGTCTATGAAAGGCACAACAAGAGGGCAGGATTTATTCAAGTCCTTCAGTGAGTTCGCTAAAGAAAAAATCTACCAATGGATAAACTTGTTTCGGTGTGCACTAATGGTGCTCCATGCATGGTGGGGAAAAATCAGAGGATTTGTCGCTTTTCTTTGTGAGTATGAAAACAGATGCATCATAAGCTTTCATCGCATCCTACATCAGGAGGCGCTTTGTGCTCAGATGTGTGGCGAGCAGCTTGGTGAGGTGATGTCACTGGTGGTTCGGGTAGTCAACTTTATTGTTGCCCGAGCATTAAATGATCGCCAGTTTTAAAACACTGCTTGATGAGGTTGGGAATAATTATCCTGGTCTGCTTCTGCACAGCAACGTGCGTTGGTTGTCAAGGGGGAAGGTGCTCAGCCGATTTAAGGCTTGTCTGAGCGAAATCCGGACTTTTCTTGAAATGAAGAATGTCGAACTTCCCGAGTTAGCTGACATTGAGTGGCTCCTGAAGTTCTATTATCTCGTACAAATGACTGAACATCTAAATCAGCTCAATGTGAAAATGCAAGGCGTTGGAAATACAATCTTATCCCTGCAACAAGCTAGAACTCTTCATCGCCGACACTGAAACAGGTCGTTTACTACACTTTGTAAAACTGGGAGAGTTCAAAGATACGTGCACATCAAGTGACCCTGCTCAACATCTTAATCTTCAGCAGCAAGCAGGCTTCATGTCTAATCTCCTGCAGTCATTTAAAGCGCGCTTTGGAAAATTTCACAAGCACACCCGTCTTTTTAAGTTCATCACCCATCCACACGAGTGTGCAGTGGACAGCACTGACCTGAGTTGCATCCCAGGTGTCTCCGTCATAGATTTTGAGCTCCAAGCTGCTGACCTGAGGGCCTCAGACATGTGGGTGAATAAGTTCAAGTCACTGAATGAAGATTTGGAAAGACTTGCATGACAGCAAGCAGAGTTGGCAAGCCAACACAAGTGGGTAGAAATGAAAAAACTTCAACACGCAGACCAGCTGATTGTCAAAACTTGGAATGCGCTTCCCGTCACATACCACACACTGCAGCGTGTGAGTATTGCTGTACTGACAATGTTTGGCTCTATGTATGCATGCAAGCAGTCTTTCTCACATCTAAAGAACATTAAGACCAACCTGCGATCGCGTTTAACGGATGGAAGTCTCAACGCCTGCATGAAGCTTAACCTCACCACGTATCAACCAGACTACAAAGTCATCAGCAAAGCCATGCAGCACCAGAAGTCGCATTAATGGAAGAAATACTCATTATTGATTAGCAACAGTATAACAATGTTATTAAAAAGAATTAGAGACATAATTATTGTACTTTTAGTGTTGAAATTACACAAAATGCACACATTTACTTGAATTTTTAGTTTTAAACATAATGTATGGCTCTCACAGAATTACTTTTCAAAATATGTTGTGTCTATGGCTCTCTCAGACAAAAACGTTCCTGACCCTTGCTATAGATGATGCAAAATAATTTCATTGCCTTTAAAACCACAACAGAAATATGCTTGAGATATGTTTGTAATTTAACAATAAGTCTTTCATATAAGTTACCTCCTAGCAAGACAAAGAATAATTTTAAGGTAAAAATGAAGACTGAGAAGGGTAAAAAAGCGTAAAAAGATGATACAGATAAGAGTTACACAAAAATAACCCTAATTAGGTTTATTGCAGATTTACAGCTGACATAAATATGCAGGTTTAAAAAATATGGTTTAAGCATTAGGTCTGAGAAAATGTCACCTCTTGTAGAAAATTATGTTCCTCTGTTATATATTTCCACTTTTTAACTTTCTTCAGTTTCAGTTAAATATTTTTTTCTCTCTACTTAAAACTATCACAGTGATGAAATAAGCCAACAAAGCAGTTTGTAGTTTTATTTTTTTTAGGGCAGATGTCAAGGTCAAGGGAAGTAAGCATCTAAAATTTATTTTTTTTATTTACCTTTTTACCTCCCTTTGGCCTGGCGTGACGTGTCAGCTGATGTTATGGTCATTTTTGAGAGAAAGTGGTGTGACATTCATGCATTGCCAGTGCGTTTGCGAGCATGGATGCTTATTTCGTAATTTTGGTATTTTAATTAAAGTCATTTGTTTATTTATTTATGTTAGAGTTAGATAAATAAGTTAGCAATAGGCAGATGACGTAGTTAATTATTAAATGTACATTATATAAAAAATTTTAGAGGAACTAATTTTGTTATTAGAAGTGGATGTACATTAGTGTGATATGCACCAAATTTAATATAGGCAGCCATTAATCCACGTGCCTGCTTCTGGAAGGCATGGAAGACTTTAGCTATTATATAAGAGAACAAAAGGGGACATTTTATTTAGTGTGTGTGTGTGCGCCTGGTCTAGACTATACAGGAGCGTGAGTCCTTGTATTGTTTGCCTACACCAAGTTTGGACAATCCTTCTATCTTCATGACCGGGGAAGAAAGACTTGAATATTCACCTCGTATTGTATAGCGTTGGACGCGTGTTTTGTCGCACCCAATCCCTTTATGGCAACCTGTATTGTATGCCAGTACTCTACATTGGATCCGAAACATGGGTATTGGTTGGTAATCAGGGACTTTTGCGACAAGTACTGATGGAGCAAGACTGGGCCGGGAGGAGGATATTCTATACCACTCATTGGTTTATCAACCACTTTTAACTTCGCCGCTCTTCAGCGAGGAGTTGTACTTTCGGCGTTCATCAACGTGAAAGGGAAAGGTCACTGGGTTCATCAACCTGCGTGATTGCTTGTTTCATTCTTACTAGAATTTTAAAAGCATTTACATTCATCTAAATGCATCCAGTTTCATATGAAAATAAACCTTAATTTTCTAACTATCACCTTCAGTTTCATTCCTTAAAACAAGATGAGAGACATTAGCAATGTATTTTGACAAGCGCTGGCTAAACTAAACTTTGACTAGCTGTGATATTAACAGTAATGTATTCTGACACACACAAGCTAAACTAAACTTTGACTAGCTGTGCTATTAACAGCTATGTATTCTGACACATGCAGGCTAAACTAAACTTTGACTAGCTGTGCTATTAAGAACTATGTATTCTGACACATGCAGGTTAAATTAAACTTTGACTAGATGTGCTATTAACAACTATGTATTGTGACACATGCAAGCTAAACTAAACTTTGACTAGCTGTGCTTTTAACAGCTATGCCATAGACAAGGATGATGTGACCTATTATTCACCTCTCCCTTCCCAACTAAGAAATGGCTTGGTAAGAATGTGATAATAATTATTATTTAAGCAGAAGATAATATTTACTTAACAATTTGTCTTTCACTGAAGAGTTCAAAATTCCATGAAAAATTGCAGCAGAATAAATTCATCTCGTGACCTGAAAGATTCGTTGGAGAAGGTGGAGTCATACCAGGATGTACAAGGAGAGTCAAGAGTTGTCTAACATTTCACATAGGATGCTGTGCCTACATTGCAGGATAGTGATGAATGCTGGGTTTTTGAAGAGAAACGTGATATGTTGAAGACTATTTGGAAGTTTGCCAAAAGACACACATTGCAGGATAGTTGCCAATTTAAGCACAAAAGTCATCTGGTGCATGGAATCCAATAGCTGTCATTGTTGTGGTGAATAAATGAGAGTGAAAAATAATTAGTGTTCTCACTGTTTCCAAAATGATGATGACCAGCCTTTATCACAAAATTAGTCTGATGAAGTGAAAAAGTTGGATAATAAAACATTAAAGAATGTTGAAAGTGTTCTGCAAAAGCATGAATCAGAAGGTGACTCCTGCCACTGTCCTGGGATGTGTAAATTGTGTCTGTATTCCCAACACAGAAGTCACCTGCACACAAACAGTTGCTATACGTTACTGGCAAACAACAGTATTTTTCTCAACACAAAGTGGATTATGAGACAAAGAACTGACACAAGATGATGTTACCAGTGGCAAACTTTTAAATGCCAGAGATCCAACCCAATAGGAAACTTGTGTTTAATAATCAGCATGATATGGAGTCAGTTGAGTGAATTATTTTCCTTTATTATTTTTTTCAAATTTGATTCAGAGTGAACAAATGTGTTAACACAACAGTATTAAATGATATAAGGTTGCAGGCCTCAAATAGTCATTTGAATATACAAGTTATTATTCACATTATGAGGTCAATAAATGCTTAATTTTGATTCACTATAAAAATTTAAAATCTTCAGTTATGAAAAAGACAAAGTTAAAATTATAACATAAAGTATATTATTAACAAGGAAATGCAGAAGTTCTTTTCAAAGAATATATTTTACAAACTGTGCAAATACAGCTCCTAAAAACACGCATTCTGTTAAGTCAGGTAAATCGGCAGGACAAAACTCAATTAATTAGTCAACTTTATTCAATCAGCATAGTTTCCACATACAAACAAGACATACAAATTTACAATCATAAGAAAATAGAAACATTCAGCTTGATTTTGAATGTTTGTTTGAATTAAACAATGCTTTAGTTGTTGAGAAATCAGTGAATGAAAAGTAACGAAAATGTGCACTTTTACAAAAGTATAGCGGTTGGCAGGCAACTGTACCGCTACCTAATGTTAGCGATTAATTTTTTTTTTACTTTTTTTTTTTAAGGTTGGGTATCTTTATGCAACAATACAAACCAAGATGTGACTAAAACCTCTTTTTAATACTTTCTGTAAGATAATATTTGATTATACTGATATAGACCACTTCAGGTTATATGTAGTAATATACTTACAAATTGGAAAATTTTAAATTAAAAGCTTGTAGCAACAAGACCTCATACCCACGTTCTTAACAGCTTTGCAGCAATGTTTGTTAGTCTTAACCAATCTTGAGGCAGATTCATCAATTAGCAATATCAATAACTTCACTTTAATAGTAAACATCATAATGAGCAAGAAATTAGAAAAATGGGAACTGCTAAAATGTCTTGGTGGAACCGTCTATCAAACCAAGGCTTAATTTAACAGTTGAGAGTAGAAACATGGAAAATAAAAGTAAACAAATACTAACCATTCTAGGAAAAATGTTTAATTTTAATCATCTTTAAAAGAATTACATCAAAATGAATATTCATAAATAAATTCTCATTTTCTGCATCTTTGATCTTATTATTACTGAACTGCACTGATATTTAAATGTATTTATAATTCTCAGAAAAGATGGATAGTCCTGACAGAAATGACCCTCAACACAAAAAGGAGACAACAACATAAAAAAATGGAAAACTAATGCCTTTGTCAAAGATCCATAATTGAAATGATAAATGCCTAAGTTACTTGTACACATACAATATTTAAAACATGTTTTACCTGTTTAAATTTAGCTCGTACAGTCTGTAGTTTCTCAAGCAAGTCTGAATCATGCGGATCAGTTAGTGGAAATGACTGGATCAAATGCAATAAACTTTCTGCAACTTTCAGCACCCTACTGTAAAAGAATTGTTAAAAATTGTTAAGAATTGTTAAAACCAAACTAGTAAATTATTATCATAACACTCAAATCTCATCCTCATACTGCTAGTATGAAAATGCATCATAGTATTTGTACTATAAGAATGGTATACTGAAAAATAGTATAGTATATTATGTATTCAGGCATTAAACTAGTATGGTATATTGCAGGGGTCACCAACCTTTTTTATACTGAGAGCTACTTCATGGGTACTGAGTCATACGAAGGGCTACCAGTTTGATACACTCTTCTAGTTTGCCTTTATACATTATTAATAATGTGAAGTCTTAGAAAAGACCTACGGGCGACTTATGTGGTCTTTGCGGGCGACCTGGTGCCCGCGGGCACCGTGTTGGTGACCCCTGGTATATTGTATTGTCATATATCCATGCATTAGAGTAACAACTAACATGATATATTGCATTATTAATATTATGTATACAAATATTGTTCTAATATAAAATATGTATTTATGCATAAAAATCAGCTGTAAGCTGACACAGACTGTCAATGAAATAGACTGCATTTGAAGACATGACTTGCAAGATTTCCATTATGATTATGTGTAAAACAATGGATGATCCCAAACCCAGCTTATTTCTAGTACACGAACAGTCTAAATAAAACTAACAACTGGTAGAAGTGATACCTATTGCATGATCATGGAAACACATACTTCACACTGATTGGCTCATCTGAAGGACTAAGAAAATGCATGCATGGCAATGAACCAGTAGTATATGGTACAATGCCAGGCTACATGTGAGAGTTTAACGAACCATATTATGAGACCTGACCAGACATCTAGTTATGAAAACTCAAAAGAGACACTGCTTTATAATTATATGCTATAAAATATTTATTAGGATGACAAACAAGTTATATATATATCATAAGGACTTCATTCTAGAAGGAGAATTTGGGGGACCTGGGAGCAACTTTTAAATATATAAATATTATTGTTAGTGACAGGAATGTGTTCGTGATGTGTACTTATTTAACTGTCAAATCAACAATCTTAATAAATTTTGTACTTTTAATAAGTTTTATACAGAAGGTGGATGTGTGACTAAAAGGGTTGCAATTTTCAGTAATTTAAGGTAGAATTAATTAAAGCAAGATTTAACTCACCTTCTGTCTTTCTCTCCATTCATGTCTCGCATGCACACATCACAATTATGCATGAAATTAGTACAATCTTGCTAATTTCCAAACATTCAACAATTTCCCAATTCAAAGACTGTTGCATTCCCTGCCTACTTGATGGAATTCAATGCTGTGAAGCTGTCAATCCTATCATCCACCATTTTGGATTTTTAAAGATACCCATCCCCCTTTTCATGGCTGCCTTGCCTAATAATTCATATTTAAGTGACGGCAACATTTAGAAGCAGAAATATGTAGATTTAGAAAACAGACTTTGACTTCTGACTTACTCAAAAAATAATTTGTATTACAGGAATGAACAATTTTGAGCCGCATATTAGTGATGTGTACAGTCACAAGGGTATTGCTATAAAAAGCACTGCATGCAGTGAAGTGGAACTTCTATCCTCTTAGTGAGTCTTTAAATTTGCTCGGGAAAATTAATTTGATTTTCAGTCAAACTCACTATAAAAAAATCATCAAATTAGGAAAAGAAGAAAGAAATCATTAAAAAAATTAAAATAACAAGACTCATATTTTTATTTGTAAAGTATTTATTAAGTAAATAATTTAAATAAATAAAAGGTACAAATATCATTAAAAAGGACTGTAAATGATGAACGGGACTATTCTACAAATGTTCTGATCTGAGTCAAATCTCAGTAAAGGCAAAAGCAGTCTCAGTAGCCATTACAGCTACCAAGAAAACCAATGAATATTTATTAACCTAAGTAACAAATATTTATTAACCTAATGAACAGTTATTAAATATATTATTTCAACAAAGCCATATACCTGGATTTGGTTGCCAAGTCTCCATGTGAGAGAATGATCTCTGCAAAACCTTGATAAAATCCCAGCTAAAGAAATATGTAAATAAATATTTTAATTTTACACTTACAAGGTAGCACAGCACTCACAGAAAGAAATACTTTTACTACATATACCCTCCCAACCATGGAGGTATGCAATAAAACAAAATGTATTGTCGATAATGCACGTGTTATGGGTATTAATATTATTTGCTTCAATGTTTGCTAAGCATCTTAACACATTTATCACACTGCATATTGGGAAAAGGCAATAATGGTCCAACAACCAATATGGACAATCAGCTTGCATGTTTCACCAAGATGTGGTGAATACAGACATAATTGGAGATTGAGATAATTTATTAAGATTGTTGATTTGGCAGTTAAAATGATCATTATTAATTGCAAATCATTTTTCACAAAAATTGCTAATAGTAGTAATACCTCTGACAATAAATTGACAATAATTATATATTATTATAATATTCATTATATTTCTATGCATTTTGCTGATCATATGATTTCCATTCTATACTATCTATTCCATTTTAAATCTAAACAATATAGTTATATACCTTATGTTCCTGCTGTGTTTAGTGAGCAATTTTATTAAATGGAAGTACATTTTGTAGGTAGAACCAGCTATTTTTTCAAAGTTTTTGGAAATGAATGAAATTTACACCATATAACAGTCATGGTGAAAGAAGTCAGTTTACAAAAAATGGTTGCATAATCTTTCTTACTTTTTTTTTTACGCAATTTTCAAAAATGGGGGAAAAATGCTTTTTACGCGTATTTTACAATTTACCATTTTTGCATCACCCTAAAGTAAAAATTGATCATCCAACAGAGCTAAATTTTTGCATACCTCATGTATCCAATGCTGACATGAAGCCTGATTTATTCTGAGGCAATAGCTTTCTTAATTTTTGAGTTATTGATTCTCAAAAATGAGAAAAAACACAAATTGAGCAATGGCACTTTGAGCCAACACTGAAAATGAACCATATTAATGCATTTTTGCTTATTTTGAGTTCCATTTGACTTGTGTTTAAGTAATTATAATGAAATAACAACTTAAAAATAGCCGACATTTGTAGTTAAAATGCACTTATTGATGTCTTATGTTTTAAAATTTATGATTATTTAAAAATAAGGGTAGATGGCTAATTGAAACTTAGTGGCAAGTTGAAATAAAAACAATAGTATTATGTATTCTGAAACATGGTCCCTCAAAGTCTTGGCCAATTTTTACAAGTAAAATGAACCCTAACAATAATTTAACCTATTACCAACTCTTAAAAGATACAATGATGGGGTATAGCCTCACAAAAACTAAATAATTAATGCGTATTTGAGGCTGTTGCTATTGGCGCTACCCGTTATGATTAATTAATTTAAATGGCTGTCATTCGTGATCCATCATAACTTAGTTAATAAACCAGTGGGGAAAACTATCTAGGATTAATGTGTGATCATTGTCTGACAGATATTATCAAACATTGTTAATAAAATTTACAGCAGAATTTATAAATAACGACTGTTTAGAACTAAGGCCTATACTTGTCTACTCTCGCTCACGTTCATGACGATCTCGAACGCATTGCCGTCTGTACAAATACGATCTTTATTTCCGTTAATAAACCAGTGGGGAAAAACGATCTAGGATCAACGTGTGATCATTGTCTGACAGATATTATCTAACATTGTTAATAAAATTTACAGCAGAAATGATAGATAACGACTGTTTAGAAGGCCTATATTTGTTGACTCGCGCTCACGTCCATGACGATCTCAAACGCGTTGCCATCTGTACAGATACGATCTTTATTTCCGAAACCAGTGGGGAAAAACGATCTAAGATCAATGTGTGATCATTGTCTGACATATATTATCAAATATTGTTAATAAAATGTACAGCAGAAATGATAAATAACGACTGTTTAGAACTAAGAAGGCCTATATTTGTCGACTCTCGCTCACGTCCATGACGATCTCGAACGCATTGCCGACTGTACATATACGATCTTTATTTCCGTCAGATAGCCTTAAAAGATTATCCAGATAATTAATTAAAATCTTTTTACAACTGCAAGAGTTATAGTTAATTAAACTTAGTGAATTACTTTCGCAGCAGAGAAACAAGCACAGCCGACAACGCCATGGCGATCACGCGCTTCGTTTATGTTAGGCCTATGTTTACTTCGCGCACGCTTGGGTTGCACACTTTCCCGCTCTACGGGTTCCGCTACGAAAATGCCACTTTGTCATGCTATATACCATTTTAAAGAGGAGATTTTCTACTTTCTTCTGATATAAGAAAAAAATCTATATTTTCAGAAATAACCGTGCAAAAACGTAATTGAAAAATAGGGCTTTTTTCAATCAACTTTTACATACAATAAAAATAAAAATACAGATTCGAAACTAACACGGTTGTATTCTACATTCATTTTTCTTTAGTTTGATATAAGATACATTCTGATAGGACGATCGTAGCGGAACCCGTTTTAGTATTTGCAAGGTATATCAAAACACGATGGTAAAACCGGAGATCAAGATTTTTGCCACGGCCATTGAAACACGCCAACCGTACCTAATTTAATGCGATCGTACACGCTTCCACTCACTCTCTCACAAATAAAAAATACATTAATGAAAAGTTGAAAGATAGTTTTATTCAACAAACTATTTCACAAGCGTGATAAATACGGAACATAAACACAGCGCTTCTGACAAAATGGTAAATTTTTCGGAATTTAGTAGTTGTCCGCTATCGCCATATAGAGGCTGGTTCTACCTACATTTTGTTTTATATTATAATTTGTAATGAGAAATTCCTATTTGGCAGGATGTCTAATTTTTCCTGTTCTCTGTCGTCTGTGTGCCTACAAGAATCATTCAGTTGCTTTTCATTGCGTTTTTATTTTTATTTTAAGTGTATTATAGTTCGTTGCAAAATCATAACACCTTTGTTAGGTATGTAAAATGTAGATCATAAAATTGACATTAAATTAAATATAATTAACAAAATATTAATCACAAATTTTTTAATAATTTTTTATTGTATTTATAATGGGGTACGCATTCTGAACTTTAAAAAAATGTACTAAAGGAGAAAAAATGAGTGTGACTAAATATTCAAAGCTTATGACATTAAATTCATTAATATAATAATAAGGAAGCAAGTATAGTCTGTAAACATATGTTCTTTTAAGGAATGTGATGTGAAAACTGATTTTGTGGTGAGTCTTTATTTTAATGTCAAAATATGTATAGGGAGAAAATACAATATTTAGCACTGAAACAGAATCTTTATTGCTGAAATGAAAAGTATTGCAAACACAAATAAATATTCATCTCAATAGAAAGTATTATAATTTATATAAAAGTAAAAACATAATATTCACCTCAGCACCTATTTCACCACCTTTCTGGCTGCCGAGGCAAAACCCTTCTTTCAATCCCTTTCGTTTTCCATCTATCCATCCCTCAGCATAGCCCTCTTCTTGTGATCTAAGAGATATTAAAAATATTAAACCTAACATAACATTAAAGTAACATTATATACTGATTATTGTATTTGTAATAACAACTTTAATACACTATATTGCAGTCTCTGAAAATGTTTATAAAAAATGGGGGGAAAATGCTTTTTACACGTATTTTACGCTTTGCCATTTTTGCATCACCCTAAAGTAAAAACTGATTAATATCCCATTATCTGACAAAGCTAAATTTTTGCATAACTCATGTATCCAATGCTGATATGAAGCCTGATTTTTTTCTGAGGCAATAGCTTTCTTAATTTTTGAGTCATTGATTCTCAGAAATGAGAAAAAATACAAATTGTGCAATGGCACTTTGGGCCAACACTGAAAATTAACCATATTAATGCTTTATTGCTTATTTTGAGTTACATTTGACTTAAAGTAATTATAATGAAATAATTTAAAATTAGCCGACATTTGTAGTTAAAATACACTTATTGTCTTATGTTTTAAAATTTATGATTATTTAAAAGTAAGGCTAGAGAGCTGATTGAAACCTAGTGGAAGGTTGAAGTAAAAACAGTAGTAATCTAGTATTAAAATGTCTTCTGAAACAGGGTCCCTCAAAGTCTTGGCCAATTTTTACAAGTGAAATGAACCCTAACAGTAATTTAACCTATTATCAACTCTTAAAAGATACAATGATGGGGTATATCATCACAAAAACTAAATAATTAATGCATATTTGAGGCTGTTGCTTTTGGCGCTACCCGTTATGATTAATTAAATGGCTGTCATTCGTGATCCATCATAACTTAGTTAATAAACACGTTTTTTTGTGGAGAAAAACGATCTAGGATCAATGTGTGACCATTGTCTGACAGATATTATCAAACATTGTTAATAAAATTTACAGCAGAATTTATAACTAACGACTGTTTAGAAGGCCTATACTTGTCGACTCTCGCTCACGTCCATGACGATCTCGAACGCATTGCCGTCTGTACAGATACGATCTTTATTTCCGTCAAATAGCCTTAAAAGATTATCCAAACAATTAACTAAAATCTTTTTACAACTGCAAGAGTTATAGTTAATTAAGCTTAGTGAATTACTTTCGCAACAGAGAAACAAGCATAGCCGACAAAACCATGATGATCACGCACTGTTTACTTCGCGCACGCTTGGATTGCACATTTTCCCGCTCTACGGGTTCCGCCACGAAAGTGCCACTTTATCATGCTATATACCATTTTAAAGAAGAGATTTTCTACTTTCTATTGAAATAAAAAAATCTATATTTTCAGAAATAACCGTGCAAAAACGTAAATGAAAAATAGGCTTTTTTCAATCAACTTTTAAGTAAAATAAAAAATACAGATTCGAAACTAACACGGTTGCATTCTACATTCATTTTTCTTTAGTTTGATGTAAGATACATTCTGATAGGACAATCATAGCGGAACCCGTGTTAGTGTTTTCAAGATATATCAAAATACGATGGTAAAACCGGAGATTGAGAAAATGGCCACGGCTATCGAAACACGCCAACCGTAGCAAACCTAATGCGATGTACATGCTTCCACTCACTATCACACAAATAAAAAGTTGGAAGATAGTTTTAACTTTTATTAACAAATTATTTCATTAGCATTATAAATATAAACACAGCATTTGTGACAAAATGGTAATTTTTTCGGAATTTAGTACTAGTAGTTGTCAGCTATCGTCATATACTGATACAGTGATGGGACTAGAGGCTGGTTCTATCTACTAATACTATTAAGTATTATTATCTCTATCTATCGCTTAGTCTTGCCAACCGTTGGGGCACCTCTGATGACCTGACACAGAAACAGAATTAAGTAGGCCTATCAAAAAAAGTATTATGTAAACGTATTACTTTTAGTAGTTTTACCTTGAATCAGATTTTTAAAATTGGTTAGAACATACGAACTAAACATACAATCAAATTGCATGCGTTTCTTTTACAAAACATATTCAGTTCCCTATTTTGTAATTGTATTGGTAAGATTCCTTTATGAGGGAAAAGCATAGCAATCATACAATGCATTGTGAATGGAAGTATAGACCTATATACATGCATTCGTTCTAGTTCAAGTAGTAGGCGCTACTCTATGCTTATAAATAGTATACTTCATAATGGAACAATACAGCAAGTACTTCCCTAATATGTTAGCAATTCTGGAAATACTTCGCAACTTTACCTGTTTTCGTTAAGTATTATAGTTTCGAGAAAATCATCAGAAGCCATATCTGAGTCCATCTCTTTACAGCAATTTCGTTCATATGCCAATATTTAACACTCGTTCACCGCAGTACACATTGTTGTTGAATATGGGGAACGCTTCCGACTTCCGCCGCTTTCGCGAATCGACAGTTTGAATAAGCTGTTTTTGTAGTTTCTGCCGAAAGAAAATTTCCACTTACACTACAGAGTTATACACCCTGCAATTCTCTCTAAACTACAAGCCAATGTCGGTGCGAATACACTTATAATTATTTTGATAATTCCAGAGATCTTCAAGAAGCTTACCGTTCTACGATCATAGGGTGGCAAATCTACAACTGTTATTTCTAAATAATTAAATATAAATTAAATAAAGTAATAAATCTTAACTGAGTGTAACAGCAGCGTCATATCTTACTATTGGAGATTGTTTTAATACTGTAAATAGTGTAATATTACAAATGTAACAGTTTATATATTATTATTATTATTAAGGAGAATAAGAAAGTAAATACTTCTTTTTCTTTAATCAGGGTAGGAGGAAAGAGAGGGTGTCTTTGATAATTGGCCCTTTAGAGGCAGTGTCCCAAATCTTGCAGGCTCAGAAGTGACAGACTAAACATTTTTCTTAATTTCTAAGTATAACAGTACTGCTGCAATCTATTTGCATCTCGAGATCATTACATAAAGGTCTTTGTCAAAAGTAACATTAATAATTAGGGGTTGTATAAAAATGAATAGTATAATTATACTATTACAGTGTGTATGTGTGTGCAGTTTTGCCACCAGCAATGCAAACCTCTAGACTCCCTGAGAAATCAAAGCTGATAAACAATGTTCACATTGGTCTTCCATTCTCCGGGTACCAGCCTGATGAATATGACAATGTGATATTTATAAAAGGGAACTACAGCTATTGGCATTATGGATGTGATGGGCTAGATGACAGAGTAAGACACAACTTTGCTTTATTATTTTAATTATAGTTTTATTTTACTGTATAGATTCATTTTTAATATTATCAAAGATGAATGATTACTAAGAATAAGATTAAGAACATTTACACTCACATAACACACTGAAACACTCATACATTTTATATCTCATAAACCCTAATACTTGTAATAGTAATACATTATTATTAATCCTAATACATTATAATACTTAAAACTCTGGGGTAACAATGACTAACAGTTAGTTGATTCAGTACATATTGCAAATACTCATAAAAATTATTAAAGTTTTTTTTTTTTATTTAAGCAAAATTACTTCCACAAATGATTTTGTGTTTCAGGGCTGGGGGTGTGGTTATCGTACTTTGCAGACCATCTGTAGCTGGATTAAACATCAGCAAGCAAAAAGATGCTTCACAACAGGTTTACATAATACTCCCAACATTATTAAAAGTTCTGATGATCATTGTAGTAGTAGTAATGACTGCTCAGACCTTAAAATTTCTCATGAAATTGTTACAGATGCTCTCTCTAGCAAGAGTTACATTACTAACACTTTTAAGGACAGTGTTTCAGTTTTAGAGGACTTTGAGGGAAATGATATATGTGTTATTGGGAGTGGTGATGGAAGTTCTGCTGATGACAATATGAGTGCAATAAACAAAGGTGGCACTGCCAAAAGTAAGGATGATTACAGTTACAGTTACAAAACCAAAGATGATCAGTGTCAAGTTCCAAGCATCCCAGACATTCAAAATGCACTTGTCAAGATGGGAGATAAGCCATCTACATTTGTTGGATCCCACCAGTGGATAGGAAGTTATGAAATCTGTCTTTGCATTGACTATTTCTACAATGTGAGTGTTTACTTTTAAACATAGTGACTTTTAGTATTTATATAGATTGTTGATTATATCTGACCATGTAACATTTTGGAATGTTTCTGATTTAATTGATGTCATTCTGCAGGTTCCACTTTGAGACTGTTATAGTATTAATTTGAGTTATACCATTTGTATATTTTGTGCTTAAGAATTTATTGAGTCTGTAACTCATCTCAAAATTGAGAGCATCAAGTGTTGAAGATGCATATATCCACATATCTTTAATGTTCTGTGCCAATGTTGCATCAACAGTTTAACACATACACTGCTGTTTCATTTTTATTTTAATTATACCATTTCATGAACTGTATATAAAAGGAAATTGCAGGATTTCACTAAAATTTGCCAATGTCAGCAGTTTATTTTTCCAAGTTTTATTTTGTCAGTGTTTCAGATAAATAATAATTTATTTCTTATTTTAATTTAGAATTAAAATAGTTTATCATCACCTAATGTTTTGATTTTCCCCTTTATTTAAAGTTAAAATATAACCTTGGCAATTGATGGATGGATGGATGGAAATTTCTTTCCTAATAAAAGTAATAAGCTAACTTAAAATCAATTTATGGATTGTTCATTTGTTGGGATGCAATACAAATGGTTGCTATATAACCCTTATTTTTAAGACTAAGAGACAATTTACACTTTATCTTGTGCACACACACACACACACACACACACACACACACTCATACACATACACACACACACACACACACACATTGAAACCCACACTTCCACTGGGTCAATGGATGTTACTGTTAGTGTTAAGTTGTCTTATGAAACAATTTTTATATGAACCAATGAATAAAATAATTGTTGACTTCATAACAATTTTCTTTCAATTCTTTTCTTTTTACTAGCAGTTCTTGTAAGTATACAGTTTGCATCAAATTTAGTATTTTGTTATGTCACCAAGTATTGCAGAATTCTACTCTTGTGGCAGGTACCCTGTAAAATTCTGCACATATCACATGGTTCAGATCTTTCTGGCCACATGCAGACTCTACGTCAGCACTTTCAAATGTTTGCTAGCCCCATTATGATGGGTAAACATTTTTTTAAATTTTTTTTTTAACCTGCATTTGCTTGTTACTAATGTTAGGTTGGTAAAGAATTAATTTGACATTTTCTCAGTCAAGTTCCTGAACAGTGAAAGTGCATAACAGTTTAATTATATTACTTTTTAAAAAAGTTTAACAGTTTTCATACAGTCACTTTATCCCCTTCCATGCAGATTCAATTGTTTTTAATGCAGAAATGGCAGTAATGTTTTTAACTTATTATGATCTTTGCCAAATAATTTATGACACGGCCCACTTCATTTGTTTTAAGAGAATTTTTTTTTATCTATTTAAATAATATTTTGTCATAAAGTATATAAAGGATAAGTTCATAATTTGTTCAGTGGAACTTAACCGGCTTAATTTGAATTGCTTAGCTATTTCCAGATAAATATTGTAAATTATACTAAAATTTAAATTAATAATGTGCTGCAAAAGCAAAGAAAATTTCTAACCATATCAGAGTAGAACATTTATCCTCTTTTGCCTATAAAGTATAATTATGATAGTATCACCTGTATATAGAAACTGTTATTGTGCAATTAATATTATTAGGCTGTTAAACATGGAATATAATAAAAATACCAGAAAATTATTTTAGTGAAAAATCTAGACAGGGGATAATTGTATTTTCAGCCATCCTGCCTGATTGTCTTTGGGAAAAGTAGCAATATCCAGAAACTACAAACTGTTCAATGTTTAGCACATGTTTTGGTTACATTCTACTCAGCTATATCACCTACAATTGCTTATAGGGCATTTATTCTAGAAATCTATTTATAGTAATTTTTAAAACTTTAACCATTTTGTTAATAGGTTTTAATTATTTTTTTTCAACTACCACTGGAACTCATTTTTGCAGTGACCCATTTTCCCAAAACTATTACCAGTTATATTTTTCCTCTTTCTTTTGTCAGGAGGTGACTCAGACAATTCTTCAAAAGGTATTCTAGGTGTGTGTACCAGTCCTGCTGCCTTACTGGTACTGGTCAGTACTATTGGATTTTCAAAATTTTATGACATTGTCAGTCCCTTTTATTACTAAACTTTTTTAAAATCTGAGACATTCTTTTTAAAGGCTTTTATTTCTGTAAGTTTGTGCTGTCCAGGAGGTTGGCAGTTAACTCAGTTTTAAAATGACTGATGTCATATCATCATTAGTTTAATTTTGATGACTACATTGCATGTTTATGACAGTGAGAGGGGTTCATGTGTGTTGTGGCTTTTGTATTTTAAATCATATTCATTTTAATAATCATTTCATTTGGTTAATTATTTAAGGGAAATGTTAGCATGTGGATTTTATTATATATAGTGGTAGTTTGAACTGTGATCAAAAAGGAAGGCTTTAAGTTTATAGTATTTGTAATAAAATATATATTTTTTAAATGTAAATAAAGTGGTTAGGAGATTTTAGTATTACTATTAGGTTCAAAGGGTCAAATAATCTATCCCTGGCTTGTCCCTAATGTTGAAGGTATTTTATTGAGATTTACCTATTTTATTAAGATATTATTATGTTGATATAATTTTTGAAAAGTTTATAACTTGTTACTACATGTTATATAATCTGCTACCTAATGTTAGCAAATAAACCAGTTCGTTCTGTGCTAATTCTAACATTAAGATTTTGCATGCAATGCTCTCAATAACAGTTTAATTTGCAAATAAATCAGTTTATTTTGTACTAATTCCAGCATTAAGTTTTGGGGTGTGCTATCAATAGCAGTTTAATCTGCAAATAAACCAGTTCATTCTGTACTAATTCTAGCATTAAGTTTTGGGGTGTGCTATCAATAGCAGTTTAGTTTGCAAATAAACCAGTTCATTCTGTACTAATTCTAGAATGAAGATTTTGCAATGCTCTCAATAACACTTTAATTTGCAAATAAACAAGTTCACTCTTACTGTCAGCAATCAAGCGCTTTGTAATATTCTCAAAAGAAATTTACCTAAAAAAAAAAACCCCAGTTAATTCTATATTATAAATATAATAAACTCTTTGTAATGTTCTCATCAGCAGGTTAGTTAGCAAATCAAAGCAGTGCAATATGTATGCATATATATATAATAATGCATTATATATTTTTACTCTGTTGTTTTACAACCAGTTATTTATTTATTTTAACTTTTGGCATTATGCTGTCAGTTATTAATCCTTTTCTTTCATTACACTGTGCTACTGTACACAGTTACTTATTTTATTTTGGAAGCTGAGATTGTTCTAGAAAATATATGTTTATACTTTCAGGATCCTCATTACTATGGTGATGCTACAGACTGCAGCTATCTACAAAATCATGGCTGGGTTAAGTGGGTGTCCATTGAAGATTTTCACAAAACGTCTTTTTATAATCTATGTATGCCACAGTTGGCTGCCTTATAAATAAACGAGTTAAAAATCATTCTGAGTTTTGAATAAATATTTGTTTGTAATGTTTTGTTTATATGAAAAAAAGAAAAGAAATATGTCACATAATGATAAATAGGAAATGAAAACAGCAGAAAAAATACAAGTATATTTACTATTTTTTTATTTACCCACATTTATTTATGGTTGTTGTTTAAGATACATAGTTAAAAACCCAACAAGTTCCATAATGCTTTCACTTTATCTCTTGATTCTTGTTTAGTTAAAAGGCTACCACTTTGTCTTGTAAATTGTTATAAATAAACAACAAAAATCCCACTAAACAAAATGGATATTTCAGTGTTCAACGTAATGCTTACTTACTTGCAGGGAGCACCTCTGGCCGAGGCCAATTTCACACTGTAAATTAGGGATGGACCAGGTTATAAGTGGTGTTTGGGGCAGTGTAATGGTTAATAGTGTTATGTTTGTTTCATTTATTTGATTTTCTAGGTACTTATTCTTTTAGCTGTTGGATGGGTGATTTTGTTTATAAATTTGTCTGTTATTTTGTTTTAACTGATTACAGTTTTGATACTTAAATGGTCCTCTCAATCATTACTTTAGGTGGCTAGTCTTTGGACTTTAGCAAGCCCAGGACTGGTGGAATGGTCCAGACAGTAGTTAGCTTCCCACCACTAGCCATCTATTTTATGTGTGGAGGTGGGGGAGTGGCTTTGGAACACCTAGATATTTGACAGTGGATGTATTAATTTGAGGACTTTGTATTTATAATAGTTGAAGTATTGAGTGGCTCACTACCATCCATATCAATCTGCCTATGCACTTACTCTATTATTACCCGGGGGAGTTTAGTATCCCTGACGTTGTTAGTATGTCATTTTCTATTATACTGTCAGTGATCTTCTTTCTATTACTACTACTTGTACTAGTCTGCAGTTTTGTTTTGTTTTTATAGTATAGTCTACAGTCATTTATGCCAAAATGCTGACAGTGTGATGCATTTCTCAATGCAGAATTCAAAGGAGCCAGAAGAATTCAAGGAAAAATATCATCTCTACATTTTTCTTACACACTAAAGGTATAGCTTGCCGAGTTAGTCAACCCATTTGCCAGTTACTGTTAACACATCTCTCCAGTTACTACTAACTGATTTGCCAGCAGTAAACATATCTCCAGTTACCCCATTTGCCAACAGTAAACACATCTCTCCAGTTACTATTAACCCATTTGCCAGCAGTAAACATATCTCCAGTTACTATTAACCCATTTGTCAGCAGTAGTAATCTCTCTCTGGTTACCGTATTATAAATGGAATCTGAATGGCCAAAAGATTTATTTTTAATCAGCACACTGAAAATATTAGCCTGCTTCCCAAAATACAAATATTAGATCTTTTTTTTTTAATCAGCACATAGCTTCCCAAAATACACGAGAGTTACAAGTTTAACTTAACAAATTCAACTATTTGCTATTGACCCCTCAAAAAAATAAATATTAAAAAAAAAAATCCCACTCAAATGCAGAACAGTATGTCTAGAGTTGAAGAAGATAAGCTGTTCAACAATAATACTTTAAACTAATAATGACTTTATATCACAATGAGCAGTATTGATAACTAGCAAAAATACTTTGAACATAATGATTTTCTATCACAAGGAATAGTGTTGATAACTAGCAACAATAATACTTTGAACTAATAATGACTTTATATCACAGTGAGCTGTGTTGATAACTAGCTATGTCACCTGTCTGGTTTCCATTTAAGGACCCTGTCCTAATTTAGGTTCTAGTTATCAATATTTGTGTATTGGATAATTCCTAACATTAGCAACAGCCGGACTACCTAACTTATCCTCCACTCAAATGCCACAATATCAGCCAGTTATTCACGACACTTAGCCAGATAAGTTAGTTGACTTGTCTTAGCTAACAATGTTATCTCCCCTTTATTTATGATTCTTTATCCCTTTATTCCTGGCTCTAGCCCCCAGTTAGCTATTCACTCAGTTGGTTACAAACACTTATATAACAACATGGTGAGATAACAATAAATTTAATAACAATTAAATCAAATTAGAAAACAAAGAAATGAACAATTTGATTTCGCGACTAACATAGAGAGTGTTATTAGCAGGTAGCATTATATAGTTATATATGTTACAGCCTCGTGTGGTAATAGCGATTCTATGGGCTTTGTGGCGGAAGCGATAATTATTCTTTACAATCTCATTAATTAGCTTTGGCTAATTCATAGTGTAAATTATATAAGTTCCAAAGTTATAAAATCTTTACAATATATATTTCCTTCATTACAATACAGTTGATCATAATATAATTTAGCTAGTGATCCACGCAACGCGTGTTAGCTCTTCCGTGATAACAATTAATCAAAAGTAATACAACTTCATATAAATGGCATTTTCCACCACATTACAAATGTAAATTTGCTAACGCCACTTAGCTTTCTGTAAGGAAAAAATATTAACATTAGCAGCATTAAAATTCACAAGAATATTCTACACACATTTACAATACAAAATACAGGTATCAATTCCACAAAAAAGAATTTTGATTATAAAAAAACCAAGTGTATTACCACTATGTGTATCTTAGGCGCGGTCATAAAGGGACGCAAATCTCTATTTTACCCCTGGTAGGTCAGGTGCACTGTATGGTGGTGAATGCGTCTGATGCACGCCAATTCATTCAAGTGGTTATATCAATGGATGAAGGTCAACTAACAGTTTAGCACTACATCATTGCACGGGAAGCAAATGACCATATATGGGTGGTTAGTATCCGGTTTTCAAAGCATCCTTCACCTGTGATCTGGCCTATATTCTCTGAATGTGTAAACAGGTATTTCGTCAGCCTTAAGCTTAATCCCTTAACAGAAGCTTTCACAAATACGGAGGGCAGGGGAAAACCTGTTAATAATAAAGAAACAATTAATAAGAAGAAAAATAGTTATCAAAAATACATAATTTGTTTAATAGATCCTCACAAGCTACAATACTTTGAACTAATAATGACTCTATCACAAGGAATTGTGTTGATAGCTAGCAACAATAATACTTTGAACTAATAATGACTTTATATCACAACAAGTGTGTTGACAACTAGCAACACTTCTTTTAACTAATAATGACTTTCTATCATAATAAAACTGTGTTGCCAGCTAGCATAAATAATATTAAACTGTCCAAACAAATAAATATTTACTCTTACAACCTTATATAAATTATTAGTGTATCATCACATACCCGATACACTCCGTAACTCAAACTTTCTTAACACTAAAAATTTCCTGGCTTTTAAAGTCTTCACTCTAACTTTCATCCATTCTTCAATGCCTTTGCAATTACATGTACTTGAAATATTTTCCCCATAACTTTCACACACTTTATTCCTGAAATACAACCATATAATGTTGGCATAACATCATCTATATCTTTAATATATTTAGAATCCAAATACAAACAACAAATGAACACAAATATTTTACTATCAAGCACACAAAGTTATTTTCAAAAGCAGCACAAATCTGGTAATCTCTTGCAATGAACTGCCAAACATTTATTTACAAAGTTCTGATTTAAATTTGTCATTGGATACATCAAAATTGCCTTTTGTTTTCTTCTTGGTAGCAGTGAGTTTAGAATAACTGTCATGAAAAAGAAGTCACTTTTAGATGTGGTATTATCCAAATTGTGCAAGACTATCATTAATATACTTGCTCTTTTAGGCTTCTTACTGTGGCGTAGTAAATTTGCCTATCCCTATTTCTAGACTTAATTGTTATATAAATTGTCAAAGTGACCTGGCCTTAGGCACTCCTTATGATGGTATTTTTTGTGTCAGAGTTGGAGTAAACAACTTGAGAATATGCTAGAAAATTGCTGACGCAATCCAAATAAGTTCCAACTTGATGAGTTCGGTCATAAAGCAATTATTAGCTTATGGTAAGTTAACTGACTGATAAAGAAAGAATGGATTTGAATTAGAGAATGCTTATGTAATTGAACCATTATTTCTATATTCATTGACTACATTGTACATTATACTTGTGAATTTCAATTGATGCTGTGTGTGTATCTGACTAACAAAATTGTTGCAGGATTTGTAAGTTGAGAATGTTTTTAAGAGAGAAAGGAGTCTGGAGATTAAATATTCCTGAAATTTAGTGCTGCCTTAATTTGACTTTTGCAGAGCAGAGCAAGCCTTTTTGGTTGTCGTTTCATGATACAGTGACTACTAGATTACATTGGTGTGTGGATCCAGCGTTGTCATCAACTTATCAGTAAAATGTTGCTGTTTAAGAAGATTCATGTGAATTCTGTTCAAGTGCCAATATGACGGATTTTGGCTTGAGTTTGGTCTCGAGAATTCACAAAGATTATTTTGAATGTACCTCTTGGTGTGTTGAGTAAACGCACTTGGAAATTCAAGAATACCCCTTGTGCTTGATAGCACATGTGAAATTCAGGACAATTCTCTACAGCATGCTTGGAGAGTGCATCGAAGATTATGGAACAATTTTGTAATGTGTCTAGAAGGGGCACATGGACCCTCACTTAGATATGAAAGGCAGTGACTGGTTGCAAGCCACATGATTGTGAAACGTGCCGGCCACAGAGAGAGACGAGTGGTATCTTCTACGGAATTATTAATAATATAAATTAAGAATCTCATCACTTGTAATTAGTAATGAATGATTAATTAATAATAATAATAATAACCATTAACTAGGTGGCATTGACGTCACACGTACAAACAAACAAAAATTAATCACTTATGCTGCTGTGGCACACAATCTACAATTATATACATGCTTCTACATTATTTTTTTCTTTTAAATCAAACCATTACTATTCTGAAACTAATCTGAAAACAGTCTTGTAACTGAAATAGTCTGTAACTTCAGTTAAGGGACACAGAAATGCAAAAGTGAAGTGTGGCAGGTCAAGTACATGGAGAACAAAATGCTATGGTTAGATATTTTGTAAACTGTCACTTTGTCAACAAAGACTGTAAAATTAACTGAAAATAATATCATTTTAACAAAAATAAAACAAACCAAAAATGCTCTTAATTTCACATAATTTATGAATTTATTTTGGTCAGTAATCTTTGTTTTCATTGTTTGTTCAGATGGACTACCTAATGTTTATTTAGACCTATAATAAAAATATACTGTTTTCATTACCAAAAATCTAATCATATTTAAGAGTTTATCTTTTCTACTGTTTGCGTTTCTTTTAAATTTCATATTTAAAAGCTTATTTAGTCCAAAAATTCATTTTACTCTTATTGTATTTCAAGGTTAATTTAGTTCAGTAATAAATTATTTATTTACATATGTCAAACTGTATCTAGTTGTAACATACATGTATTTTTTTAATTTTTATTTTCTACTTCAATGTATACTTTGTCCTATAAGTAATCAGTTTTTTCATACTCATTTCTTTCTATTTAGTCCACTTCAAAATTTATATTGTCTAGTAATAAACTGGTTGCCTTCATGTTTTGAACTGGTTTTATTCAAGTAATAAATATGTTGTTTTATTATATTGCAGTTTATCGATGCTAAAAGTATTTAATTTAGTAAGAAATTTATTACATTTAGACTTAGTTCAATAATTTGTTGCTATCATAATTTTAAAAGTTAATGTACTCCAGAAATATTTTCTTTATTTCGTGCATCAAATCATATTTAGACAGTAATATATCCTTGATATGCTAAACTGTGAAGGCAGTGCAAACAATGTCAATACAAGAGTATGTCAGGATGTTGAAAAAAAATGAAAATGATAAATTTACTCAGCTATGAACTAATGATAGATAAATCAAAATGAAATGAATGAGTTCAATGACAATAATATTATGACATAAGTGCCTATATATATATATCAAGATAAGAACTTGATTAATGAAATAGTTTAATGGTAAGATCATTTATATACATAATTTAAAGGCAAAATGTATAACATGAACATTCATTTGCATCCTTGCATGACTACTGTACAGAATTATGCACAAACATCAGTAAAGAAGATCCAAGAGATTTCTTTCAAAAAATTGTATATGAAAATCAATAACATAAGTTTAAGAAACAACTTTTTCAGCCCTTTTTTATGTGTAGAGTTCCAGGCTTGATCTGGAGCAAAATGATGACTGCAGAGATAGTTTTCTTAATGTATGAATCGTGCAGCAAAGCATATCAATATCATATATTTTATCAAAAACATTTTAACAAATTTTAATTTTTAGACTTAACACAAAAGAGAGAACCATATTTTTTTCTTATAGTTTTGAGGGACTATATATGTAAGTAATTACACTTTAGTGCTTATCACAGCCAAATAAGTGGATCAGAGTCAACAACAGCAGTAAGTCATGCACATAAACAGTCTATGGTACACTGTTCAACTGATCATATTGCTTAAATCAGTAGATTGTCCATGTGATCTGTTTTACTTTGGATGAGCCGGCCACCATAAGTTCTTCCAGTGCCATCCTGGCATTCTCTGAAATAATATTTTTAAAAGTAGATGTGGATGACAAAATATTTATTAATATTATAGAAAAAACATGTCACCATTTTTTTCACCTCCCCATTTATGCATCCACCCAGAGGAAGAATGTTCTGTTCTGGCTTTGTGGAAGTGTTGCAGCTAAATTCTACACAATTTGTCACTCAGAGGACTCTCTGAACATTTTCTGACAGTTTACGAAGACAGATTCCATGTAATGTCTTGTGATCATATAATAGATGGTCAAAATTAGAATCTAGGGTGAAAACTTCTTCCCCAATAACAAATCTTAAGGTCTTTTTTAAGAACAACATATTAGTACTAATGCAAACAAATGCGAATTTCTTCTCCCCACTTTCTTTCCTACCTTCCCTAACCAGTTTTATCCTATTTCAGCTGCACATGCTATAACAATAAAAGAAAATGTAATTTAAAACTATAAAAAAAAGTATTTATATTAATATAGATCATAATTGTATGTACAGTTCCAAACACTTTATTTACAGACTAAAGCCTTAACAATTAGTAGAATTGCATGATCCTAGTTTATTAATACCTCTAGTGGATGACCCCCATTTATAATTTATAAGCCAGGAGAAAATTTAAAACAAGAATGAAAACTACAATATAAATGTTAAAACTGTTTATGTTTAAGGATCATTATAATAATGCTGAAGAGGCAGGGCATTTATATCAACAGTCAATTAATAACAGTTTGCATAGTCACATGTCCAGATTGCATTTGATGAGCTTAGTGTGATTCCCTTCTATTCATTGGCACGATCTTCACAACTATGATTTTTAGTGAGTGCTACCACGCATAATTGAAATGATCTTTAAAACTTGCTTCTTTCAAGTGTAGATGCAAGCATTTGTGCACTAGAAAGGACATTATATATGTTTATTTACATGAATATGATTTGATTAAATTATGAGTGGACATACTATTACACATTCCACCCATATGCAGATATAGGCAAATGTTAATCAACATCACCCCTCTTAGTGTATGTTGAAAGGATGGTACCTAAACCAGGAAAAGCTACAGGAATATTTTCATAATAATGTGTTACATCATCAGATTTCAATAATATTAATTAAGTTTAATCATAACCATACACACATGAAGACACTCACAGGCAAAAACTGCTTCAGTAATAATTCAATGCTAATGTGGTCTGCCAACATCCAGTATTATATCATCTCTGTTTTCAATAACATTGGTTTAGTTATAACAACTATACATCTTGGGCAGATTCATAGTGAAAAAATGTTACAGTAATAGTTAATATTAGTGTGTTATGCCAGCATTACATATTGCTGTTTTCAATATTAGTTTAGTCATAACAACTGCACACCTCAGATTCATAGTGAAAAAATGTTACAGTAATAGTTAATATTAGCATATTATATAAGCATTACAGTGTCTCTGTTTTCAATATTTAGTCAAAACAATAGATTCACAGAGATAAATGGGTCATGATTGTATACTTTGATAAGTTCCTAAAACATTCCATGTGGTTCTTTGAAGAGTTCTGACAAAAGAGTATTGTAGATGACATCATTATAGCCCATTGGCTACCTTGTAATTACCAAGATTAAATATTAGCAGTAAATTTCATTTTATCAAGATCAGCCATCCTAACAATCAAGGAACATTAAGCACAGTTTAATAAACAAAGTAAAAATGCCTAGAAATACTAATACATGTAAATAAAAATTAGTCATTCAGAATCCAAGTTACAGTAATTCAAGTTATTGAGATGTGACTGCAATATAGTTTGTACATTCTGTTAATATGATTATGAGATGAATTTTTCCTGACCTGTAATTTTGGGACAACCATGAAACAGGAGAATGCTGATTTGCGGACAGTACTGAATGACTGCTTCAACTGCCTCATCAGTCAGGAGGGTGCAGCAGTTCATGTGAATTTCCTTTTTAAAGAAAGAATGCACATTGCTTAAAAATAGTACTTTGCAAAAATTCTTACACAACAGTATTAAAATGTCAATATTTTGTAAAGTAGCCAATTCAAAAATAAAACTGCCCATAAAAGAACAAACTCTGAACTTCACACCAGCATCCAATTTCATGGCAAATACAAATGTCGAAGATGAAGATTAAAGATTGAATGTCTGAATGGGAGATATATAGTCCTATAGGTAAGGAGAGAAAAGTGGATGGTGGTGGAATTGGGGGTATATTTTTATTGAATGTTAGGATGATTTGGGGGTATAATTCTGTCTGGTGTGTGGCAAATTACTTTCTGATTTTTAATTGTCAATGGATCTTTAGCCTGGGACTCAATTTATATTCCCATTCAAAGCATTAATAACAATACCAATAACTTCAGGTTAGGGAATGGTGAAGGGTCATCAGTAAGTTTTTACCCTGATAAGCAATCACCGCTAAGTTTTTCACCCATACATGTAATCAAATATGATCACTTCAGTGAGCAGTTAATTAGCTATCTTCTGTGCTGCAGTATATAGTTCTTCTTATTTTTCAACAACAATTTTTTTATATATATGATATACATTTCAAACAGATCTGCAGTGTATACCTTCCTACCAATATCTAATTAAATGTCTGTCAAACTACAGGAACAACATTTTTGAACATCACATACCATGGACTCTTACTTAATGACTGGGTCAACATACAATCAAATCACTTTTTGTTGAACTCTATAATAACACAAGGTTCACCGTACGGGGTAAATATGCACTTTACAATGGGCTTATGATTACAAATACAGACAATCCCTGAGTTACAACAGAATTCAGGTTTTTCACAAATTAAGTCAATTTTCAAATAAGTAAGATTTTTTGTCTCCAACAGCAGTCATGCTAGCATCTATCATATATTTAACCATTCTCTGGGAACCTGTCTACCGCCGTGGTGCAAGACATTTCTCTAAATATGTTGACAAAAGTAGTGTGGCCTGAACTAAGTGCCATTAAGGTGATTTAAATATATGGACAGAGGGCTGTAAATTTGAAAACTTGGGGACCACCTGTATTCCACAATATGAATCTATATAACAGATTAATATAATATAAGGTGGTCCATTGTACTCTGAATGTTAAACAACTTATGTATATATATCATAAAAGTTTGCATTTCATATAAACAATAATTAATTTATTTTTCTTCTTATTTTTTTGTTTAAGTGAGTAGCTTTACAAAAATAAAGATTGAAAGATTATTACTAGCAGATTAAGCCTATTAAAACGACATGACTTCTGGATTGAATTAAACTTCTGTCAGTACTTGAGGAACTGAAATATGTCACAAAGTCTTGAAAGATTATTACTAGCAGATTAAGCCTATTAAAATTACATGACTTTTGGACTGAATTAAACTTCTTTCAGTATTTGAGGAACTGAAATATGTTACAAAGTCTAATTTTGTAAATTTATTACATTATCATTCAAAAGTTCTTTAATCGAAACATTCCATTATAAATTCTCAGCGATCATTCCTAAGTGTTCCTTGGTTCTGTTTGCTCAGAAGCACAGTTTAAATTATTACCATCTCTTGTTCTTGTTAATACCACAAATAAAGATATGTCAATGAAAAAGGTTTTGGCCTCAAACTCCTATATGATTAGACAGGAACTTGGAACTTACTAATTGTGATTATAACTGCCATTATGATAGAAAAAAGAATTTCTTATCAACACAGATGGCAAGTTCTCAAATGGAAAACAAATTATTTCTTGGAATAAATACACATTCTCAGCAATGTCTTCTAACCAAAATCTCAGCATTCCAAAGAATCTAAGGATATTTGCTAACTTCTCTAAGTTCAAGTCTATTCATCACTGCACAACTGCCAAATCCAAGAGCCTTTTACGGAATTCTTTATGACTGGATGGTCTCACTGCTTTGACAAATGCCATAAATTGACTATGTACATTTTTTTAAATGTTAGCAGTTCTTTTTATAATTTTTTTGAAATTTCCACCAGTTCCTTAAGAACACTGGCACTGTTTGTCTAAAATCTAAACCTGCAGTTGTTCCCTTTTTAAAAAAGGAAAAGAAATTTCAACCAGGAGTTGTTTGTTCCCTTTGTTAACAATGGCACTGTCTGAATTCTCCACCACCAACTACTAGGTACAATCAAGGTTTCTGATTTTATGTTTGTGGAAGACCCAAAATTAAAACAGTAAAAAAATTCCTGAAAGTAAGACCATTTCCTTACTCTTTTTCACATATTACCAATTTTTAAGACTCCTGAATTCTACACCTGCATGGAAGCCTGTTTTATACTCTAAATTTAAGAGAGCAAGAGCAGTTTATATATTTGGCACATCTTACCTTGAGACTACTGGAACATTTTCCACTAACAAGACTCAGCACACCATCATCAGTCACCTGCTCCGAAAGAAATGTAATTCAAATAATTCTGATGATGAATGGTATATGCATATTCTTCGTGCTTATAAAAAAAAGTATTTACTGTAGTTTAAATGGAATGCAGAGTCAAGTATTTACATTATTAAACAAACTTCACATTGGTGTGCTAATGGAGTAAGTATGATTCATAGAACTGTCTATTTTTCTCATGAAATATATATATAAACATGTTACTTGTGACAACAATTAACACAATACTGTAGCTTTTGAGAAGTTGCATGATCTGAGGTGTTTTGAGTTCTGTCCCAGTGCCTGAAGTGATGCATCCGTCAACAGCAAGCAACCCCCAACGTTCAATTCAACCAGTGATGTGCATTTCTCAGAGACACTAATTATACCAGCATCTGTAAGGTTAATGCAGCGACGCAGAAACAGCACCTGCAGATTGGGACAGCTCTCAGACAAACTGGTCACACCTTGGAAAGAAAATGAAAATAAGTAAAATAAATAGTACAGATGGAGACTAACTATCAGGGCAATGCCTATTTTGACTAATAAAAATGTATAATACAAATGCAGACTTCTAAAATAGATCGAGACTTTTGTTCATAATCCAGCATTTATTTTTATGGCAAAAAATATTTTTTTAATGATATACCATACAGTGAGTTCTGTTTACACAAGTTTTGTTTAAGCAAATTTGAACTTAAATGACCTAATATTAGGCATTTTCATTTTCCTTAAACTCAACAAGATAGGACCTAATATTAGGTGATACAAACTCAAGATAGGACCTAATATTAGGCATTTTCATTTTACTTGTGAGTTAAACTCAAAGAGACATGACCAATATGTTAGGCATTTTCATTTTACTTGTGTACCAAACTCAAAGAGACATGACATGAGAGTGAGAATATGATGACTCAGTATCTCACTTATGCTGATTCTCATATTCGAGTCACTTAATTGTTAATTATAGTGTCAAACTAAGTGCCCCTGTATTTCAACACACCGACAGTGTACACATACGTACATATGTAATGAATGGGAATATCCTGTTTGATTTATACAATTAATGATTAGGCAAAGGTCTTGGGAATATTTATATAGAATAAAGGAGAGAACTCAAACACACATACACACACACACACACACACATGCATGCATACATACACTTTATCATCTGAATTTGAGAAAACCAAAAAGATCCCCCCGAAATAAAAGGTTTTTTCATAGAGGTCATCTGTACATCAAAGCTCCATTTGATATCAAACATGCCCAAAGACAACACATGCTCTACCCACACCATACAGGTGTGTTGAGTCGGTCATGTCTTGGTGCTCCTACCAAGCAGAAGAGTTTCTGCTGCACACTACTTTTATATTTTTAGTTTTGTGAATTTGTGACTTAAAGAAATTACCTGCATTTAAAATTAGCTTTAATCTATAATCAACTGCAGTAAAAACATAGCCCTAACATATCCATAACAGCAAATATTTATATATAATAAACCATCTAGTTATGCCTGTTATGGTGTTAATATTTTAATATATATATATATATATATAAGGTGTTAATACATTATTATTAATTATCCAGTTTATGTGTTAATTATTAATTTCGTACAATATAAACCCTACAGTTATGGTATAAATATTTTAATTATATTAAAGGTGTTAATACATTATTAAGTATCTATTTTTGGTGTTAATGTGTTAGTAAATTATAAACCATCTAGTTAAGGTGTTAATGTATATTTCCATCATACACTTTCTTTAACATCTTGTTCATTTTATATGCATTTGAACAGATAATGAAGTAAACATTTGCAATATGAAAAGCAAATGTAATAATTATATACATATAGTTTTAGTAAATCTTTTTCCATCCTCTTTCAAGTTAAATTTATTTTAAAATATATTTAAAATAATTTAGTTAACTATGGAAGGATGGAATATCATTTTTAAAATTTATGTACAATCTGTTTAGGACTGTTATTGTGTTTTAAATAGCATGTAACTTATAACCTCTTTTAGCTTAAACTGCTGAATTAATTTATTTTCAAATGACAACTTTTACCTGCTGATGAAATGCCTTCATTAGACTCTTTGGCTGAGTTGAGATCAATCTTGCGCAGATGTTTACACATGGGCAGCTTTGCCAGACAGGCATCAGACACGTGACTCATTGACAAGTCAAGCACTTGTATTTTATCACAAATAACCTGTCACGGATTAAAAAGCATATATATATGTGTGTGTGTGTGTGTGAAGGACTTTTACTTTTAGACATTTGTTTCCAATGAATTATTTCTGGCAAGCATAACTAATATCACTTCTTAAAGAGTTTTGCTCTCTGTCATACTTCTTACATTACTGCAGGCATATGCAGCAAGTCTTCATGATACACACTGCCAAAATGGACTTCTTTTTCATCACAAATTATCTATATTATAAAGCCTGAATAATATTACTCATTAACACTGACAATTCACACACACAGTTATCTTACCCACAAGGCATAGCCCATTTACACACAAGAGTTATCTTACCCATACTCCATAAACTAACCAAAGGCATAGCCTATTCATACACAAGAGTTATCTTACCCATTGCCAAGCCTAAGGCATAACCCATTCTTACACAAGAGTTACTTTACCCATAGCCAAGCCCAAGGCATCCTCCTCATTCACACACAAGAGTTATCTTACCTATAGCCAAGCCTAAGCCATAGCCCATTTTTGGTGTTAATCATTAATGCCTTGACAATGAGGAGAGCATCAAGAATATCATCTGAGTGCTTAATCTTGTTTTAATTTTTTAAGCTTTATAATCTTTTACAATATCAAGCTTAACACAAGCCATTAAAGGCAAACCAGAAAAAAATTATTTCCAAATACAAATATACTATTCAAAATAACTTCAAACTCAGAATATTTTACAAATTCCATACAACAGGTGAACTGATTTACAAAACTACAACTTTTGAACTTATATCATATGAATTAATTTAGATAACTAAAATACAGTGTATCCACAAAGTCTCTTTACAATTTCAAAAATTAATTATGAAGGCAATTGAAAAGATATCTTCATCAGATTTGTTCTAGGTACTCAGTGGTTATCAAAGTTTGTAATCACATTGCATTTGTGTATTTCATGTACCCTGTTGATGAATGAGGTATTGTGAAATGAATCCCATACAAAATGGCTACTCCTCAAGAGAAGGCAGTGTGTATCAATCATGGTTTACTGAAACAAAATTGAATCTGCAGACTCAGCAAAACTTAAGAACTTAGTATGAAAGAGATCCACTGTTACATCCATCATTCATGCATGGCACAAGAAATGTATGGAGGCAGGGACAGTATTCGATAAAGGGAGGAGTGGATGACCAAGAACATCGATGTTTTCCTCCGAAAAAAAAATTAAGTTGGGGAGTTTTCAAACTGGAATAATAAAGGTTGTGAATATAGTTTAAAGTTGTTAGATCTGAAGCTACCTAAGAGAAGATTATATTGTATGACGTAATAGCCTATAGTACATCAACAATCCATCTAGTATGATATACAAAAACATATTAACTAGCCATGAAATGTATGCAAGTGCAAGCAAGCAAGTGTTTAGAGGGAATCTAACATGGCTGGGAGAAGCACTATGTTTTAACAATTTTTTTTGTTTATATATATAATGTTAAAATTTATATGATTCAAATGTTTTATTTCAGGCTTTGTTCCACATTTATCACTCGTTATGTAATGCTTTGCTCTATGTGACCACATACCTTGTCAATATTGTCATCAGTGATGAGACCACGTTTGCTCATAAGATGGAGACAGGCCTGCTTCACTGCCACTGGTGCTGTTAACAAACTAGACTCATGCCAAGGCAAGCTTTCAACTACAGCCTGCGTGCATCTGTCAAAGTGTAAAAATATAAAAGTCCAATAATGTACTTGGCATAGTACCGAAGATCCACTACTGTCTGTTGGTGAAACAGACCTGGGTCTGATAATCAAAATCCAAAGTTAATTTAACCTTGCACATTATATTTATAATCACAGGAAGTTATCATCAAAGAGTGTTCACAGGTGAAGAATGAAAGAGAAGAAAGTACATTTTATAACACTTAGTCACATGGAAAATAAAAAATGCACAGAATAACAGTATTTATCATATCAACACATAGAGAGCTATAAAGGGTATTTCACTATAGTATTTGTCAACTTGCTAATAAACCTACTATTAAAACAATCTAACAAGGCTAAATCAGTGAATGTTGATATTATTTTTTGTTACTTCACTACTATATGGAAAAGTATAATTCCACTGCAATTTGTATTCCCTCTTCTTCTGAGTGCACATATCCTCACATATGCCATGCCCTTTGGTTCTGGATTAAATACAAAGTAGAAATGGGAATACCTGGATAACCTGTACAGCTAACTAAAATGTGTCCAACAGGATCTCAGTGAGACAGGAAATATGCTAAAACTGCTCAGAATCTCAAGTGTGTCTGTCTTTTTTTAGAGGGGTAGAGATAATTATAAGTTCATTTGTATAATTATGTTAAAACAAAGTTAGTAGCTAAAATATATTATAATAAATATATATTGATTTTTTAAAATATGCAGAAAATAAACAATTCTAACCATAAGAGATAAAGACTAATTAAAGTAAGCCTATGATATGCCAATAAAAAAACAAAACCTTAATTTTGCTTTAAAAAATATCTGATTTGCAGATGAAAATTCAAACTTTATTAAATATTAATGAATTAACACTTTCTCTCTCTCAAAATTTTGCAGTGATTTTGTGTGCTGCTATTCAAACTATATTACATATCTAATATATCATGCATTAATTCTCTCTTAATTCGAAACTCTAAACATTGTTTGACTAAGAGTATTTGCTGCTAGTCTTGTGCGCGCGCGCGCGTGCGTGACTTTAAAATAGTGTATCAGATAAAAGTGGATTTTTTTTTAATGATTGTTTGTTGGTGGGAACATAGAACAAAATCAAACAAAAATATTACAGTTATAAGTTATATATTTTATAGTTCCATAAAATAATATTGAATATTTTAAAAGAGTGAAGATATTGTCCAATTTACATGAAATAGTCATTACTAGATATTAAATCATTAACGACAAATCCATGTTAGGCCCATTTATTGCAGACTATGCCTTATTAACAAACAAAAAAAAAGCTTCAACGCTTAACTTTTTACAAAATAATTTGTTATCATTTTTTAAACCAAAAAGAATTTGAAAATGATTAGGCCTATTGATATTTTACAGTTTATTACTTTTGAAACAAACTTAATACAAGAGATAATAAACACTATATAAAAATAACTAAGAATCGCTTTCTAAATCGTTGTAATTCTAATAACGGGAATTTTGTTTTTAACTTAAAAACTCAACCTACGTTTTGAATAACGACTGGACTCCGAGGTCCCCCCATGCACAGACTGTTATTTGTGCTAACGCCATATCTTGACAACTGTTGACATATAAATATTGACCAATCAAAATTTAAAACAAAGTTTACTTCGTACTATCTGCTGCAATTAGTCACATGACCATAAAGCTCGAAACGTCACCAAACATGGCAGACCAACCTAACAAAGCGGATATCACCGCTATTTTCAAGCGATTACGATCGATTCCTACTAATAAGGTTAGCTAAAGTCGATATAAATTGACATCTATTTTTATCTGTTTTACTATGTTAACAAAATTTATGTAAAATAATATTATTTTGTCGTATATAATCCATCCATGTGGTATGTGTTACGTGTTGAAAAATTGCAGAACGCAGTCTAAGAATATTAAGTAAATACTGTTTCTCGATCACACGATGTCAAGAAAGGCTTGTATCTTCTCTACCAGACATTGAAAAATAATTAATATTTTATGTCATAGATGATATAAGTCGAATATAATAATTATATATTATTATAGTATGTTAAATCTGGTAGTTTAGTAGATCAAGTTGTGAACGCAATATTGAGTAGCCTATAGGCCTGTATTAGTTTATAATTATATATATTATAAAACAGGTAGCCTATATATCATACGTGTACAGCTGTAGTATCTCACACACACACAAACTGAAAATGTAATTAAGTGCTTAACAGTTAACAATTATTTATGATTATCATAAATATCAATATTTTATGTATTAATTATTATTATTGTAATGATAAATTATACTATTATTTTATTTGGTAATATATTAATAATAGTAATAGTAGTAGGAGTAATAGCAGTAAATATTAGTCTTAGCAGTTACCTAAATTAGATTTATTGTATTACGTTTGTATTCAAAAGGAGAAATTTCCTATCAACATTATCATTATTATTATAGTTATAAATTAATAGTTTCGTAAAAAAAAAAAAATAGATGTTTGGAATTTAGTTAGTGGTGGAAATTATCTGATAACAGTAAATATGTTCATCTTGTATTTACATAGATTACATATGTATATATTGAAATTAGGATGATAGCATACTTCCAGCTATCACTTATCAGCCAATTTTGCTGGATGATTATGAACCTCAGCTGTCCAAAATGACTGGAAATCTGGAATTTAAAAAAATACAGCAGCATACATGATACAAAGACCATGAGTTCAAACTAATGAAGACCAAACTAATGAGAGATTAAACATATTACTGCAACTAATGCAAGATTCAAAAGCTTCTAAAATAATGTAAAAACTTGAACAGGACATCATAAGCATGTATCAAATAAGTATTAACTAAACAGTATGCAACTTGACAGGAGAACACTAACATTAACAAAGAATATTTCATGACAAAACATCCTGCAAACATTTTCAAAGCAATATCATTGATGGCCAAGTTAAAATCAAAACTGCCTCCAAACATTTTAATACTTTTTTGTTAATTCTTTATATTACTTTAAAATCCATCCAATTTTCCTTTATTTCTTTGTAAGGTCAGTCTTATAGATCTAGATAGTTTGTGTGTAGTAAGAGAAGAGTTGTATTACTATTAGTAATTATAATTATATGGTTTGGGTTTATTTTCACTTTATATTTAAAACTACATATTCATTCATTTGTACATACAACTACAATGTGAATTCAAATATTATTAGCCTGACTCATTTGTCTCCAACACATATTCCTTAGAAAACAATACAAGTTTATGGATAGTTCAGAAAGAGCTACCTCTTTCCTCACCTTTTTACCTGTAATGTATAAAAAAAAAAGCAAAATCAGCTTCAATTTTAACCACACTCCTTGCATGTTATGTTGATCGAAGCACTCTGAAGGACCTAGCTTTAGGGCCAGTAAAAGGCCTGAACATAGGTTGAAAGCATAATGTTCTGGCCAAGAAAAGGTGCAAACTTTGAAAAACTGCCTCTTCACAGTTCATGAATTGGCATGATTTTGGGAAGCAGAGAATTAATATAGATATTGTGTTGGAACAATCAAACCGTCATTTACAGGTAAACACATACTGCATCACAATGTCACTTTCAGATGATTGAAAGGAAAGATATAGAGATAGAAGATAAGTGCTGCACATGGATAAGCTGAAGAAACTAATTGTTTGCTGCTCATGATCACTCTGGCTGAAAACTGAGGAGAAATGCAATGCAATTAGACATTATAAATATAATGGTTATACATATGTCTTCTGTAACAACCAGTTCCAGTAAGGCAGTTTTGTTTTTTTATGCATGACTCAGCGATTAAGGAGAATTTCATATTTGAATTCCCTTTGATTTATGCATTGATTTTTTTAGTCTCTAGATTGCTCTTGATCTTTGTTAATTAATACTATTAGTTACTATAGTTAAATACTTCTGACAATGCTATTGTTGGATAATATTAATAGACACCCAACATAAATTTTATTGCATATGTCAATGTAGTTTATACATAACTTTAGAATGTTTGTTTTGCTCTCTTTACTGTTACAGTATTAGTATTACATTTTTTGTATGCCGTGTTTTTATTAGTATATATTAACTATTAATCTATTATTTTACTATTATTTAGTAATACTAATAACATCACATTAGCATTTTTTTTTTAGAACTTTAAATTTTTATACTGCATTTCTTTCTTGTAGCAATGTTTTGACTGTGGTAATAACAATCCCACATGGGCCAGCTGTACTTATGGAGTTTTTCTCTGCATCGACTGCTCTGCAGTTCACCGCTCACTTGGGGTGCATCTCACTTTCATCAAGTCAACCAACCTAGACACAAACTGGTCTTGGTTACAGCTTCGTGCTATGCAAGTTGGCGGAAATGCTAATGCTGTGAGTACTGTGCAGTTTATAATTTGTTAAAATAATGCTATTGTTTGAGACATACCAAATTTACTCAACAAGAGATATTAAGTTTGCCTAAATGTGTAGCAGATTAACTGTACAATTGAATTAACCTGCAGATTTTATTAATTAATGTAATATTAAAATGCTCACATTAGCTTATTCTTCATCACTAAAGAAATTAGAAGAATGTGAAACCAGACTAGCAAAAGGAGCAGAAGCTAAAAATAAATTTAATTCATAAGTGTTGCAGGACTCCGATATCTTTTCTGAGAATATGCACAGTTATGTTTTAAATCGATGAATTGCTTAATTCTCATGCACTCTTCTGTCTCATGTTATATATCATTGTGTTATTCATTGAATGGAGAAGCTTCAGATTTAAATTATAATAATTATGAATAATATTCCAAATTTATATGATTTAAAACTTGGGTACTGTTATGTTCAAACTAACAAATAAAAATTGTCACCCATACTGTATTTTTTATTTGTGAGAGAGTGAGTGGAAGTATGTACAATCGCATTAAATTAGGTACGGTTGGTGTGTTAATAACAAAGTCAGTACTTCCTATTATGAAAACACACACAAAAAATATTACTTCTTTATTATGTGTGACACTAGAAAGTTTATTATATAAATGGTGAGTTGCCAAGTCATGATTCCTGCAACTTATAAAAAAAGCTAACATAATTAAGTAGCAGAAATATAAGCCTATAAACTGACAATAAATTATCATTACAGGCAATAAACCTGAAATGTACTATTACATGTAGTTACTGAGTGCCAACTATTAAATCAAGTAAACAGTTTCTGTCCTTTTGAAATATTTTACATTCTTTACATTTATGTCATTTTGAAATTTTCTTTTCTGAATAAGAAAATTTTACAATTGTTTCTCTTTTTAGAATCAGGTAAATAGAATGATTTTAATATGCTAATTTTCTCCCATCTCCCCCTCCCCCATTTGGCTGATAAATTCAAATGTGATAAGTCTTTTTTAATTCATTTAAATCTGAATTTTTCTTTCTGAATTCTTGGAATAAAATATGTGAATTAACCGTAGCAATTAAAATGCAGAAAGATAGTCAAGAGGCTCCATATGTTGCTGAGAACAGTAACTGAGTAAGAATAACATTTTAAAAAGTATGATTTGTATTGCATAATTCCTGCATACATTATAACAAATGCTGTGAAAAAAATATCCAAGAATGCTTAAAGTATTTTTTATTTTAAATATTTATATCTAAAGTTAGTGGTTTACTGCATTAGCTAATCTCACTTTTTGTGTTCAATTACTGCCTTTTGTTTACAATTGATCAACTGATCAACCTGATTTATACTTAGCAGTTTGTAAAATATATTAATAAATAAGCAAATGTTTCTGCACACATGCTGAAACATATACATAATAAAGCAAAGGACACTTCTCACAAATAAATATTTATTTACGAGTGTACGTTTCTAGATATTTGTTTTACTATGGAGCTTTAAAAAAAGAGAAAATATGCTTGTATACTAGGTGACTTCTGACCTGAACATGATTGGCGCTCTGCTCAAAGGTAAATATCATCAGTTGAAGTATACTCCTGTTCAGGCTCCACATTTTGTCTTCATTATCATCAAAACTAATATCACTATCATTTTATAATTCAAAACCATGGCAATGTAAATTTGAGGAAAATGAACGAGCACAGAAAGAAACTGGACACAGTAACAAAGATGGCTGCCAGAAAGACACTGATCTTATTAGCATAACAACACAATATATCACTTCAAAATAATATTTTTGTTGCACATTCCTTAGTTTTAATCATAAAGTATATTTTTAAAAGCATAAAATTTATTTCTTAAAGTTACGTTAAGCAATTTAATAGATGATATTTCCATTGAACACCGATAAATCTCTTATGTGGTATGGAATAGAGTTAATGATGTTTAAATTGAAAAATGGCAGCACAGAAATATTTTTTAAATATGTACATGAAGAGGGACACACAAAATTAGAATAAATAATATTTTGGTGCTATAATAAATCCTATAGTTTTTAGCTGCTTACTACTAGTACTATAAAGTATAATGACAAATTAAATATATAAATACAGTAATATTATAAATATGATTTGAAACTTTTTAAAAGGTATATTTCAAGAAAATAGCATACTTTCCATCGCAAAAGTCGTACAAAGACTGGCCCTATTCAAATAACGAAGTGGTAGTTCACATGAAAAAATCAATAATTCTTCTTTAAAAAATAGATAAATTCTTATGTAAAGTTAATTATATTATAGTTAAAAATAAGCATTCATAAATTAGATATTACCAATAAGTGGTGCAATTTGTTCAAACAAGACAGAAATATCTGAGATGGCATCAATACATGAGACAGAGTGCTACAAGATTTTCTGTTAGTTCAAACTTTATGGATCAGTAACCACATACTACATTATTTCATTGGACAGGTTTTGAAATGCTGTAGAGGATGGTATATTTTTTTCTAATTATGTGATAATTTTTTTGATCCATAACATATCTTAAACTTTTTATTTTCAGAAATTATTTTGTTAATTCATAACACAATTTTAGAAACAGTGAGTGAGAAATTTATTCGTCCTCTTTTTAAAGGACCAGTCAGATTTAATTTATGAACCATTACATATCAAACAATTGTTAAAAAATTATCCATTTTTATAGCAACCTTAGGGTCATTAAAGTGTATGGATATTACAGTACTAAAATTATGAAAAATAATTACAACCAGTTTTTAAAAAAAACAACCTAGATCTTTATTTTCATGTTAAAAAAATAGTTCTGATTAATTGTGAAGAAAATTGCTGCGTAATAAATTTTAGCAAATTGGCATGTGTTTATGAATTTTACTCTGTAAAGCAATGACATTGGGACTGCCTAGTATGTATGTCAGTAAGAGTTATCTCTTTGATGCCAAGCAATATATATATTTTCTTTTTAATTTATGGCATATGAAGGAGAAGAGTGATTCTGAAAATGGTAGCCAGTCCTAACTCCTATTTTAAAAAGTCTTTTCAGTAGAAGATGGGGGGGGGGGTAATTAAATTTTTTTTTTTTTAATCAACAGCATTATGATAACACTTAATATTTTGGGGAGATTAATGCCTTATGATTTCCTCATTTTAGTGCTTTTAAACTTTATATATCTAAATTTTTTTATTTGGCTCAGCATATATTTCATCATTGTATGTTATTATTTTTAATTTCAAAACAAGAAATCCATTTGAACATTGAAAGAAAGTGTTGACAAATTAGATAATTTTAATATGGTGATTTTTAGATTACTTGAAGAAAAAAGTATTGATCTTTATTATCTAGGTTTTAAAGAAATAAATGACCTTTTTTAATGTACTTTAGTTTTAACTATATATATCTTTATCTATCTTCAACCAATAATTTTGTCTTTAACATTTCTTCTGACTTTGAATATCTATCTAAAATTTAGTACTGAATCTAATTTGTTCTGTTCCATTTTATTTCAGCGATCATTCTTCAGTGAGCATGGCTGTACAACAAATGATGCACAGCAGAAATACAACAGCCGGGCTGCCAAACTTTACAGAGAAAAACTGCTGAGTTTGGCACAGCATGCAATGAGACTGCATGGAACTAAGGTTTGATTCTAGCAAAATTTCCCTTCTTATGGTCAAGTTCTTATTTATGAAATATAAAATTTAACTGGGAAAGTAGACTACAAATGATTAGAGGGTGCAATAAATTTATTTTTGTCACCTCTGACAAATGGACAGAATATTTTCAAAAACTATTGCTTTAACAACTTTTAATGATATCCCAAATATTTAATTGATTTTAGTTTGTTGCAGATATGCACATTAGTGAGTATTTTAATTAGGGCTGTCAATTTTTTCTAAAATGCTGCCCGGGTACCCATCCAAATTTTGAATGGGTCCCCGTTTGAAAATTAGCATAATCTCCATCCAACACAAATCTACTTAACCATTAAGCATGTGCTCTATTTCACACAGAAGCCAATGGTATGCTTCTAGTGACTTACTATTAATTATGATCTTTATATGTACAACACAAACTTTAATTTTAATATGATCAATCATTACATAAACTAAACTAAAACTAAATAAAATGTCAACAACTATAACGTATTTAAAAATAGGGCATCAAGTTCAATCGCCCATCACCGACAGAATTTCATTGCACAGATTGCATTTCGCCATGTCACTATCCAATCGCTTGGGTGTGAAGACGATGTCTTGCCTATATTAAAAATATTACAATGTTATCATTTAATTTATTGATGTTAAAATACTGACAAGTTTGTTTATTGAAGTCTTATTAACATGCTACACATGTTAACAAGCACAGGAAACGGGCTATGGTGATCCATGTCATCCATAAATAGATCTAGGTACAGCGGCTGCCATGGCCAGCATGATTTAGCAGGCCGGGATGTGAATGTAACCTGAGGGGGAGGGAGAGTGTGCTAAATCGAGACAAAAGTGTCAGTTCTCTCATCTATCGCGTGATTGGCTTGCCTTTGTCGTTTTCCCTTGCACCCCACTCTACGCTACCCATTTCTGTGCCAACGGCCACGTTATCACAAGTACCCGGTCCACAATTTTACTACCCGGGTATTAGCACAGCAACGGATACCCGTTGACACCACTAATTTTAATGTGTTACTCACATTTTCACTCCTGCAACTTTCAAAATCACTGAAACATACAACTAACATTTTGGATCTAATATTGGCTTGATCATGTGATATGTGTGTGTGTTAATTTTCTTTGTTTCTTTTAAATCTTTGTTTCTAGCTCTTGATGAATAATAAAATAACTAGCATATCTTTGGATATGAGTTTAGCATTTATTCACCTATTTTAAAGAATAAAATTCAGAAGAGTTGTGATGTGGAGATAAGAGTATATGGATGAGAATTCTTTAATATTATCAAAATGGGAAAAGTACTTCTTTTCTTTTATTTCTTTTTATATTTTTATAGTTAAAGACCAAATGTTTGAAAATGATTGGTCAAGTAATATAATGAAAATTACACCCAAAATAAAAATGTATTCTACTTAATATGAACTTCTGAAGTCAGAAGTGTGTGTCATGGCTTGGAAACACTTGTGAAAAAGATAGATGTTGAGAATCACTAAGAAAACTTGGTGGGAAGTGGGAGAAATTTAAAAGAAAGATCTATTTGTAAATATTAATTGTTCACTGCATTATAACACTTAACTCATTGACAGTCGGACTAACTTAGGCTGCCCAACCACTATGTCAGGTTTTATTTTCCTGCTTAATAAACAGTAGATAAATCATTAAATGTCATAATGTAAATAATGTAATTTATTTTTAACCTTTGCGCCATCAGATTAATTTTGAAAATACTTGCCACTGTACTATATGGTCATTGCTCTATTGAGAGACAAGTACTTACATTGCATTCAGCATAATTTCATAATTTATATAAATTTAACTTCCAAGCCAAAATTAAAGAACATTTCATGAAGTAAAACTTCAGCCATGTTGAGTTGGATATCCACACGACAGAAACTCTATAACCAAAGGAAATAAAGTTTTGAAATGATTTGAATTAAAGCATACAAAATATGTCACCAAAGGAAATAAAATTTTGAACTACTTTGAATTGAAGTAGTGTCACAAAAAACCCTGAAATTTTGAACTGTTTTGAATTGAAGTATTAAAAAATATCACAAAAAGAAACTGAAGTTTTGAATTGATTTGAATTGAAGCATTAAAAAATGTCACTAAAAGAACTGAAATTTTGTATTGATTTGAATTGAAGCATTAAAAAATATCACAAAAGAAACTGAAATTTTGAATTGATTTGAATTGAAGCATTAAAAAATATCACAAAAGAAACTGAAATTTTGAATTGATTTGGATTGAAGCATTAAAAATGTCACTAAAAGAACTGAAATTTTGTATTGATTTGAATTGAAGTATGCACTAAAGGGAAAAGGGAAAACTTCTTAATGGAGTCAATGTATTTTCTTTTTATTTCTCCTATTAGCCTTTTCAGAATAAGTTAGTACATCTAATTGTCTGCTTTCTTGGTTGCTAGAATGCTCCTCTGGTGGTCGTCTGCAGGTGAGCTGAAGCATCTGTGGCCATCTGTTTTTAAAATCTGATTTAGAAATATAATGATTATATAATAAAATATACATTTTATCTTTGTTATACTGTCAAAAGTGGCCCATTATAAATTTTCTGTTTTGGATTTAAGCCTTTTGCTACATAACATTATTATTTTTATTTTAAGAATATATTTTGACAATAAAAATCTGAAAACAGGATTTGTGACTATTGAACATAGTAAACTATAAAGTTAGGTGAGTGGTTGGTTCAGAAGTAGAGATTTATGGAAGAAAGATTATATTTTTCATTTATATAATCATCATTTCTGCTCCACAGTTTGCTTATACTTGAAAACATTATGTATTCACTAATTTGTTAATCTGTTATTTTTCCAATTATTATTCTCTTCCCTCCCCTGGTGCACTCAGATTGTTGTTGATACATTTTTTAAAAATTCATATTGATTTAATCTTTGAAATAAATTGATAAATTGTAATTAGACAGTAGTTATTATAATTGATTTGCAGATTTCTAAAGCTAAGATTTTCCTACTGTTTACTCTTCATTTTTGACATGGTGTGCTGAAATATTAGCTTTAATTTAAACTGTTTATTGATTGGTGATTATAAAGTTTGCATGACATCCAACCTGGGTCAGCAATATGCACTTTTTCTTCTTAAGCATTTTATATTTTCATTGAGTTGAAATCAAGAGTATATTATTAATACTTAAAATTCATTATTTCATAAGCAAAATAATGTTGCTCATTATTAACACCCTTTCAGTGTGTTATTAGATTTAAGCATTGATATACCTCTGTTAATTAATGACAGCTTCCTGTTATCGAGACTTTACCATGAGAAAATTTTTTTTTCCTATGAATCAGGTTTTGTGTCCACCAACAAATGACGTAGAACTAAAGTATTATAACATACCATTTTCTTTCCCCATACTTTTTGTTTGATTTTAAATTTGAAGACCTTTTAATTTCATGTTCATTCCACAAATTGCAAGTCAAGTTGATGAATATTGGAGAAGAAAGTAATAAACTTTGACTTCTTTGATCATCAAAAAATCTCCAGTTAGAAATAAAATTATTACATGATGTTTGTTAATAATACTTAAAAGATTTTATTACTTAAAAAAATATTAATGAATTAAAAATATATTTATATCCTTATAAATATTTTGAAAACAAAAATCTCCATTGGTTCATTTTAGTGGCTACTAGCATTATTGTATCGTACGATGATTCATTTGGGAATATTTTCCTTCCAAACTTGTGCAGACTACTTGTGCTCAAGTCTGGCTGGTCTTTTAATGTTCAGTGTCTTTAGAGAAAATATTTTACATTCACAGCATTACTAAAGGAGATAAGGTACTTAAATTGAAATTTATCTTCCTTAATATTTTACTGAGCTAATTTGTTCATATATGATTTATTTACAGTACAGCTTTAGACTGGAGTAGTTTTCTTAAAATTAAGTACAATGGAATCTTTCTAGGTTACATTTCTGATGATTAAATTCTCCCCCACCCACCCAAACTGCTGTTAGTATTACCTAAAGAAGAAAAAAAAATACCAGTCCAAGAAAATGGATAAAGTCTACTTCTATTTGCAGTACTGTATAAATTTAGTCATGCCTTAGTAGTCTTTGTTTTAATTAAAATCCTGGAAATTACCTGTCCAAGAACTTGGACAAAGTCCGTTGTGTTGGCAGTGCCTGTAATACCATACATTTAGTCATGCCCTTTTATATAGTAGTACCTTTAATTAAAATCCTGGAAATGGAGACTCTTTTTAGAAATAGGTGTGTCATATATTCCTGTTTATCCTGTACATTTCCATATCTCTATTTAAAATTGACATTTATTTAGCATGTGCAATTCATTCCTTTGTTGAGAATCGAATTTACATAAATCACCAAATAACATAATTTCTGCACTCCAACTCTGGAGTTGCATACAAACAACACCATAGATGAGACAAGATGGATTATGTGTACACGCATGCACATACTTTGTAACATTATAATACATTTGGAAAATAGAGATACATGCTTGCTTACAACAAATCTTGCACAAATAAATAAAATAAATGTTTACAGGATCCCTCTTTTAATGGTGAGAATGGATCCCACTGGAATGATTGTTAACCGGAAATAATTTTAATCAGATATTGGAATAAACTTGTTAAAATTAAATGTAATAGTCATTCCACTGGAATGATTGTTAACTGGAAATAATTTTAATCAAATTGTAGGACAAACTTGTTAAATGTATTACTCATTCCACAAATCCTAGAATCAGACTTTGTGCATTCTGAAGAATTGTTTCCCCCTAGCACTGAAATGTCCAATTTAAACAAGGAAACAGTACATAAATTAAATATTGTGGCTTTTTATCAGTATGAACATTATTACAAAGTATGTTATACTTTTACAGTTATAGATGTTATCTGTTGTAGTAAATATTAATTTCATTCTGTTTAAGAAAATGTGATTAATGATGTAATATTTACTGGCTTACATTTTAGTAATAATAATTCAGTACATACATAATTAGAAATGATACCATCATTTACATTAATTTAGGTCATGAAGCAACTTATATGACATTAGATCATAAAATCATTCTTTGACAAGTTACCAGAGGGGTGTTTATAACTAAAATACAGTTATTGAAATAATGTGAGGTGAATACGTTATGTTTGTTGAGGATGAAAACACTGTTTTTTTGCCATATAAGCTAAAATTATTGTGGCATTGGACAAGATTTGCTATTTTTATAGATTAAAAATAAAATAAGTATCTCATTTTCTTGATATTTTAATATTTGATTCATAGAAAACATATTGCAAACAAGGTTTGTACTATAAACAAAAATGTGTTATGTTTACCTATAAAATGGATTTTAAAATTATTGTTGCTTATGTTTATTTTCAAATGTATTTTTGAATTATTGAATATATATGTAGCTGTCAAAATAAATGACCCACATTCCAAGTCAGGCCACCAGTTTCTTATAGTACTTTGGATTGTTTTATCTAGCAAACAGTATTGTTGACCTACTTTTAAAGATATGTCACCATTTTCTTCTAATACCCTTGGCCTTATTGAATGAAATATTTTATAGTTAGCAATCAGTATTACCAGCCCACTTTCAATTTCATATCTCCACTTTCTCATTCTTTATAATTATAGAAATACTTTTATCTACCAGTCAGTATTACTGACCCACTTTCAAACAAAGGTCACCATTTTCTCATAATACACTATTTCAGAAATATTGTATATCTATTCTACTTTCTAGCTATTGGTGTTACTGTTAGTAAAAATTTCTTTGAAAGGAAGGAAATTCCTTGATTTTAGAAAAGAACAATATAATTTATAAAGAAAAAAAAATTACTTTTTTTTGGGGGGTGAAGTAGAACTTGCAATATCTACTCACATTAATTATATTCATCATTATTCTATAATAGAACATTAAACAAACGGAGTGAACTAGAACTCTACTTGAAATATCTATCCACATTAATTAATTATCCGCATCATTACAGTCCAACAGTTAAAAATATTATAAACTTATGCTTGTAATATCTGCCCACATTAATTGTGTACATCATTATTGTTTCACAATTACAGTAAAACATAAACTATATTGTAACCAAATTATTAATTGATATTATTAGTGTTTAACCTAGAAATCACTGGTTTTATTTCACAGGCTCTGTTTGATGAAAAAGAAGGCAAACACAAGGTCTGCTTTTTTATAACTGATGGCCAAAATAATCTTAGCATTTTGCTTGGAATAAATAATAACATACATGTATTACCCCATAAATCTTTTTATTTATTATGGTGAGCTACAAGTATTGGAAAATCTAGTCTTGAGTGTTTTTGTTTTTTTTTCAATGGGATGCAAATTACTTTTTTTTATAAAAATGGTTATTATTTGGTTTTTGTTTTGACTTCATGCTATGCCTAGTGGTTATGTGGGGATTTTTTTTTTTTTTGCATCTTATCTTTTATCTTATTGTTTGGATTACATTTTATTATCTATTGAATAATGCATGTATACATGCAGTCTGCTGCTATGTACTGTAACATTTTGAAATATTGTAAAATTTCAAGCTAATATCGGGCAACTTTTGCTGACAATTGTAGCATTGAATTTTATTGGCTGGAGGCTGGAATGACTTATTTTAACCAATTAATTATGATAAATTGTACATCTTATTTATATTTATGATTATTTTTTATTATTAGAAATTCAAATCAGTTGAATCTCATTTGTCCCTATAAGTATAACTGCTTTGAATTAAAAAATTTATTTTAAAATTTCAACATCACAGACAATATAACATTAACAATTTATTATGCTTTTATTAATATACAGAAGGGTTAACTGAATCAGTGAATGTAACCTCGTGTGTAGCCATTTCATTTATTCATATGTACACAATTTAATTACACAACACAATTGCTACTCGTTAGAAAATAATCTATTGCAGTTAGAAAATTCAAAACATGGGTATTGATAGGGATGTACACAACAAAATCAATAACAAAAGTACCATTGCAACTAAGTACTCTTCATCACTAAAGCCAGATCACACCAACAACGAGAAAAACCAGATGTATGGTGACAATATATAGAATACCTGGTAGTATTATAGATATTGTAGTGGGATAATACATCTATCATACATATTCAGCAAGTCTGTTTTATTGAGGGTTTTGGTAATTGCCACAATAGCCAGTCTAATCCTGTTATGAGAACAACTGATCTGAATAGTTGATAATTATTGGGATGATACTAGCTGTCATACATCTTTAGCAAATCTGTTATTGAGGGTATTGACAATTGCCAATTTGATCCTGCTGCCTGTAGTATTATAAGCACAACTGGTCTGAATAAATGATAGTTAATGTTAAGTAAGTTGTTCTTGAATATAGCATTAGATTATACAGTTTCATGGTCCAATGTGTTAAAGTTCATGATTATATATAACAATATGTTTATAAAGTTTCATTGTCTAGTGTGTTAAAGTTCTTGATTATATATAACAATATGTTTACACAGTTTCATGGTCCAGCTGTTTCATTTGTGCTTTTGCACATTTAAAAATGTATTTAAGAAACATCATATAATTTTGAATGATCATTTTGCATTGGTATGTTGTATATACTTAAATAGCTACTTTACCCATACTTGTGGCTTATCATTTAAAAGAAAATACTGTGTGTGTGTGCGCACGCGTATGCGCGAACTGTTTTCTATTGCTTGTGAAAGTGAGTTAGCAGCAGAAATAACTCCTTGTATTAGTTCTGTGTATATAATGTAGGAAATGCATGATTTTTAAAATGAAAAACTATTCTTTATTAGTACTTTATAGTAGTAAGAACTGTCCACATTTTTGCAGGTGTATATATGTTTACTTTGGATATATTTCAAATAACAGAAAAGAAGTAATCAAAAATGAAAAGTATACCTATCCTCTTTTTGACAGTCTTGATTTGATTAATTCAATAAAAATAATATGCTAATAAATTAGTACCATAAGAGTAGATTGAAATGTATCTTATAGAACTGTGCTTTTTTTTCTCCATTATAATAAGAACAATATAAATATTATAATTTTTGCTTGTTATATAACCAAGTGAATACTGATAGCAGTAGTATACATATTTAAACTTAGGGAAATAAAGCAGCCTTTATTAATGAGGCTTACTTTAGTATGCAGTAGAGAGACCAATTGACTAGGGGTAATACTGATATCCTATCTTAGTGTGCAATAGAGACTTGAAATAAGTCTGATATCATGTATTAAGTTTGCAGTAAGCTCGTGGTTCACTAAGAATAAAAATAATATCCTATCTTAATATGTAGTAGATTGACAGGTTCACTAAAAATAAGAGTAATGTTCTATCTTAAAAAGTTAATGTGCAATAGACAGGCTAGCTCACTAAAAATAAGAGTAATGTTCTATCTTAAAAAGTTAATGTGCAATAGACAGGCTAGCTCACTAAAAATAAGAGTAATGTTCTATCTTAAAAAGTTAATGTGCAATAGACAGGCTAGTTCACTAAAAATAAGAGTAATGTTCTATCTTAAAAAGTTAATGTGCAATAGACAGGCTAGTTCACTAAAAATAAGAGTAATATTCTATCTTAAAAAGTTAATGTGCAATAGACAGGCTAGTTCACTAAAAATAAGAGTAATATTCTATCTTAAAACGTTAATGTGCAATAGACAGGCTAGTTCACTAAAAATAAGAGTAATATCCTATCTTAAAACGTTAATGTGCAATAGACAGGCTAGTTCACTAAAAATAAGAGTAATATCCTATCTTAATGTGCAGTAGAATGACTAGTTCACTAAGAATAAGAATGATGCCCTATCTTGTGCAATATAGGGACTAGTTGAGTAAGAATAATGTCCTATCTTAATGAGCAATAGAAAGGCTAGTTCACTAAGAGCAAGAGTACTGTCCTATCTTACTGTGCAGTAGACTAAAAGGACTAGTTCTGTAAGAGTAATGTGTGTCCTATCTTACTGTGCATTAGAAGGACTAGTTCTTTATGAGTAATGTCCTATCTTACTGTGCAGTAGAAGGACTAGTTCTATATGAGTAATGTCCTATCTTACTGTGCAGTAGAAAGACTAGTTCTGTAAGAGTAATGTCCTATCTTACTGTGCTTGTTACCATTGATATTTTAAAAAATCTTTTAAAACAAAATTAACTTCAGTATCAGTATGTAAATATTATTATTATACACAGATAGTATAAAGGTATAATACTAATAGTTATTACATGGCAGTATAAGTTATAAAAATAACATAAGATGTTTGACAAATGCAGTGTTTGGATGGGTGCATGAAACCTTAATGGACATAGATAATTATAATTCAGAAAGAGTTATTCATAAACTAACTTAGTGGACTCATCAGTGGTAGACATTTTTGTGGGTTTCATTTAATCATTTTTCTAATTTCTTATACCTCTACATTTTGGGTTGCCTTTGGTAAGTATAAAGAAAATATCTGTTGTAGATGTTGCTTTAATTCAAGTGTTTATCTTGCATTCTACTCTAGTAAATCTTGTATGTTAATTGTTACTCTACAAAAATATGCTGAAAATACTTGGTTGAGTGGTTTCTGCCATGTGCTATAGATAATTGTAAATTTTAAACATTTATCATTTGATCTATTCTTTTGGTCATACAAAATATAGTAAATATTTTTATTATTTTATTAGGCATTATGTTTTAATTTTTAATATAATATTCTGTATCTTTTGTGTAGCAATGGGGATGATTTACCTATACACATTCTCATACATGTATTCCAGGTTTAAAACAAGTTTTTTATGCATGTCCTATGTAGACTTATAGACTAGCTTGATATTGCCCTTAGTGGACTATTCTGAAGGCACATGTTGAATCATTTGTTTCATTTATTCTGAAATTCAAACCTTTTCTTTAAATGTATATTTTTAAGATTTGCTATGTAATAACTATTATTGGTGTTAGTTTATAAACTTTTGTTTGGTGCTGAAACAGGTTTGCTTATATATATATACTAATGCTGGCAAATGATTAAGTACTATACTAATTGTAATATTAACATTATTTTGTGGGAGCTGCTTTACTATTCTGTATTTAACTTAGCATTAATACTGAACTATTAACTGTGCATAATGTGTGAGCATGTTCACGTGTGAGTGTGTGTGACATACATTTTGTTTTGAATGACAATTTTCCTGATTCAAATTACAAAGACAAACAAAATTAAACCAACTTACGTCCAGATTATGTGGCAGTGGATTTTCTGATAGTAATAAAATAGTGGAAGTCTTGTGTAAAATTTCTGTATGCAACAAATTTTCTAATGGTAATAAAATAGTGTGAGTCTTGTAAAATTTCTTTATGCAGCAAATATATTTCATTTACCTTACCCATCAGGTCTGATAGAGGCATCATCTGGTCATGACATTAATGTATTGACTGTCGGCAGAGTGCCATGTGCCTATAGTGCCTAGCTTTAAAACATTTTTTTTTTCATTCCAGATAAGTTTTATGTGTTTCAGATTTTGTACCAATAAACTGTCTTCTAAGAATTTGTCAGTAATGAAAGTAGATAAATAAATAAATAGGTGATATTATCCCTTTTAATGCAGTGACTTATTTAACATGAGTATTTTTGTTCCTGTAACTCTTTTATTTCCCTGAACTGCACAGTTTTTGAATGATTAGTGTTTACCATGTATGACTTCAAATCTAATAAAGTGACATCAGAGTTATGTATAAACTAAGGTTTTACCTGTTAAGAATAACAGACAGGAAAAGTGGATCTTTCTAATTCACTTTTATGGGCCTGCTGAATTTAGGACAGTTTTGTTATCTTGACCTGGTCTAAATACACTTGATCTGAGGTGAGATCTACAATAAAGATGGGGAGGAGGGAGTGGAGAAGACTGTATACATTTATCAAAAGCAGGGCTGGAACTAACCAGCTTCTTTTGTTGGTTTATTTCTGTCACTAAGACGCTTTAATTGGCTGTTTAACAATGTTTGATTTGTTTTTAAATTTAAAATTTTGTACTGATGTAATTCACTGACTGTCATGAGAGCAGGTGATAGCATCATTCACAATATTAAATTTTAAACTATTCTTCATATTTTAGTGTGATTTCCCCTCTCCCCCCTTTTTTATTGTATGTTGAAAGTCCCATATTGTCTGGTGGATGTTTTTTGTATCTGAAATATTATGTTTTAATTCTTTCAAATGAAATATACATAATAGGTTTAATTCTGTCAAATGAAATACACACATTGTTATAACTGTAATTCTTGTAAACAAAATACACAAGTGTTTAATGTTAATTCTCTCAGACAGATGTGCAGATCATTAACCGTATTTCTGTTAAATTCACTACACAAAACAGTGTGGTATATATAATTCTTAAAATATATGTAAACACATTTTGACTTCCATCATATTGCCTGGCACATAATTTCTGTGTACTATTTCAAGTTGTATTTTGAAATTTCATGCATTAATAAATAATATGCTTAGTTCTGAGGTGATCATTACAGTGATAAGCTTAAAATTGTTTTTCATGTATTGTTACAGAAAACGTGGCTATATTTTATTTTTAGCTACTGTTCATGGTCTAAAATCTTTACCAACGTCAGAGTCATTATTCGTGGATGACATAATTATTACATTTTTATTAATGGTGGGAGCATTAGCTCCCATTATCATTATAATAAATTATAAATTTATTAAATAATAATTTATAAATTTAATAAATTCATACTTCTCACATGTACCATAGTGTGGATTATCTTGCTAGAATTTGATTTTCTTTCTGAATCATTGAATGCTAGGCATAGACAATATCTCCCTTCATGTTTCTTTTGTTTGTTTTCTGTTGGCTACAGCTTCATATAGAAGTTCACTCAGATCCTACATCTCCCACCAGCAAAGAGGAAGACTTTTTTCAAGAACACACAAAGGATGATGTCCAAGAGACTACTGCTATTGAAGCAGAACAGAAATTGTGTGCACCTATACCAGTAAAGAATGGAGCTCTGAGTGGAACAGGGCAAGGTGAGTGAGAATGTTTGATTTAATAAAATTCACTCCCTTTATATAAATATAATTTGTTGGAGAAGATGTTTGTTTTGGTGGATTTTTTTCCCTTTTAACATAGCTTGTTAATGTTTCTTTATATATTTTCTTTTTAAAATACTGTGCCTAAATTGGATTAGTGTTTATAGCTGTAAGCCCAAATATATTCAAATCTAAATTTCTTAGTGGTTCAAGATAACATGATGTATGCTATTCAATAACCCTTTAAGGTGCACAGTTTTTCCTTTTTCTAACACTGAAGGGGCAAGATTTTTCAGGGTTTCAGTGAGATTTAGGGTTATGTTAGTAAAAACATCATATCTTAGGTATTAGTGCATATATTTCAATGAAATAAAATGCAGAATGAAAGCAACTTTATTAATATCCTTAATTGAAGTATACTTTCAAGTGTTAAATTTGAATCCATGCATGAACATATATATTTACACAAAAAATAATTATTGTCCAGTTATTGTCAGCTACAAACACTATGTACACACACTTTGTTGGACCAGGAACACATCTGTCATCAGACCAATACATCTCATTTCTCTGCAGTTTGTGAATTCCTAATCATAAGTCATAAATATTTTTTCAGTCCATTAGTTTCCTTCCAACCTGGATCACCATTTTGTTTTTCCGCAATTTTCGGACGTGCATACTTGTTTGTTTATTCCACTCTCTTATCAAATGTTTCTTCTTTGAAAAACTGGTAGAAGAAAGCCAGTTGAGTGCTGTCATTAGTTATAGTCACATTCGGCCCCGTTTCTGTTATAAATTCTGATATATTCAGTGCTAAAGTACTACTAGCGTCTCCAGATACCTCTTCCCCCTATTCCTCTTTGATATTTTCAGAATCTGATGCACTCTCCTCCACAGTTTGAAATATGTTACATGTGCACGCTACTGATGCTAATGTCACTTCTAATACTATCGTCCAATTCAAAATCAACTTCTCTTAACTCATTATCCGATAAATTGAATCCAGTAAATCCTCACTATCGTTTGACGATTCTAAGAAATCCATTTGAAACACCAAACACAAAAAACAAAGAAAACTTTATGAAAAAATGAACGCAGCAAGGTGAAAATGTTTCAAAATGCGCGTGAATCATTGTAGAAACGTTAGACTTCCTGTAGACACCGGAAGTCTCACGATTTCTCAAACAATATGTGAAGAAAAGAGCACTGGTTGATACGGACGCTTTTGGACGTTTTGCCCTTTCGGTAGTAAAGATGTTTTCAGCTGCTCTGCCCTTAAAGGGTTAAAGTTAACATGGAAATTAATTATTTATCAGATTCTTCCCTACTAAACTATGGTGCTACAGGCAGATACTCAGAACTGCATCCTGGTCCAACTTTAAAAATACAATACTGTTGATGTCTGTTTACCTGAAACTAATTCTTCAGTTAAAGATGTCTTTTAATTTTTTAACAACTGAAGTTAAATATGGTTAATAAATATGTGTGTGATTGTTGACTGATGTGAATGATGTACACATATTTAATTGTGATTTGTGTTCTCATTGATTTTCCATACAAAATTGTAGTTGCACTATCTGTAGTACATGTACTGTATGTCCCTGTCCCCATTTCTTGAAACTTTAACACACCATGTGAGTGGCTTAGCAAACATGTTTTCTGCAAAATAGTTGAGAGATCTTTTGTACAAGATCTGAAAGAAGGAAAAATATAAGGGGGCGGGGTCTTTTTCTTTTATTGTTGTTTGTTTTCTTGGATAAAGTATATGTTCACAACTCTGGAAAAAATGTTTAACATCTGACATATCTAATAAATTATTTACCTCAGTATATTTACTTCTAATTCCATACAGCTGTTAATTATGAGTTATACCACACTGTTCACTCTAGATCTTTTTTCTTTATCCTTCCCAGTCCTGTTTTGTATCAAAATGTTAGTGATAACACTTTGAAAATTTGGTCAGTTTTCTTGTTATTTTAAATATATCACTTGTTTGCCTGTTTCTTTAAAAATAGGATTATTTTTATTTCTAGTCAGAATATATTTAAATGCATAACTAGTTTTGTTTTTTTGTTTGTTTATGTTTTTTTTTTTATAATTATATATATGGCAGTCTATTATGTCCCCTTTTTATGAGTAAAATTAACAAGAGTATGGACTTTTCTCCACCATACAATCAGACATATATACAGTCAAGTCCGGATATGTCGAGGGCCTAGGGATTTGCCAAAAAGTGTTGAGATAACTAAAGATCGAGATTACAGAAAACCAATATGGCGGCAATATATTACAGTACTATAACATGCGCTTGACATTTCTTTATGTACATGATGTGCGTTAATGAATGAGAATGTACATGCACGAGTTTGGTGATTTTTTACACAACAGCGTTGCCGCAATTTGTTTGATGACGCGATCGGCATGCTATAAAAATGTACATACATGTACGTGTTTGCTAACAACAAAAGGTTTATGTACACGCGGTAAATATGGTTTCTGTACAAAGTCTAAACTGCTTTGTTGCTTTTTGCCTTTAACATTCTACTTGAAAACAAATGCTTCAATATTACATATAACGTGCTTGAAATTTCTTTATGTACATGATGTGCGTTAATGAATGAGAATGTACAATGTACATGCACGTGTTTGGTGATTTTTTACACAACAGCGTTGCCGCAATTTGTTTGATGACGCGATCGGCATGCTATAAAAATGTACATACATGGTACATGTTTGCTAACAACAAAAGGTTTATGTACACGCGGTTAATATGGTTTCTTTACAAAGTCTAAACTGCTTTGTTGCTTTTTGCCTTTAACATTCTACTTGAAAACAAATGCTTCAATATTACATATAACGTGCTTGAAATTTCTTTATGTACATGATGTGCGTTAATAAATGAGAATATACATGCACATGTTTTTGATTATTTAACAGAACAGCGTTGCCGCGATTTGTTTGATGACATGATCGGCTTGTTTTAAAATGTACATGTACGTTGTTTGCTAACAAGAAAGGGCTTATGTGCACCAACTAACAGCAGAGATTTACCAGAACATGTATACAATAAAAACGTACAAACCTTTCATTATATTCTCCAACATTGCAAACACAAAGATCGTTCACAAAATCACAAAAAATCTGCGGGGTGTACAGTGTACATGTAGTTCGTTTTTATAAAAGCTAACCAATGTCAAAATTAAATTTGCGAGTCATTTTGTGTGCGTCTAAGGTGGAAGCCGACGAATAACTGATTTTAAGTGTTGATTCGGGCCCTCTTTTGTGCTAGAGATATATGTACAGTACATTACAAAGAAAGAAAGATACAAACAAACAGACATTGTATTAGTGTTCGGCAACATAAAAGAATCGCCATTACTGATAAGAAAATGTTAACAAAGAGGGAAGTTGGTCCACCGTCCATTCTCGATACATGTATGTACCATACATGTATTCTCCAACATTGCAAACACAAAGATTGCTCACAAAATCAAAAAAATCTGCAGGGTGTCAAAGTTCGTTTTTACAAAAAGCTAACCAGTATCAAAATTAAATTCGCGAGTCATTTTGTATGTGTGTGTGTGTCTGTCTGTGTGTGTGTGTGTGTTTCACTCACACACATCAAAAGCCGCAATAGACCTTTCATCTTCATGATGTTCTCGTCTTGATTTGCTTCTTGCCTCCCGGTGCGTCTAAGGTGGAGGGCAGGAGGAAGGGGGTAAAACAGATCGCACCTATTAGGCGCACACCCTCAACAGCTCTCCGTCAGTGGGGGGGGGAGGGGGCCGAAGCCGCCTCTGAAAATATCCTACAAGCGGACAAGTGGTTACTTCAAAAGTGGGCTAACATAAGTTCTGAACCAGTTGAAGGGCAACAAACAGTGTGCCTATTTTGCCCGTGGCAAACACCGTGCCCAATTAAGAAAACAATGCCCTTCTTAAGTTTAAGCTGCAGTTTTTAACAAGACATGGTCATTTATTGTTAGTGATTAGTCAGCAGTAGGGTCGAGATAACCAACTTAAGTGGCGATTTTGGCACTCTTTTGTGCCCAAGATACTAGAGTTCGGCAACATAAAAGAATCGACGTAACCGATGAGAAAATGCTAAGACAAAGAGGGAATTTGGCGGTTCCACTTCAAAAATGTCGACTTACTAGGGTTGGCAAGTTAACCGATGCCGAAATAAGTGGACTCGACTGTACATATATATATATGTACAGTGGATCCCTGCAATAACGCGCTTTTGAATATAACACGGTCGTGGCATGGCTCCCAAAATTTTGAATACTGACATACTATTGGCAGACCTTGGGGTTTATTGCACACTAGTGGCATCCAACTGACATACTAGAGAAGTTAATGAAATCAGGAAAGTTGGTTACTTCTAGATCTTTCCCAATAGTGGTTCATGTCAAGAGACTCTGCCCTATCTTCTTGGTCTCCATCAGGCCGCCACTATAATTTGGTTTTGCAATCTCACCCTGAGGTGCTTTTCTCCAGGGAGAAAGACATCAGAACAGAGAGCCTTTCACACTTTGAATCTCACTGACATTGCCATATATCCCTTGGATGGTTGGAGTGAGAGAAGGGTACACACCCTCTCCAAGATTTACATACAGTTCTTGGCTAATCCTGATGATGCATATCTGGCTACATCAGCAACTCCTTTCTCTCTCCCCACCCCACCCTTTCATGGGCTCTCCTATCAGTTTGGTTCTGTAACTAGCAAAAATCATGATAATACACCGGTCTAATGAGGTATCCAACTATCCTTAATGAGCTTGTATAATCGCGTTTTTTTATCTACTTCTGTTGCATGTACTTATGGTAAGATTTCTAAAATTATTTTTGAAAAGACAAGTTATTACTTCCTGGTAAACTTCCCCCTGTTTTATCCTTTTCATTTATTATTATGTATTTAATTATTGCACCTTTATTTAATTTTTTTTTTTAAAGTTTTGAGAATCTATTCAAGAGTCATTATATTATGCTTTAACTTTTTTAAAAACACTTTCTCAAAAACAAATATGAAATCCTTCAAGAGATTTACTTTGTTTTTTTGGTTTTTTAGGTTCTAAAACTAAATCACTAAATTTGGTATTATGTCAGCAGACATAAATGTGGGTCCTAATGTGGAGGCTGCATTGAGCACATCTCCAACACAAGCCGCCAGTCAAGCCGAACCTCGCAAAACATTGATTGGTGCCAAGAAGGCAACTCCTGCTAAAAAAGGGGTTGGTTTACATGTTCACATTAACAATTTCTATTTTTCTTTTTAAAGTTAGAAAGTAAATCAGATTGGATTGCTAAAATGATAGTGTTTTAAGACTGCATCCATTCTCAACACAAAATTTAATTATGAAATATTGTGATTGATCACATTGATGCATATATTTTGAGATGCTAGTTTGTCCTATAAATTAAAATTAAATATTTATCAGATGATGATCTTACTTTACCATTCAAACAACCAAGATTTAATTTTAGAGATATATATAGAGAGAGATATGTATATTGCTGCTTCTGTTTACTGACTTGGAGGTTCTAATTCTTGACCATTTTCTCTTCTTATTTGGCTGGTAGGTTTTGATAGAAGCCATCTTAATAATACTAATCAGTAAAAAGATTTTTTTAATTTGAAAACTTGAAAATTTTGTAAACAGCAGAGAAATGAATGTTACAGTAATTACACATGATGTAATTTTTTGTAGAAGGGCTTAGGCGCACAACGAGTGAAAGCTAACTTCACTGAGATAGAATCCCGTGCACAGAAGATAGACAAGGAACGTGAAGAGTATGCCAAGAATCAAGTTGTACAGGAGGCCCATTCACAGGAAGAAAGAGACAAACAAATGTAAGTCATTGGTGAGAGAATTGGCTTCTTGCATGCATTGGGATGTTAACGTATTACATATGTGTGAAAGTTGTGCATGTTTGAAAGGATTGTTAAAGGGACTTGAGTATTTCAAATTGTATTTATAGTTGTCTTAATGCTCGTGAAATTTTATTATTTTTAATTTTTATTATTTATATATTCTAAGCAGTATATTTTTAGAGAAAACTAGTGTTGATGGAATTAATTTTGTGTAAGTGGTGAATATATGTAATACAAATGTGTTATTATATTTAGAATATGTTGAAAAGAAATTGGCTTAAATACAAATTTTTCATTTTGTTTCAGCCATGTATATGAAGAAAATTCGCTAAATTGTTTATAATTTATTTTAAATGTCTTTGGAGAAAATTCATTGTAAATGTGTTATTTTGTTTAAGATTTATATGGGAGAGATTGAATGAAGTTGTAAATGTTATCATTTTATTTTTTTGTTCTTCTAAGAAAACTGAGTGTAAATTTTGAGAGTCTGATTAATTATTTACCAACTTATTGCCTTCATAAAATATCCACTGCATTAGTTAATAGTTAATTTATACAGATAGAATACTGAAACTTTACCTATTCATCAGTTTATTATTGCACAAAGATTTTGAAAATTGTTTGACTATTTAATGATTAACTTAGCCAGATAGAATATTAAATAGCAGCTTTATGAGCTAACCATTTTCATTTACAGCCTTTCTGAGAATTATTTAACTGCCTAACATACCTAGGTAAAAGGGGATACAACTACTTATGAGTTAACCATTTTCATTCACAACTTTTCTGAAAATTGCTTAACTGCCTGAGGGTTAACTTCGCTAGATAGAAGAAAATATAACAACTTTATGAGTTTACTAAATAATTTCAGGCACAATCTTTCTGAAAATTGTTTGATTCGTTGTATTTGCCACTAGGGCCACCATGCGTCTTGCATACCAAGACATGAGCCTGGAACGTAAAAAGCAAGAAGAAAAGCTCAAAGCCTCTGATCCAAAGAAGGCAGAGCAGCTAGAACGTCTTGGAATGGGATTTGTGTCAAACAAGTGAGTGATCTGTTCAATTGGCATCAGCTGAGTGATTGATCTGTTCAGTTGGTGTCAAACTAGAGAGTGATCATTTGAAGTGGCATGAATAAATGAGTGATCTGTGGAAATGGTAGCATCATAATTTCTATCTAATTTAATATAAAAATATTCTTTCTTTTTTTTTAACCACAAACCCTATTTTAATATAACCAATGTTCTTGTTTTTAATATAACCAATGTTCTTAGATTTAATTTTTTAATTTTTAATTTAATGTTCTTGTTTTTAATATAGACATTCTTTTCTAATACAAACTTCTTTATACTGATGTTTAAATTGATTTTGTATGTGATTATTTTTATGATGATGATTATTATTATTATCATCTTGACAAGTGAAGTTTTAAAAAAAATTAAATATACTTTTTAGTTCTCTTTTTAGTGTTTAGACGCTTACTACTGTATAATGATTTTTAAAATGTATTTAATTATATTTTTTTAGAGGGATCAGTCATTCTGCAGTTAGTGATATGCAGACAATCAAACAGGAAGCCCCTAGCCGAATTAGTGATCGTGATCGTGACCGTGATCTTGATCGCTTTAGCTCTCGTTCTACTAACCGTGACAGAGATTTCTTCGAAGAAGAACTGGACTCTATGTCAAGTTTCACTTCAAAGTGTGTGGATTGATTTTTTTTTCCTGTTTTGTTTTTCTATTACTTGGGAAAGGGGAAGTGGTGGGAGAGGTTTGATTTTAAATGGTTGTTTACATTCTGAAATTAATATTCTTGCTAGAGCACCTATTTACCATGAACTATTAACTAATGTATAATTTCTTCAGGCATACCAGTTAAAACTCTTAACTTTAAAAGAATTAAATAGTTCCTGAGAAGTTGCACATTCAGAGCACTTTTATCATTTTAAAAAAATTAAATTGTTTTCCTGTAAGTAAAGATATCGTTGAGCCATTCATTGGCAGTGAGTAATAGTTTATCTGAAATTGTAATATTCCTCCAGTATGATGATTGGATACTTTGGGGCACTTTTACTTCCTGTTTCGTGTTTCAGCATCCAAAATGCAAAGAGCATTTGACTGCCTTTGACTTAAGGCCATAAATGGCTTGGGGAATTGGGGGAGGGGGTTCTTACTTTTCTTCTCTTTTGAGATTACTGTATTTTTGCATTGTTTAATGTCTTCTCTTTCATGATTTTTTATTTTCTGAACCCACAGAGTGCATTTTTTATGTTAATAAAGATGTTTACTGAACCCATCTGTGTTAAAAAAATATATTTCCTAAGCCGAAAATGCAAAAGTTTGACTTGCAATTGCTGCCATTATTTTTATTGTATAAAGGAATATGCACACCGAAACAGAGAGGATAACCTCTCCTACATTATCATTAAAATACAGTCTCAAACAGTTTCTTGAGAAACCTTCACCACACCTAATGCCCCGATATACACGGATTTTATGCAAAACATGTAAAGGGCTCTATTTGATTGGCTGAGACAGTTGGTTGCAAAGATATGGGTCTTCATCAAGTACTTCCGGAATTTTATGTCATCTGCCATTATTAATTGTAGTTGGCAAAACACAATTTTGCTCGTGAAATAAACATTTTCTTTAGATATTTATTTATTGTTAGAAATCAGAGCTCGATGGGATAAGTAAATTTGGGCACTGAATGTTAACATTGACCATTCGACTGACATATTAAGTTCAAATTTTCAGAATGATGACCAAGTAGCAATGAGTTCACAGACATCATTTTGACAATTACTAAATATTTACGTTAATAAATCATATACTCTTATGTATCAGACAGTATATGTAATATTCTGATGAAATTATTGGTCTGAAATGTACTGCTTTGGTGAATTATATTGCAATGCTAAGAAAAAGACCAGCCTCTTGAAACAATGGTATGTTATTTGCATAGCGATTAAAATAATTATTCTAAAGTATACAAATATATGAGGTTAAAAATAATTTTTTTTTAAAGTTTATTTGTATTGAGTTTTAAAACAAAATTCTCTCTCATCTGCAATATGGAAAAGATCCTACATCAAAACTGTTCTGATCATCACTTACGGAATTATAACCGTTTATTTTTTATCATTTTTACCATAAATTTTAGAAATATATCAGTGGGGAAGTATATAAATGTATTTATAAATTAACAGTCTCTTTATTTGTGAATATTACACAATGCACATAATATCCTAATTAAGGAAAGTCATTTTCTAAACAAAAATATTTACATGACTAATAAGAGAAAGCATAACAATAATAAATACACATATATAAAGACAAAGAAATGCATAAAAAAATTTTTTTTTTAAATATCCAATTCTTAATTAATTAATCAAGCTTATTGAAGAATAATTTCTTTTTAATAGCATTTTAATTTTTATTGTAAGATTTTCATTCAGTTTTCCTCTATTGTAATAAATATGCCTTAATTTTGAAAAATATAAGTATTTTATATATTTAAATAATTTTAAAAATAAATTCTAAACCAAATATTCTTAAACTAATAACTTATATTTCTTTCCCATAATAAAGACAACTTATATACCAAATTTAAAAAATGTAGATTGATATAAAAAAAATTCCTTGTTAAAAAAAATAGTGTTCTGTGAGGATGTAGAAGGCAGAATCTTTAACTCTTTGTTGCTAAGAGAGCTAAATGACTAACAGTAGTCCATTGTGGTTTGGATAGGGTATATTTATTTTTAAAAAATAATAAACAACTTTGAATATAGTTTACAAATTCTGCAGTATTTATTGTACTTTGCATTTTTCTCAAAACTACAATTTTGTTCCGATGGTCAAAATGCCAAGTCCCCATTTAGATAGTTTTAATTATTCTGCATACCTGAAATTTAGCATACTTGTTCCTCATATATACTGCTAGAAAGTTAAATATGCATGAAAGCATGTATGCATTTTTTATCTGTGATATGTATATAACTTTCTTTATTTTCTAGATAAGAAAAACCTTATTTCAAAATTTTTACGTATATAGTAAATATTCTATGAATTTTTGTTCATTCAAAAGTTAATAAAATAAAAACCAAACAATATATTTTAAATCTAAAAACTGATATATCAAAGACAACTTATATTCCAATTTTTCATTTGTGGCGTGTAGCAATGTGGCATTAATTGGAGGTTAAATATTTTTTTTAATTGCAGACGTGGCAGTGGTGACAACTTGAGATCACGAATGGATGACTCTGGTTGGGGCACCACCAACAAAGGTGGTTCTTGGGATATGGACAGCTTTGATTCAAAGTCTAACAACCTATCTGAAACCATAACACCAAAATCTGATGAGAGGTTTGCATATGGTTATTGATTCTAACTGTTTATTAGTGCTGATTGTCTTAATTGTAAGTAATGATGTGACTTCAATTTTTTCAGAAATCTTAATTTTATTTTATTTATTTTTCATTTTTATACGTTTAACAAATTATGTGGTATTTTTAGAAGACCAGAAATAATAGGGTTGCTTTGTATTGAACATTTGTAGAGAAGTGGTGTATCACTTGTCGTAGATTGAATTTTACCTGTCTGTTTCTTTATATTCCAGAATACTTTGTTATGTAATCTTGAAATATTTTTACGCAGTGAGTGAATTTATTCACTATTTTTTTTATTTTGATACACAGTTTACTTTTGTACAATCTGTGATATTGATATCTAGTTCTTGGTCATTTTTTTCAATTAAACAAAACTTACATCTTTGTATTAGAAATTCAGAAAGTGTTATTAAAGATTTATAAAAACAGTCATGTGAAATCTTTTGTTTTATTTTTTTTTTTTTGTTGTTGATGATTTGCATTCTTTTCTTGTCCCTGGTTTTTTTTTCTCCATTCCTGTTCTCAGGATTGAGTAGTTACATAAAAGACATTTTTTAGAGAGGGAAATGGTTTGATAGTTATTCTTAACTCTAGTGAATTTTTAATGATACCTGTGATTTCTCAATTAATATTTACAAATTATTTTTATTGTCAGCAAATTTAAACCATTGTTCACAGAGAAATTTTTTTTAAAATTTATTTATCAATATATTTTTGATAGAATTAGGTGTGGTATTGATATCATCCAAGGGGTGCTAGAAAAATATGCCTTCGGTTTGACTATAGTTTACAAAGAACGTTTAAACAAAAATATTTATGATTATATTTTGTTATAATTTAGAGCAGTATTGCTGTCTGCCAAGAAATGTAGAAAAGAGTGCTTCACAGAGAATTTTTAAAAAATATTTATCAGTATATTTTATTAAAATTAAGTTAGTTTTAGAGATGTTGAAAAATGTTTATTTATTTTTTTAAAATATTTGATATCACAGTATTGATATCTTTATTTATAATATCTATTTTATTTTATTGCTTGCATACTGAATTCAGCATATATAAGTTTAATTTCAATGCTCCAAATTTATACTTACTTATTGAAATTTTATATGCTTAGCAATTTTGGAACCTATTTAAGAATAAACTCCAATAAATTATTTATTAAACAATCCTAATTTAACTGGAAATTGTCCTTTGTTTTTTCAGAATTAGCATGCAAATTCAAAGATTAACTTTTCAAATTATATTCTCAAAACACTTTTCATATTTTCAAATGGATATGTGATTAAGACTTACACACTGTTGATAATTGTATCTTATATCTTACTGGATAGTAGAAATTTACTGAGATGTAAATTATTCAGGATTATTGAAAGTGATAGTACTTTTAATTTGATTTTACATTAATCCAGAATGATGATTGGCTATAGATCTAGGCTGCAGATCAGAACAAAATATATATCACCCCTTTAACCCTTTACTGGGCACACATTTTTCCTTTTTTTCAGGATTTCAGTGAGATTTAGGGTTATGTTAGTAAAAAATTCATATCTTAGGTATTATTGCATATATTTCAATGAAATAAAATGCAAATGATAGAAAAGAAAGCATCTTTATTGTTTTCCTTAAGTGAAGTACATTTATCATGTGTCAAATTTTAATCCATGCGTGAACACATATATTTACACACAAAAATACCAGTGATTGTCAGCCACATCCACTATGTAAAAACACTATTTACACGTGTCTACACTACTAACGCTAATGTCCTGTGTGATCTCATTGTCTGATTCAAAATCAACTTCTTCCACTTCAGTGTCCGACAAATTGAATCCTGTAAACTCCTCACTATCACTCTATGATTCAAAATCCATTTGAAACCCCAAATATGAAAAAAAAAATGAATGCATCAAAGAGACAACGTTAATTATCACAGAATCATCCACACAGGAAGTAGGCAACCGGAAGTCTCGCAATTTATCGAACGATGTGTAAGAAAGGAACGCTGGTTGATACAGACGCTTTCGGACATTTTGCCCGATCAGATGATCGGCTGCTGTGCCAGTAAAGGGTTAATAATGTATATAATGAGATTAGCAATAAAATGTATGAGGGAGTAATTATAGTAAATATTATTTTCAAGTCATCTGTTATTGTAATATGTTCATTTAGCAAGGAGAGTGCCTTTAAAAAAGTTGTAAATACCCCTTAAATATTCAGAAAATTGAATCATTTCTAAAGTTAACAGGTAATTTTTTATTTATTATATCTTTTCTTGTTTATTCTTTAGATTTTTTATAAATAGTTATCTTTGTCTTAATAATGACTAATAAATATAAAGTAGGTTCAACCTTCCTAAATATAGTGAAAAAGAATTTCACTTGTTTTATATATATGAATTTATTATCCACATCCTCCCTCCCTCTTTAACATGTTGAATTTTAGCATTAGTGCTAATGAATCAAGATGTTAATAATATTAAAATTAATTTTTACATAATGCTTGCAAAATCACTCATTAAATTCATTGTAGGGACAGTTTGATTTTTTTTCCCCTCATCCTTATTTACAAAAATAATTTGATATGGGTACAATTAAGTATGGGTACAACCTGCTGGTTGTCATATTGTTACGTTCTTCTGTGCTTTACATTGTGTGAGAGCAGATTAACATCACCTTTTACTGGCAAATAACCAAGGAGTCACTATACTTGTCATTGAAAAGATAAGTTTTGTGAAAGTGAAATGTGTAACTTCAAAAGTGTAAAACCCAGAAGTACTTAGATCATCTTTATTACTGTCACAAACCTTGAGTACAAAAATACAGTGTTTTTTCATTGTTTGTGTCCATAAACACAAGTGAAATTGACCACCAAGAATACAATAAGTACAGACTGTTTTGCAATGAATTCATGAAATTGACCTCCAAGAATATACAATAAGTGTACTTTGACCTCCACAAATACCACAAAATGAATTAATGAAATTTACTCCACAAATACACAATATTTACAGATAAGTTACTGATTGAATAAACAAAACTTACTTCCATAGGTTTACAGACTAGTTACACAGTGAATAAATGAAACTGACCTCCACATATACACAATAGGTGTACAGACTAGTTACACAGTGAATAAATGAAACTGACCTCCGCATATACACAATAGGTGTACAGACTAGTTACACAGTGAATAAATAAAACTTACCTCCACTAATACAAGGTAGATGTACAGATTAGTTACGCAATGAATAAATGAAACTGACCTCTGAAATTACAAAATAAATATACAGAATTGCATATAACAGATAAGTGTAAACACATATATTTAGTTTGCAAACGCAGAGGGTCTATCTACTTTGATACTCTAGCTTAAAGTATACTAACCAAACCTGACCACTGCACTATTAAAACATATCAGACAGTATCAGGCTGTGTCACATTTTCTTATATCAAAGTTCATTTTTATTGAATATGCTTATAGTCCTTGCCTAGTACTGTAGTAGATACATCAAATAATTGATTATATTTTCCATGGTGTTCAAATTTGCATGTATCTTTCCTGTTCTGCATATTCATTGCAGCTTAAATTATATATGTGTAATAGCATGTTCATATCCTCGTTAATCAGAAGGCAAGGTTATAAATAACTTGTAACTGGGTCCAATTCCATGTCCTTGGCATTCCACATTCACTCTTACATAATTTGTTTTCATTTCTTAACTTCTAAATTGCTTATTTGTGTTTGTGAAGAAATCATAAGGAATAAATATGATATCTGAAATTTATGCATCAGATTTATTGACAGGAAAAAGGAATACATAATCTTAAAAGCACTCCATTGAAATGATTGTCAGACAAAGGTCATCTTACATGAATGAATTATACGCACAACATTTAATAATTTTTTTTTAAATTCTGGGAAAATGGAATTAGTCAGAACTTATTTACAAACTGCAAGAGCATGATAACTATAGGCACCAAATATGAAGCCAGCAAATATTTGCAATATTCTAAAAATGTCAAGCAAACAAGATAGTTTTAATAGGTAAATATCTTCAAAGGTACAATTTTTAGGCTCATATTTGTTTCACTTGATATACATAACGTTAAAATACTATGGCACCACAAAAAGAAACATTAAACATTATCATTGTTTCTAATAAAATAAAAGCTCACATTTACAGTGCAGTTCATAAAATTTTACTATTGCATCACACAAAATCTTTTAAAAAACAAGACATTGGTAAAATAGAAACACTTTTCAGTGTAGAAAATTGGGGAAATAAAACTAAAGTGAATTGGAATATCTCTCAATTCATTGCCAGTCTGGATTTTTTAAAAATACTTAAGCATATTCTTGCATAACTGATTGAATTAAAAAATATAAATAAAAATGTGCACTCACTATCCGTGTGTATTGATGACTATCACCAATTTACATATATCTGATGTGTATAGCAAAGCTGATGTAGTTTGCATGTGGATTGTTAGAACTGAAGTAGGATAACATTTCTTCCATTGGATTTCACTGCCTATGACAGCTGATGTTTTGAAGTTGGAATTGTTTTTTATACCAGAGCAAATATCTAACCTAATAATACAATAACAAATGGTTTGAATATATGGTAGTCATACCAACTGATCTTCTTGTGCCAGGACTAAATTATCTATTTGGCTACATCTTTCTCAAGTGTATTGTTAAAATGCTTTAACAGTGTGGTCAGTCTTAGCCTTTCATGCTATATTTCATTTTTAAAGGAAAAAATTCAAACACAGACTCATGCATTTACAAATACTTGAACAGTGGAATAGTCATGGTAACTATTGGAAGAAGTAGAGAGTTGAACTATCAGACCACAATACTTCATCAAACTATTCAGCACACAATTAGATTGTTAAATTAATGCCAGTTGTTGTGAACATTTAGAAATTAGTTTAATTGTTACGTAAAGTCTTTTGTAATTTATTTTCTGGGGAACTGATTTCATAATTTAATCAGTCACTGATTATTATTATTTATTTATTTATTTTGAGGTGGGGGAGAGATGTTTATACAGCTTAACATAATTTGTTAAATAGCCATCACACAAACACATGGCTACATATAAGCATTATAAAAATTGGTTGTTGTTTTTTTGTTTTTTTTTGGGGGGGGTGAAATAAAAGTCATAATGCAGATTTGCAGATTTTTCATTAGCAGACACAAATATTCATTTACAGATTCAAATTCTAATTCGAATATCCTTAAGAACAGAACTCATTTATAAACCAGATCTATGCGTAAAAGTAAAATAGGCCATATTTTACATAACATACAGGCTTTAACACATACACACAGCTATACTATACCACCATTAGCATTATACTAGAGTTGTTTCTTATTTTTTTTTTTAAATGAAATATTTTATTGTTTGTTATGAACATTCAGATTTATTTTCTTTTGTAAAATAGAACACAAAAATTAGGTCACCTATAATTATCAGTGGACATACATAACAGTAGACGTCAAGAAAGTCCAATGTTCCAGTCTACCCAAATACATAATTAAAGAAGCCTTATATCCTGACATCAATTTTGCAATATGTTACTTATCAGTATCCTTTAGCATCATTTTATTTTCCATAGGAGAATTTTCTCCTTCACTATAAAGAGCTTCCTTCTTGATATTAATATTGTCACAGAATGTATACTCTGTCTAAACAAGAGTGTAAAAATGATACAGATTTTTAGAGAATATAAAAATGATGCAGAAGTTCCTTTTAATTCATTTTCGTATTTAAAAAAAGAAAGAAAAAAAAGCATATTAATGACTGAATAAGTGAATTAGATTAAATAGTACTTGGATAGCTTATTCAGTTATAAACATTCATCTGCATTTCAGAGGACACATACAATTATACAAAATATATTTCATTATTTTCCTACTAAAATAAGATCCTCTCCTTGACTGGCTTTGTAAAAAAACAAAATCTTTACTTAATCCTTAAAAAAAAAATGGCACTGATAGTGTATTAAAATAAAGACAAGAGAGCAAGTGCTAATTTGCTTGTTTAATGCTAAATTATTAAATTATATTATTGCATAATATCAGACGTTTTTCTTTTTTTTACAAACCTTGATCATTAATATTTTTATTTATCCAGATATATTAACCCGTTAAAGTGTTAACTTAAATTTTATTTTAAAAAATAAATGGATATGGATCTGGTTTCAGTAATAAACCAGTATCTTTCTCTATTATTTTCTTCTATGCTTGGGTTGATGGCTTTTTTTATTAATATATTCTTAAAACAATAGATTTTATTTTAAAAACATGGATTGTTTTTATTTTTAGTGATATGTATTTCCCCCCAAAAAATAATATCAATTTCTCTGTGAGGGGATTAGATTTAATATTAATATGGTGGCACCAAAAAAAGAATTGCTTTTTTAAAACAGTGATAAAATTAAACTGCTTATCAGATTTGAATGAAACTTGATTTTACATAAGGCATACTGAAAATGTGCCAACAAAAATTTATTCAGTTTGGATGAGTAAAATACATAAAAATAGTCATAATATTTACGGTTGATATTTTGATTTTAAATAATACTTTTTGAAAGTTAGGATGATATAGAGAACAGTTGAGAAGTGGTCACTGTGCAGTTCATTATCCGTTTAATTTTCCTTTTGTTGCATGATGCATTTTTTAAAGGTATGGTATGGTGAGGTTGTTTTAACAAGTTTTTTTCTGTTAGAGATACATTTTGTTCCTGTTATTTTCAAAAGGATAAATCTTGTCCTAATAAAATGAAGAAAAACACTAAATTATTGCAAGAATATAATTGATGAATTTTCCTAATAATTAAATTTTAAATAAAAGGACTATTCATATTATTATTAATCAGACTTGAATTTATATTTGAGCATAACGAATCATCCTAAATAATATTTGTTATACACATATTTAGTCTTATATTTTCTTGATATATTCATTCCCATCCATTAAGTCATTTATTTTCCCATGGTCTTTTTTATAAATCACATTCGCAGTCATTCAGAGTCATCTAAGCAAAAAAATATTTGTTCTAATCACATTCATTATTTTTTTTAATAAAACATTTTCTTTAATCTTTTCCTTCATTCATGTTTATTTGTGTTGCATTTGTACTGTTTATTCATGGTTTTGTTCTTTGCATCTTACTGCTCAAAGTATACCAGAGGAAGATGCTGACCATTCAATTGACACTGTACCTGACGGGTAACTAGTTAACTAGGGTTTGAAGTAGCTTTTGGAATTGCACAATATATTGATTTCATTTGCATAGATTAATTCACATATAGACTTTATTATATATATCCTGCTTCCACTCTTTCATTATCAGCTTTTTATAATTTTAATTATTTTGTCAAAGAGAATCTATCAGGAGGAGATAGTGGTGAAAGGAGGGCTTTGTGTTAATTACTAAATCAGAACTTGTATTGGGGGGATTTTTTAAAATTAATTTATTGCAATCATTTTTATTTCATTTATTTGCCTCACTTGTTTAAGAATTATTCCAGTTTCCTGACGTTTTCTATTCCAGGAATTTAAAACATAAATAGAAATGTGTTGCTACCCAATTTGCAAAACAAATCATGCTGCTCATTGTATCTGTGCTTCTGCTTATTGATCTCCTGGCACATGCAGGGTGTGGTGAAAAATGCTATATGTGTGCAGGTTATCAGTATGTTGAAACTGATTCCTGACCTGGGTTCTTGCTCTAATATGCTGGTTAACCAACCCCTCTTTTAAAACCAACAGGCAAAATCACAGTTATGATAGTGTGTTCACTTTGGTTAAATTAAGAATTGTTATTTATATAACAGCAGTGCTAATGCCATATGATTGTGGATTGTTTAATTTGTGTATCACCAGCAACATTAATGCCTTATCATTTGCTTTTGAGTATGCAATGTTTTATTTGTGATTTTTTATTGTGATAATAATGATGAGTTTTTTTAAAATTAATTTTAGACTACACAGTTTCTCTCTCTCTCTCTCAACCGTATGGTTTGATTCTAAGTTATTACTTTCTCCCTAAGAGAATGAGTTTAGCTTTAAATCAGTTACATGTAATTTGCTGCCATTGTTGAAGAGAAATATTGTTTACATTCTGTATGAGATAGATCTTCTAATGAAAACTGTGTACTATGAAACAAAAAACTATTATTAGATTTTGCAAACAGAATGACCCATTATTGAATGAAAATGTATTTACCCTTTTTTTTTTACAGTGCTTAAAATAAATATTAATAACTCTTAGAGTGAATTGAGTCTTTAATTTGATTTGGTAGACAGACAGATAGGTGCAAATACATAGTCATAATGTGATTGTGTGTGTGATATAAGTGCACACACATAAATAATACACATTTGGTGTATTAAATGCTTAGGAGTGATGAAATTTTGCATGAGAAAAGTGTTTTCTATAGCTATTATTAGTGTTAATTACTGATTCCATTTTTCAGCAAACTCTAATTTAACCTTAGTTTAAGACCACACAACCAGCAAACTGATTTCATCCTAAATTGCAACATAGACATTTGTCACAGACATATACTTTTCAGCTTAAAATCAGTGCATTGATCTAATACATTGACTTAAGTCAGTGATCTGACATTAAGCAAAGAATTCAGCGTTGATATTTTTAAACCACAGAGCAAAATGAAAATTTCAATTAAGTCAAGATGTGACTGTGAGTAAAGATAGATTAGCCGGACTGAAAGAACAGGAACTCAGGTAATTAAAAAATAAAGAAAAATATGTATTTAAACAAAAAAATAATATTGCTTTGTTGTGGCATTGCAAAGTTGGATGAATAATGCTCAAAAAGTGGGCACCAATGAGCCCCACCCCATGACATGCAGTAACATAAGTCAAAACTTATTTCAAAATGTATTTGTTAGATGACTAAATGATCTCAATAAATTGTTATAGAAGTTGCTAATGCTGATAGAAAATTGTTGAATGATTATGCCAAATATTTTAATTTTGATTTTTGTAGAAGTTGCTAATGCTAAAGGTAAATGTTTAATTGTTATTTTGCAGATATTAATTATGCTTGTTGCTGAAACAAAGTCATCTTAAGTAGCTGTTATGAAGATATCAGTCCCATATATTGTGTTAACCTATTCCATACATTTACCATTTATTTGGTTTGGGAATAGTAAATGTATTTTACTTACATATGTAAATAGATACTCCATATCAGGTAAATCAGACTTTCAGATTATGTCTCTGTATTTTGTTTTAATTTCTGAACATTTCTTATTAGACAAGATTTTAAATCTAATTAAAGACTTTCCTTGTTTATACACATTTCCCTTAATAATGCACATAGTCTTTACTGAGTTGAAAAACGGTGCTTAATTGAGAGCCTTATTGTTTTTAGAACTAGCAGAAGCCGCAAGACTACAACTGACTCGAGCAGCCTGGCATCAATGTCAGAAGACGACAGGAAAAAGTACGCTAATGCCAAGTCTATATCATCAGATCAGTTTTTTGGAGACAGAGACCCAGACGTGAGTGCAATTATCAAGTTATATTTGGCCAAGGCATTGCAATCTTACAACTGTTTCTGTTGTGACTTAGCTGAAGCTGCTGATTTATAGATTGTTTGAGCCAAACTTAATCTGCTTTAAGATTCCAGTGTGAAGTAAACATTTTTTAAATGTCATGGATATTAGTGACATAAAAAAATTATATTATGTTCGGTTTCATAGTTTACTTACTATATATAATTTTCATTTAAAAGTGTGAAATACACTCTTGACAGAATATGGTCTTCATATTATTTCTTTGAAAGAATTTTTTATCAAGCCTTGTGTATAAACCCTGTTAAGAATTATTGAATGGCTAAATAAAATGTTCTCCAAAATAATGTAGCATAACCACCTGGCCACTAAATTGAAATCTAAATTGCTTGAGAAAGGCTTTAGTCTCAATTTTAAATTAATTATTAAAATTATTATATTTTATATCAGCACAATCAATTTTTTTTGTGTTAAAGTTAAATGTTGAATTTAGTAAAAAAAATTCCCTTTGAATTCTGTCAGAATCTTGCATTATTGTGCTTCTTTACATACTACACTTCTTGATCCCATTTCTTTTCTTTTTAAATTCTAAAAGCATATTGTTCTGTAACTGTTAAAAATATATAACAAGGTATCTGACCTTGTGAAGGCGTTTAGCAGAATATTATTTTATTGGCTTGAAGATGGGTGGTAGAATGTAATATTCCACCTAATCATTCTTGCCACTGATGACATTATTATTTATCACTGAATTATAAATACTCATTACTTTTATGTACAGAAATAAGACATTTTGATGCTCATTAATCTTTCAAATGTTAGTAATAAATTATTAAATTGTATTTAAATTAAGATATTAAAACCAATTTTTGCTATGATTGTGCAGCTTGAGGTGCGCCAAAATTTGACTCGCCTAGAGGGCAAAAGTAGTATTTCTAGTGATGAAGTCTTTGGATCTGGTCGCTCCAGTTCTAGCCGTTCATATGGTTCATCCACACCAGATTTCCAAGATATTAAAGATGGTATGCGCCAGGGCATCACTAAAGTGGCTGGCCGACTGTCTACAATTGCAAATGGAGTTGTCTCTTCTTTACAGGTAGGTCATAAATTAAGGTAATAATTCAGTTGTTGATTTGTTATTTACAAAGTGACAGTAAATAATTTGTATTTCTAAGTGAACCAGTCAGCACCATTTACAATTGTAGACTGGTAAATTTGTGTATCTAAGTGAACCAGTCAGCACCATTTACTATTGTAGACTGTTACATTTGTATATTTAAGGATAATGTTTAGTCTTAGAACTTTTTTCTCACACAGACTGGCAAATTAGTAGGTGTATCATTTAGTCATAACACCACTTACTGTTAAAGGCTAGTAAATTTGTAAATCTAATGGCGCAGTTTAGTTTTAACACCATTTACTGTTATAAGCTAGTAAATTTGTATATCTAATGGCGCAGTTTAGTTTTAATACTATTTACTGTTATAGGGTGGTAAATTTGTATGCCTATCATTTAGTCATAAAACCATTTACTGTACAGGTTAGTAAATCTGTATGTCTGTCGTTTAGTCATAACACCATTTACTATCATAGGGTGGTAAATTTGCATATTGTTTTAAGACTAAACAATATAGAGTTGTAGGCTGGTAAATTAGTATGTTTGAGAACATTGTTTAATGTTAACACCATTAACTGTTGGAGGCTGGTAAATTAGTTTGTATGAGGATATTGCTTAGTTTTAGCATCATTAAGTAATGTAGAATGGTGCAGTTTTGTTCCTCTTGGTTTTTTTTTTTTACTTTTGCATGTCAGCTAGTTGTAGTTGCATGCTTTTGATCCTGGAAAATACTCTTTTATAACATATATATTATTAAATCATAGTTATTAATTTAAAGGTCTATGCTATCCAGGTCACTTATTTATATATGATAATTTATCAAGTTATTTTTTACATATTTTTATTATTAAGCACAGTCTTTGTATATTGATTGAATGTAACATTGTTTTACATGTAACACCTGATTTATGTTTTCTTTCTAGTGGGAATTTTGTTGTTAACCACTGACTTTTTATCTTTGTGCATTTAATATTTTTCTTACCTATTTTCCACTGTAGAGAAAGTAGTTCCTGGTGACCACAGGTAATAAGAGGGAATCTGTGGAAATATTTCTTTAATTATCATTTTTCTAACTGGGCTTTGTGTTCTGGATCTTTTTCTTCATGCCTTAGAAAATTCTCTTGCAAGTTATATTTATTCTGAGTACTCAGCACTCTGTACACTGAGATTTGTAAAGTCTGTTGACTGTACACATGAGGATTACTAACAAGAAGTTTGTGAAGTGTATGTTTTGAGACACACCAAATTTTCAAACGGCTTGTAGTGAATAGCACCTTTCATCCATTTCAGAGTAGTAGCATTGCTACATGTTAATCAAAATAAATAATGCATCACATTTTTTTATCCCATTTTGAGTAGTAGCATTACTGCACGGTAACCAAAATAAATAATGCATAGCATTTTTTTTATCCCATTCTGAATAGTAGCATTGCTACATGTTAATCAAAATAAATAATGCATCACATTTTTTTCCCCCGCATTTTGAGTAGTAGCATTGCTACATGTTAATCAAAATAAATAATGCATCACATTTTTTTTTATCTCATTTTGAGTAGTAGCATTACTGTACAGTAACTAAAATAAATAATGCATAGCATTTTTTTTATCCCATTCTGAATAGTAGAATTGCTACTGCTAACCAAAAACAAAGTATGCATAGTGCATTTTCAGTATTTGGGGCTAATGATCTGTTATTTAACTTAGCAAACCAAGTTAACTTTGAAATAGGTTTTATGTTCTGAACAGCTATAGTAATTTTTTCTATTTATATATTATTTCTTTGGATTTGCTTGGGTTTGCCTAATTTGTTGGTGCATATAAGTTATATGTGCTTTCTCTTTTGTGTTTTGAAACAGAACAGCTTTTTTTTCCTCTTCCTCCTCCTTTGTGTGTAATAACCAGGAGAACAACTAGGAGAATAAAAATGTGTTTAATAACTAGGAGAACAAATGAACAGCTCCACACACACACTTCTTCGTGTTTAATTACCAGGAGAACAAATTAACAGCTCCACCCCCACTCCTTTCTGTTTAATTTCCAGGAGAAAAAATTTACAGCTTTTAAACACACACACACACACCTTTTGTGCGTAATTTACAGGAGAACAAATCGACAGCTTTTCCCCCACCCACTTTTGTGTTTAATTACCAGAACAGATTGACAGCTTTTTTCCCCTCTTTTATGTTTAATTACCAGGAGACAAATTGACAGCTCACTGCTTTGTTTAATTACCATGAGAATAAATTGGCAGCTTTTGGAATTGACAGCTCCTCCTCCCCTCTCCCCCTTTGTGCTTAATTATCAGATCAAATTAACAGCGTTCCCCCCCCCCCCCCAATCCCAATTGTTTAATTACCAAAACAAATTCTGCAATTTTTTTTTCTCATTTTGCCAAATTTATTTTTTCTTCACAGTTGATAGCATTCTCCCCCACACACCTCCATTATACTCTTATAGTGCATGTATGACGTTTTAATAGTTTTAGATGTATGACTTTCTTACTTGGTATGAAAGTTGTCTTATTCTATTTCATTGTGTAGAGTGCCTATTTTTAGTTTGCTTTTTCAAAAAAATTTATTTTATTCATTCCCATTATATATGTATGAGTTATGTATTTTTTTAATTTGTTATCTTATTTGGTTATTTACTTGTTCTATATTTTAAACCATTCACCTTTGCAAGACTTTTATATTTCTTTCTTTTTCAACTGTTTTAAGAATGGAATTTGTTGCCTGTAAATATTTCTGAACTACTTGGGAACATTTTTTTTTAATGAGATTTTATAATGTTAATCTGGGTGTTCTAATACTTTACAACAAACTTAAAACTTTTGTTTCATTTTTAATCTCATCCTCATTTTGCTAGATATATTTCTTTCTAAAGATTGATAGTATCCAAATCATTGAGCTTCAATTCTTTCAGGTTTTCGTTACTGTAAACTGTATAGATGTTCAATGTGATTAGTTAACATTTGAAAGATAAGAGGGGCTCTTTAATATTATACTTGGTAATTATACTATTTTATAGGTTTAAATTTTCTTTTTTATTTTTTTTTAGCCACAGTAGTTTTATTTTTCCTACCTCAAATTTTTTTTTTACTGTATATTTTTGCTCATCCATCCAGCCCATTGCTGCTAGGATTATGTCATAGATCTTGACAAATTTCAGTCATTAGCTAGTAATGTCACACATAATGAAGCTTATTAAAAGAGAGACAAAGGAAAACTTCTGTATTTTTGATTTTTGATTAATTCTTCTTGACAGTTAATACTTAATGAAATTAGCTATTCAGCTATATGAAGTTACTTAATGAAATTAGCTATGTAGTTGTATAGATTAGTTAGTAAAATTAGTTTACAACTGTGTTAAATTCATGTACTTTATTAATGAAAGTAGCTATTAGATTACTTAGTGAAATTAGCTATACAGTTGTATAAAGTTAACGAAATTAGCTAAATAGTTGTATACTAGATTACTTAGAGAAATTATCTATACTGTTTTATGACGTTACTTAAAGAAATTATCTATGTAGTTGTATAGATTATTTAGTGAAATTAGCTAAATAGTTGTGTGAATTTACTTTATGAAATTAGCTATGTAGTTGTAAAGATTACTTAGTGAAATTGAGTATACAGTTGTATGAGATTACTTAATGAAATTAGCTAGGAAGTTGTATAGATTACTTAATGAAATTAGCTAATCAGTTGCATGAAATTTAATTTCTAGCCAAGCTAGAAAAATGTGAAAATGACTCATAATCACTTCCTAAGTCATTTTAATAAGTCTAGTTTGTAAAATATCAAATGAAATAACAAAGTGGGTCCTGTATTTGCCAGGAGAAAATTAATGGGTCTTGTATTCTCCAGGAGAATTTGTGTGTTCTTATTCTCCTGGGGAATGATACATGTGTCCTATATTCTCCAGGGGAATGATAAATATGTTCTGTATTCTTATCAATTGATAAATTCTTCGTCAGTAACAATTTCACAAAAAATCTCCACTCGAAAACCTTCACACTTTTTTCCTTTTGCTTTTCATACCTGTGGCACTGTCACATTTTTTAGAATTTAAAACTTGTCCCAGGATGCTTTTACAGCTGCCCATGCAATAGACATGACTATCTAATACACAAGTATATAGAGAGAATATTCTAATAAAGTATGTTGCCAGTTCTTTCTTTTTTCTTGAATGGAAAACAAGGAGAGAAAAAAAGATCCAGTACATAAACTGTATTTGACAAGTTTTAAATATTCACCTGTAACACACTTTGTTTTCTGCCATGCTTGTGTGGGTGTTGAAAGTTGTCATTTATTTACCTTCAGTGTTTATTTAAACTGAAATTGAAAAACTAAAAATTAGTCATATGGCGTTATGGTTTCTAACAACTTTTTCCCTGCTGTTTATCTATGCTTTAGTTTAGCCAAGCTAAGTTGGACATTGACATTTTTGTTTTCACTCATATCTGGTGTTACACATTGTTATGCTCATTTGCTTGTTATGCTGTTAGTTTCTGTTCACTGGATGTTGTTTTGCTGTGATAGGTTTGATATATATTGTAATTTATATATACAATTACATATAAAAGATGAAGACTCGAAATTACCACACTTTTTTTTATTATTATTATTTTTTCTTTTCCAGAATTGAAGTTGAGTCAAATGCACATAAATATTGCAGAAAGCAAAATAAAATATAATTGCATTGGAGAACAAAAATATAAATCACACTTTTGGATATAAATTATTTGTTGCAAATAACTAATCATGTTCATAAAATAACAGTTGTGATATATTAATTTGAAAATTGCTCAGCCTTTTAAGGAGAATACTTGATAGCCAAAAAGTTGACAGATGATTTTCTGTGAATCTTCCATCTCGTAAATAATACAACATAATACAGCATTTTCTGAAAAAAGAAAAAGAACAACATTGTATTTGGATAGATACACATTTGCCTTTTTTTAAATGGCACCATTTTTTTTTCTTTCTTTCAGAATTCATAGAATGAGAAACTTTACGAACAAGGTTAGTTTTTAAAAAAGAAAAGAAAATGTAAACAAAACATGCAGGTTTGTTTTTGGTTTGCTTTTTTAAATTATGCTTATCTATCTAATATGGTCTTTGGGTTATAGAAATACAAGATGCTCTAGTTATGTTCACAGATTATGGGCAAAATGAGTGGGGTGGATGGAATTTTATTCAAAAGAAATAATAGAATATGTGAAGATACACTGTTAACTTTGTTCCTGAATCATTTTACATGAGAATGATGAATTATTATCATTCGTATGGTATAGTTAATACAACAGGCCATTGTTCTCTGACAACTGCTTTTTAACCTTTAACTTGAAAAAAGTGAGAGAAAGATAATGTGATGGTTCAAATATTCAGTCAAAATATGCACACAATATAAAGTGGGGAGAAGATATGTAATGGTTCAAATATTCATTCTCATAATTCATACAATATTTATGATCGCCAAATACAGTGCATTGCATGAGCTCTTTGAGTGGAAGCAGGGCCCAAGGATATGCTCACATTTGTTGTATAGTGTACTTGTCATAAATGTTGCATGGCCATGGTAATGCTGTAGTATATACAGAGTATTCCAGAGGGTGAAAACATTTGTCAGTTTTGCCACCATTTATCAGAAAACAATGACCTAATGGAATTGTTGTCAACAGGTCGATAGAGAAGAGCATCCCTAATTAGCGGCAGTGTAATGAAACAGCATAATACAGACACAATTTTAAGTTAACTAATCAATGAACTAACATAACTCACAAATTACCCTGTAATCTTTATCCATAGTTTGAATGCCAATACAACCGTGTGTGTGCATTTTTGAGAGAGATGTAAGCATTTATTTTAACTGTTCTCAGAACCTGCCCCAGAACTACAAACTTTATGCAAGTCAGCCATCGTTTCATTCCTAAAATCTGTTTCCTTCCTCTGACCCTTTCATAGTCTTCACTTTAGTTTCACTTTTAAAAAATCTAAATAAAAAATCCTCTAGATTATTAATTTATATTATAATGTTTATACAAACTGTACCCTTAGAACTGATTTATAAATTGTTTAGGACTATGGATAATTGGGATTTGAATAGCCAGAATTTTAATGAAGTTTACTATTTATGCAGAACATTTCTTTTGAACTGATTTTTTACTTGTATAGGATATCCAGATAATTGGAATTTGAATAACCAGCATTTTAAATTGTTTTATTGTTTGTGTAAACTTCATCTTTTGAACATAATTTTATTACTAGTGCATCTAATAAAATATTTTTTTTTTTAGATATTCTTAAATTTAATTAAACTTTTTATTTTAATGAATTGCCAGATATTGTAGTAATTCTAAGCTTCTTTGCATTCATCTCTGTATGACAATAATTTTGATTACTGGGACAGTTTATGAATATTATTAGGGCTTGGCAGTCTGTTAAAGGTGTACACACATACATAAAGATGCTTGCATCTTATGCATTTTGAATTGGTAATGCTTGAAAGCCTCTTATTTCTATTATTTATTTGATTTCTTCCTCCCCTCCCCCCCCTCCCCCCCCCCCCCCCCCGACTTTTTTATATGTGTCATTCTGTAGATTGTTTAACCATTACACTTTATTTTGTAATTTGTTTAACCGTTATGTTTTACTCTGTAAATTGCTGGACTCTTGAAATATAAGATAGGCTTACAAACCCACATACCTCGCTTGTTAAAAAAAGCAAATTAAGAAATAGGTATGTATAAAATATATATAACATTTTTAAATATTTTCTTTTGAAAAGGTTTATAAGGTAAAAAATTTGTTTTATTATATAACACTTATATTAATTCAATAGCAATAACATAAAAGCATGAGTAGTTATTTTGGCATATATCTTTGATATTGAGACTTAGTTATTGCTGGATAAAACACTAATTTAATTAATATTGTCCTTGTAGATATAGTATTAACCATTATGTTGGCTGCATAAATCCTGTATATATAGTAATCTTAATTTTAAATGAGAATACAGCATAATAATTGTCCAAACCCTGTGATTAAACCTGATTAAGAAATCAGTGCAGTGCATTTTAATCTCTATATATTTATAATAATTCTTAATCTCTCTGTTTGGCTGGGGACTAACTCAACAATTATAGAATAGATTTTGATTGGACTTTTACTGTTGTATACCTTAGTGCCCTAGAACCAGCATAAGCTATATAACATCACACTATCCAATAAGGGAGTTCGTCAGTAGCCCTAAAACATAGAAAAACAGTAAAGCGCTCTATGGTGCAGCACAGGAGGCTATAAATTGCATTGGATCTCTGGTGGAGACATTGTAGCATGGGCGGAACCTTTCAGCTGAGAATGAAAAAATTCCTCTTTGCATCAGATCTCTGGCAAAGTCACACAGTATGGGCAGAACCTTTCAGCTGAGAGTGAAAAAATTCACACCTTGCCTCAGATCTCTGGCAGAGACACACACATTGCTGCATGGGCAGAACCTTTCAGCTGAAAGGAAAAGTCCTTTTAAGGACTCAAACCATAATTCATTCTTGGCAGTGCAATGTAAATTAAAACCAACTTACACAGCTTTATATGTCTGAGTTCCCAGAGAGACAGGCAGACCACTTAAGTGCTGCTGAAAATGTTCAACAGATTAAGATACACTTAGCTTCCCAAACACTTTGGCAATTTACTTCTAGAATAGTTGAAACTGTGGTTGAACATCAAGTAAAGCTTGTTTCCAATTGTGAGCACCATACTCTCACTAGAGTTGGAACTTCACCAGTAAGAGTGGTTCTGACAAAAAAATTATACTAAAATATTAAAATTTTAAAAAAACATTTTTGGCATCCTGTGTTTTGATTCTTACCTGGCTCTTATATAGAATAAGCTGCAGGCTTATCTGGTTATTAATAATAATAAATAATAATAATAATAATAAATAAGGATTTTAGTTTTTCTCCATTAGCATCCTTAAAGTATTCTGTTGCTTTTGATTCCTGTTGAGGGCAGAGCGGAATATTTCTGTGCTGCTTAGACTAGTTTGCATGTAGTACCTGTACTCAAATACTCACAGCCTGTTTTGTTTTGATGTATTTTCAGGATCGAATGGGAAGCTGATGGACAACATATAACAAACTTACTGATGTGGTTCAGGATGCAAAGATATACTTGAGGAAAAAAGTAACTGCATTAGATACCTGGTCAAGGACTGGGTGTCATGTCTTTCTGTTTGTGCAGTTCACAAAGGTGTTGTTTTCACACAAGAATATCTGGAGAGTCTTTACTTCAAAATATAGCTTGGCAGGCACACCTTTCATGTTGAAATAGATCAAGATAGATTTTTGCTTGGTGCCATTATTTTTATTTAATGTCTACCATTGATACAATTATTGGGGGTGGGTGGGGGTGAGTAGCATCAAAGTTATAAGAATAAGTATGGTTTGTCAATTTTTTAGTTTAACAGTTTGAATATATTTGTTTTGTTTACTTTTGGGTGGGGGCCGCCTAAATGGAGGTAATATGAGAGGAAAGATGTAGTGAATTGCGTGCTTTCATTCAGAAGAGTTTGAAACATTAGACTAATGTGCCTAGCACTAACTTTTTAGTAGTAGTAGTAGTATTGTAGCTTTATTTGCTTCATCTTGTGGCTGAAAAAATGCTAACCAGAACACTTTTTTATTGTTATGGTTGAAGAGTAAACTGTTGAATTATAGCTTGTTGTATCGTCTTGTCTCTTCTTTCTTATGGAGACTTTTTTAGCAGGATCCAGTTTTTGATCTTAACCTCCACATTGTCTTTAGTTTGTTAAGCATTTCTCATCTGTTTATTGAACCTATTGTACTTTTCATAGGAATTACCTATCCACTGGTTCATAAATAAAAATAGTTTGCTTTCTTTAGCCTAATTAAATTAAATTAAGAAACATTTTTGTACATAAAATCTTGTAATCTATTGAGAACCTCTAACAAAGTGAATATTTAATACCAGATTTAAAAAATTGCTCCTGCAGCACAAAACAAAATTTATTTCTCCCTTTCTTTGCTGACCTCTGTACCATCTCAAGGTCATTTTTAGTAGAAGAAAAATGCAAGCTCAATCACCCATTACTCCTCAACCATTAGTTCTCAATTGGACAAGATTAAAGTGCACCTAACCTTATTCATTCATAAAGATGACAATGTGATAGAAGGGACAGAATTAGACACTGGCATAAAATGGCATAGGATCCCAGTTATCTTCCCAGTATTAAAGGAACATATCTACAGAATATATCAAGACATAATATATTAAAAACAGAGAAGGATGAAGTATGCAAATAAAAAGTACTAACAGCTATAAAAAAATATTCTTCACTTCACTGTTTGGCTAGTAACATTACTGTATACAAATGCTATCACATTTGAGTATTTTCTTGTCCATCACAGGAACAGAATTTATGGGCTGTATTTATTTAAGAAAATCTCACTGAAGTAACACATGAGAATCTTCCATAAAGTATAATTCTAGACCCATACTTCCTCTGGATTCTGCAAACCATATATTGGCTATGCCTAGTAGCTTCCATAGTTGACAAATATTTCATGCTCTATGTTGGTAGCATATATCTTTAAATCTGTCCCACAAAACTAGATATTCACTCTGCTAGTGTGCTCTTGGTTAACTAGAAATACCTGACAACACTAAAGTAAAAATGTATGCACTCGTGCTTCGGTAGTCTCATTTTGAACAATAATAAATGCTACTCAAAATCAAATAAATTCAGAAATGTACAAAATGATAATTAGATACATATAAATATATTACAATACCAAATACACATCTTTTGGCAAGTTATGTTTCTTAAGCCCAGGAAATAAAATCCTTTAAAGGTTATAATCCTTTTTAGCCAGACATACTGATAGAATCCTAATTAGCCCCGTAAACTTGATAACTCTTGGAAGTGACAGTCGTCTACATATTTAGAAAGCTAAATCAGTTTTAATGATGATTACCAAATTGAAGGCATTGCTTGAGTTTTCATATCTGAATAACAGTTTATTTTAAAATGCTAAGCAAGTTCTGGAACACTTTGAATCATCAGCATACTTTGAAATTAAAATCTAATAACTGCGTTGTTTTGAACTTAAGAAGGTTGATTTTTTTTATTTACGGCAAAATAGGCAGTTATGTTTTTGATACATAGCTTTTTACTGTATGTATTCTACACAGCAAATAGTGGGCAAGATGAAGTGCAGCATGGATTTATACATGTTTAATCATTAAACATCGATTTTAAGTTGCTAAAAGGAATTTTGCACCTTCTATTTATTTCAGAATTTTTTAAAGCATGTAATTGAGATTTCTGTGAATCGTTAAATTAACTTTCCAAAACTCTTGCATTTGGAAAAAAACAGTTATTTTTCTTTTCATATTATTTGTCTAAACTTTATTTCTAAATATGATTTGTTTAATTTGCCTATTAGGTTGGAGGATTTTGTTTTTAGTGTTTTCTTAATGATGTGGAAATAAACTCTGTACTTCAGAAGAGGTTAATTCCCTTTAATTCTTGATGAACAGACAAAAAGCCAACGATAGTTAAAGCTTATAGCTAGATAAAGCTTATAGCAATCACACTTTCCAAACTCATCTGTTTGTAAATAGTTTCAAGTAATTCATTTGTACATCTTAGAATGGGCTTCTTAGTTTTTAAAATTATTAATCATAAAATCTACTATTTTGGAATTATTAGGGCACTTGCTAGAAAATAGAAAAGTGCTCTCTGTAATAATGTCTGCAAAATCCTTGTGAGAATGCTTTAAAAAAAATAACCTAATTGCAGCTTTCTTTTTTCCTTGTGATAATTTCAGACATTGTGCCCCAGAACGTTAAAATATATTTATTCATCTGTTATCTTCCCCTGTTACTTTAAGTACAGTTTAATATATTGAAGTGTAATTTGTTTTTTTCTAAAGTAGCTTGTTGACAACCTAAGAAATAAGTGCCATTTAACAAAAGACAAAAAGTGCACACTATTTTTTTTTTAGTCTGTTTACAAATTATTTTTTATTTGTAAGTTTTGCTGTCATTTGCTAGTGAGTCTTTGGAATTATTTTAAAACAGAAATTTGTATTGATTTCATTGACACATCACCATAAAATGAACCTGTTATGTAGTATTGTTTTGAAAAAAATACAGTGCAACCTCAGAAATCAAAACTAATTAATAGAATTGGTTATTTGAACTTTAAAATAAAAACTATTTTGGTACAATCTCATAAGCATATATTTATTTTAATAACTTTATAGGTTAACTTTATACTATAAATACAACAGAGAGTCAACATCTTACAAAAAGCTGGGTGTATTTTTTAAGGTGCATTACAGTAAAATAAATATGTACAATGGGCAGCTTCTTTTGGAAAAGTCACGCGTAAATAAACTGCATTAGAATGACCAACACAGACAGAGCTAATAAATGCTGTTAGTGTTCATACATACTATGGCAGACAGCATGAAAATAGAAAATAAACTGCATTAGAGTGACCAACACAGACAGAGCTAATAAATGCTGTTAGTGTTCATACATACTATGGCAGACAGCATGAAAATAGAAAATAAACTGCATTAGAGTGACCAACACAGATGGAGCTAATAAATCCTGTTAGTGTTCATGCATACTATGGCAGACAGCATGAAAATGGTACCTGCAGATTGAGCTGTTTAGGGTGTCCTTGGATTTGGATTACTAAGATTGCACTGTATTTGCCTGTCATTATTGCCTCCTTTTACTTGGTCTTTAATGATCTATACACTGGTGTGCTGCCTTTAAAGTTTCAGTATTCAGACATTTCCACATTAGACCAGCATAATGGCCAAAACAGCTTTCTTCACAGAAATTACAAAAGACTGTGATCAGGCCACAAACATTTAGATCATGTAAAGTTTGAAAGAAAATTTTGGTTTCAAATAGCATGAAAATGTGAAGTACAATGAAAGTCTCATTGTAAACTGCAACTAGATTAAGTCTCTTGATGAAATTTAATTGAATATAAAATGCATTTTTTATATCTGTGCTGAGAAATTACTCGACATATAATTAATGCGGATAGGAAGCCTAGCTTAGAAGTTACCTGGCATACTACAGATATAAAGACATAGCCTAGCTGTGAAGTAATTTGACCAATTACAGATGAAAAAAGGAAAAATCTAGCTGTGAAATTACTTCATCTATTATAGACAAAAAATAAAAACCTACCTTTGAAATTACTTCACCTGTCAAAGACAGGAAATGAAAACCTATCCGTGAAATTACTTTGCCTATCGCAGACATGAAAAGAAAGTTTATCTGTGAAATTACTTCACCTCTTGCAGACAGGAAAAGAAAATTGAACTGATTTTTGTAATGTTTAAATCAATTTATTTTGAAAATAAAACATTTGTATTTAGTTGTTTGGCAAGTGTTTTAATGTAATGTAGTTACATTTATTTTTTAAATTGGTATCTTACTTGAATGAACATTGATATTAAGCTAACTGTTTAGGAGGGGTGTGGATTGTACTGTTGGATTTATGTTTGGTATCTGACAAAACATAATCCTCATAATCTGAACTATTTTTGTTAGAAATATGTGTTGTGAATTATAAACTAAGGTAAAACTTTTGATTGTCTCACCAACTTCAAAATTGACGGAAGTAAAATATTAGTCAACCCCATGTTCACCATAATTTATAATAAGTTTTATGAAAATACCTTGTATCAGTTATTAGACAGTATTGCCATATCAGATCAGCTTTTAGTGTCAGTGCTGCAGAGTAATGAAGTATTGAATGAATTCATTATTAAAGCAGCAATTTGTAAAATGGTTTTTTGACTTAATTTGTATGAATAGTACTTTATTTTCTCTTTCAATTAAATTTTGAGCAAGGACCACAAAAAGGTAAGATTTTGTATTGGATACAATTTTTAAAAAATATAATTTCCCTACTCTTCAAGTCAAAATCAGTGTAGGTTTGCATTTAGACTATTTCAGGTTGGATTTTTTTTTTTAATCATATACATTTTCATATAAATGTTTGAGTTCTTCAAGGGTCATCCTCTTTTGAATCTGGAACCCTTGCCATCACTCCTTCCTCCCTTCTCCATGTCCTAAATCATCTGGTGAAGGAAGTTTGACTACAGTTTCACCTTGTCACATGACTTTCACCAGAAAATGGATTCTTGTAAATTGTACATATTTTGAGGAATCTAGTAACTATGGTTATTTTTCACAGGAATTTTGAATTTCTGTGAATCATGTTTTGTAAAGTGGTGTTGAAATTAACCAATGGATTTGTAAAATTTGATTTTGCTGTACACAGTTCTTTAATGTTTGTTTTGCTGAATGATATACAAATTGAATTAAAAGTATATGAGTCATTCCAGTGTCAGGGGCAGGGAGATCTCATCAGTTCAGATAAAACCAGAGTTACCTTTAGGTTATTCAACAAACAGTAAATAAAAAAATTAGTGAAATTTAAAATTGCTAGCATTGTTCACATTAGCTTTATGGCTCCATCAAGATGGATGACAATTTAATTTATTGACAAACAGCTACTGAAAGATTACTTTCTGCCAAATAAACACAGATGGGATTTGGGCAGCTGGCCAAAATTAGAGACATAAGATTGTGTCACTCAAATGAAGGCAGAAATCAATTTGCAATCAGTTTTTCTACTGAATTTATCTGTTTATGAAAATATGCGTACTGTACATTTGGTTGTATTATAATAATAATACCTAAGGTATCACTTTTCAGAACAGAATAGTTTTACTTATTGAATTATTAGCAGTAATCTGAAAATTTTAAAATAGCTTTGCCACTTTAAAAAAAAATGATTATCATCACCCTGACTTGTAAAACTACCATGATTATGATTATGAAATGGTGATATTACTAAACACATTCTATACAAAACCCTATGTATATAGTAAAATATATCACTACTAGTAGAGATACATACATTACTGTGTAAAGCTGTCTGATTACTTAATAATAAAAACTGGAGTAGTTTAATCACACAAATTAATAAAGTGACTGATGCTGTTTTTAACAGATTTACAAAGAATGTATCATGTTGTCATAATACTTGTTTAAAAAGTATGATAATAAAAATGTAAAGTGAAATGACATTGCTGTCAAACTTATTCAATCATTATTAATTAATTATTTAAGTTTTATTTCATCACTATGAAGTTTACATTACAATTTAGCATTTAGATTTAGCACTAAATATCAGTGGAACAAACATAACCAGCATTTTTGCCTGTGATAAGCTACTTGATTACCCACATTTTAGGACTAGGTTGAGTCTTTATAGGACTAGGTTGAGTCTATATAGGACTAGGTTGAGACTTTATAGGACTAGGTTGAGTCTTTATAGGACTAGGTTGAGACTATAGGACTAGGTTGAGTGTGATTTGTCAAAAAAAAAATTTTCATTTGTTGTGGGAAGGGCAAATGTTTAGTAATGACCTAATTGGGATTTTTAAAAAAAATAAATACTATTTAACAGAAAGTGACTGTAATACTAATAGTATATATACATGTATGTAGTGTCAATGCATTTAAAGATTGTATGATGATGTGTTTTACTTATTTTCATGAGTTAATTATATTTTAATCTTATCAATATTGATGGTATAATAATAATAGTGAATCATGTCTCTTAGCACGAATTTACCTGTAATATTTGCTTTACAGCATCTGTTTTGGGTTTCATGAAAAGTCTCAAATCACCATTATACATTATATTTATTTATATAAATGTTTAATACATTTCTTTGTGTTTTTTGTTTGTATTTTATGCTGTCTTTCTGATATTGGGGTGATTTTGCTTTATAGGGATTTTTACCTTTTGTTTTAAAATTAATTTATTTTATATTTTATTTATGGTAGTTGGGGGGAGGGGGTTGAGATTTTATTATGTATTTAAATTGCTGGCCTTCAGGGGAAGTTATCATTTCAATTCTATTCTATATCTAGAGTCGTGTGTGATATGATAGATTTCCCCCCATCGTCATTTTAAAATAATTTGTTTTGTTTCAATGTACACGTTACTGAATAAAACTTTCATGACATCCACATGATCCTTTGGTTTGTTAACCATGTATTTAATTTTTAAACTAGGTCACTGAAAGCGAGAATGTGTTAAAACACTTTCAGGAATCAGCACATTTTTATCATCATAACCTGCACACAACTGGCAAATGATGAAAGATCTAGCATGAGCAGCATATACACTCAGCAATTATATTTGAATGGCAGGAACAGACACATCATCATACTAGAATACTTTGGCACTTTGTCATTGGCAATAAATCTCAGAACTAAAGCATAAAGAATGTGAATGAGGCCAAGGGCAGATAATAAGCTCTTGCTGATTCACACTTACATCCTAGCAAGGTTTTATTTTTTTTACATATTTTGGAGCAAGGCTAGATTTACAAGGAAATGTACAATGTTAAATTATTAATACTGAAGCATAGCTTTCAAAACAAATAGGCTACATTATATATTTTTTGGCTGGCATTTGTATTAAATTATTTATGATGTGAAATTATGAAGCATAACTGTTTTAATCGTGCAACATTTGCCCAGTTAAAAGTTTTGAAATTGTTTATTAAACATATTTACAAATACATGCAAACAATGTATATTATTTACGACCAGGTAGGCATGATTTCACATGCTTTCAAATAAAGAAATTCTGCAGTATTTAAAAAAAAAAAAAAAAGAAAGATTCCAAAATGAGTCTTCTGAACTCTTTTATCAGAATTTTATTTCATTGAATGTGGTTTAATAATATTTGCATACTTATGCCTATGAACTATACTCTTTGTAACTGGTTGATTACTAAGCAACCTTTCCAATTTTCACTAACACTTCTTGGGCATTCTATTAATGTTTTCTACGCAATTAACACTATTTATGTAATTGTCAGAGGTAAAATTCAAAAGTTGTTTACAGAGAAGGCGACATCTATCACCTCCATCCTGGTCAACTCGATGGGAGATAACCTACGAAAGCAAAAATTATATCTTTCTTAGCGAACTGTTCAGATGGAGATAGAACTAACGTACCTGAACGTTCACATATGAGCTGCTAGATGATAAATATTTGTGGTGAAGTACTGATAATTTGTTGTACATCACAAATACGGAGCCACCCATATACGGAAGTGGATTTGACGTGTAAGATCAAGTGGTACATCCCAAGTATGTCAGTTTAAACAGATCACTGATAGGCATAGTGTTTGCTCTAGTTTATCAAGTGTGTGTCCCTGTAAAGTCCCTCTGTAATTGACAAACTGGACAAAACGAATAATTCTCGAACAATTTTGAGTGTTCCCATTTGAGACGAGATTACCGAGACCATTTATGCATTCTTCATTCCCCCCCCCCCCCCCCCCCCCCCCGCTTTCGGTACCTATGCATGGCAACTATTTATTAGCTATTTCATTCCGTGAAAATGATTAGAATATATATTACAGCAATAATATTATAAAGATATAATCATTAACGTTGTTATAATAATGGTTAGTGACACAAGACATTGTAAGGAATGTTCACTCAACTGAGCAAGTTTGTGTTTTTAAAAAATAAATAAATCGTATATTAAGCTGACTACAACACGTATACTAATGACGGGACTCAATTAATATGCGCATAATTAATGAGAACTGCAAGCTGAAGCATGTCGGGAGATATTTGGCTGACTAACAAGGCGGCAAAATGTGATTTGCAGTCTTTCTTTACGCAAATAGATGCCAGTAAATAAAATTTTAAAATTATTTTAGAAGACAATTGTAAGTGACGTAAGGTGAGGGAGATGGGGAAGTACGAAATAAGACATAATCGCTTTCGAGTGGACAAATACTGGAAAGGAAATTGACCAGCGAGATACAAGGCGACAAACCATGATTTTTTATTTTATTTTTAAAAAATATTATTCACGGGAACAATAAGCAAACAACTCTTATATTTAATGAAAAGATATCTTTTGAGCAACACAATACGAAAAGAAACCCAAAATATCGACAGTTTTAGGTATGTATTTGATTCCATTTTAATGGTATTTGGTTACTGGCGATTGTCGCTCAATATAATTAATGAAGACTCCCCGACGAGGAACGTAGGGAGCAATTTGGCTGAAAGAAGGCGATTTTAGAATTCGTAACTCAGAAAGACAAATACACCACATCATCGCTTTCCAACTTGGCAAGTAAGATGTGTAAAATAAGCAAGCGAAACCGCAGACGGCAAAACAGAATTTCAAGTATAATTCCTGCAGCAGAAAAATAAAAAGCGCAACAATTAACTTCGCCTGTTGAAAAAATTAATGTTTTTCTCTCTCTACTTTTTTTTTAATAAATGTATATTTTTTTCACGCTTTTGAACACTGACACACTATTTTGTCAAACTGTAATACTAATACGTGTAATCATGTAATAAGGTACTAGTATTAATTGGCTTGAAAACTAAAAAAAAATTATCGGTAAGAGTTGTGGATTGAATAGTGGATCAAGGATGAAATTTCGTCTGTTTCGATGTCAGTTGTCGATTGACTTACTGTTTTTACTGGGGAGAGTGGGGAAGAAAATAAAGAAATGGGACATGGCAGTGATTTTAATTCTTCACTACATTCACAGGAGCAGTTTGAAAAGCTATTTCAAAAGTTCATCATCGAGCCTGTGATTACCTTGGGAATTCTTTTATTTGACAACTAGAGGTAACAAATAGAGCCTGTGTTTGCCTTACTTGGGAATTCTTTTTATTTGACAAGTAGAGGTAACAGAGCCTGTGTTTGTCTTACTTGGGAATTCTTTGATTTGACAACTAGAGGTAACAAATAGAGCCTGTGTTTGCCTTACTTGGGAATTGACTTGACAATTAGAGGTAATAAAAATGGTTACATCGACTGCAAGTCTCATTCGAGTAAGAAGAAAAAGGGTGGAGCTAGAGTTTTTATCTCTTCAAAATGACATTGTTCTCAAATCGAACGCAACAAAAGTTAACTTTTGGAATCAATAGTGTACACAATAAAATCTTAATTCGATTCCATTTATCTACATGAACTGTTTTTAACATGAGCATCAGCATTATTGATATTAATCTTCATAAATCTGGTCATTTGACTATATTTTTGCATAAATGATAATATTTTAACTGATTTTATAAGCTCAAAACAAATAATCAAGACTCAAAGAAATTCCTATTGGCCACTAATTCTCTCTTGAGTCACGACTGGACAAGGACACAATATTAGTAAAGGCCGGCATAAAATAGTCTTGAAACAGATTTTTTTTTTTTTAATTAATGCCTACAGGAAGTGAAGTTAAAATTATATGAATAATATAGCAGGAAACGAACAAGTGGAGACAATTGTACTATTTGACATATAGAAATAATGCTATATCTATTGCATTCTGATAAAATTAAAAGAAATAATATAGGAACCATACATCAAACACGAAGTAGCTAAAAGTCTTATACATGAAATAGAAAACAAAATTGAAAATTTTAAACCACCTAGTATAATGAGTCAAGACAATCACTAACAATTGCGATTCAGCAGCAAAATATCCAAAGATAAAAGGAAGCTTGTATTTCACTGAACGACTAAATTTAGACTACATATTTACAAAGTGCAATTTGTTACGGTAAGTAAGGCAGGAACTCGCAGAATTTTAGATTACCAATAATATATTTCCCCTAGTATCATCCAAGATATTCGTAACCTACCTAAGAACCTCTGGCAACAACCTGTTCTTGAACAGTTCAGCTCGTTCTCAAACAACCTCTCTCTCCTGCGTCTAGAATTTTCATCAAGTTAGATGCTAACAACACTCAAGTGTGAATGTGCCGTTAATGCTACCATCCAATACATTCTAGATGATCAGTTATGCTTGAAATGTAAAAACCTCCAGCTGAGCGATGATAGCATTAAAACCAGACCGACCGTTTCATAATGAATATCATCTTCATGATTCTAGTGCGCAACCAGACACCAATGACATTCCCATCAAATTCATTATTCATTAATTAATGTGAATGTCACGTTAGCACTCACTCATCACGTGAAAGTAAGAATTCATGCAAAGCAGCACACAGAGAAACTGAGGTGAAGAAGCTTTGTTAACAAACCTTGTCTTAGTCGAAGTCACGAAAAATCTCTCACGTATTTCTCAGCACTGTCAAATTTGCTGTCGCTCTCTTCCGTCCGGTTCGTTGCACTGCCGGATGTAGTTTTTCGCACACCCTCAGAGCCCCAGGAACCCCAGCACACTACTCCACTTATTTACCCACCCACTATACAATGCTTGTCTGTTCTCTTGTCTACAGCATCAAACACAGGGTCTCCTCAATGTGATATGTTGCACTCACTCACTCCAGTCCAGTGCACCTATCGACCTCATTCACCCAGGTGCGCACTCCATTTCATCAGGCTTGGGTTCCCCTTCTGACGCTCGTATCCTTTGCACTTCTATGGCGAAAATTTAAACCTGTGGTCATCATTCTTTCTCATGTCAAGGTCCTGTCAACTGGAACTAATTACCTGTAGAACTCAGACGTATTGACGTAGCTTTTCTTGTCTTTTTTTTTTTTTTTTTTTTTGTAATGTTTATTAAAGGTCTTGTTCTCTCACGTCACCAGGTTCTACTTCCACGATCTTCTCGAGGTTTATTTGTTTATTTAATGTATTCATTTGTACATATTCACACTTCGTATTGCCTGTTTACTTCTATACTTCCTTCCTTTTGGTGTATATATGTTATTGTGTGAGTGTTACTGTGTATTGTGATAATGTGTAATGCTACTGTCGATCACCTGTCAGTAATAAATACTTCCTTTGATGTATATATATATATGTTATTTTGTGTGTGTATGAATGTGTATGTTACTATGTAACAGTATTGTGATACTCTGTACAGTTATACTGTTACTGTCGATCACCTGTCAGTATTAAATACTTCCTTTGATGTATATATATGTTATTTTGTGTGTGTATGAATGTGTATGTTACTATGTATTGTGATACTCTGTACAGTTATACTGTTACTGTCGATCACCTGTCAGTATTAAATACTTCCTTTGGTATATATATATATGTTATTTTGTGTGTGTACGTGCTTATTATTTTGTGCTTGTTACAATAAATGTTATTTGGTATCATGTAACTATATGTTTATTTAGTATCTTGTAAATGTATGTTTATTTGATATCATGTGTGTTTATTTAGTATTGCAAATATCTTAGAACTTTACTTTTGTTTTTCTACTAAGGATTTGGAGTCATCATTATTGCTAGAAAAGGAGGCTTCCCTCCCCCCCCCCCCATCACACACACACCGACGGAGGGCGGTTGAGGGTGTGCGCCAAACTAGGTGCGACCTGTTTCACCCCCTTCCGCCAGCCCTCTGCCCTCCACTTCAGACGCACCGCTAGGCCGTAGGGGCTCCTCCAGAAGCAGCCCAAGACTGAGAACATCGTGCAGATGAAAGGTCTATAGCGGCTTCTGGGGTGAGAGAGCGTAACAACATCGTTATTGTTTTTGTGCTAAAGATTTGGTGTTCTTATAAATAATCGTTATTGTTATTACTGTGGCTTGGTGTTTTTATAAGGCGTTATAAAAAGCTTAAAACCCTAATGTGACCAACCACACATACACACACACTTGATCGGTGTCAGGTGTCACGAGTATTTACGTTCAAACAACATTTAAGACATTACAATTATAAACGGCCATGACGAGACTCCCAATTCCGACTTGACAAAATACGAAAATAAAGCTAACATATAAAAGAAACAAATAATATCACTTTATAGGAAAAAGTGATGATGGCAGAAAGAATTTACAGTGAAATTAAACCAAGTGTGATATTAGTGTTTACAATTTAACTCTGTGTTCACAATGCAATTGAAAAGAGTTTATGTCTTTTTTGTGTTTTTTGTCTCTTTGAACTTGCCAAGCTGTGAACGTGGTAGAGTGGTAGACTGTCTGGTGGCATTGTGATTCTCACAACCCGGATTAGTCAAGCATGTCGTGCAGGTTGTGGGTTTTGTATCTGTCTGTGTTGTTAAGAGGGCATCATTGGCTCTGGCCTGAGCAATCAGACCCGAGTCACAAGACAAAAGGAGAAATGCCAGCAGATTGCTGGTGGTGTAGATGGCAGATAAAATGCCAATTCTACAACACACATATCGACATCCACTGAGCATCATGTGAACAGTAGAGTGACGTTAACACACCAAATGTATGTCACTCATACATGGAAAGCACGGAAAGAGGTGACAAATGAACAAAGATGAAAAATAGAGAAGGATGAATAAAATAACGAAAGGTGATCATTACCTTATGGTAAGTTAACTGGCAGATAATGATAAAGAAAGAATGGACTTAGAAATATTTTGTATTGTTTGCTATTGATCTATGATTTGAATCGGAGAATGCTTTATGTAATTGAACCATTATTTCTATGTTTACTAATTTGATTACACTGTACATTATACTTGTAATTTTGATTGATGCTATATTTCTGATGCTGTGTGTGTGTGTGTATTTGAATAATGAATATCACTGCAGGATTTTTAAGTTGAGAATGTGTTTAAGAAACAAAGGAGTTTAGAAATGAAATATGCCTGAAATTTAATTATGTCTTAATTTGACTTTTGTAGAAAGGAGTGCACCTTGTTTTATAACTTTGTATCTGCTTCAGACTACAGTGACTACTGTACTCTACCAGAGTGTGTTGGTGTGTGTGTGTGTCCAATGTTGTCTCTGAACTTGTCAGTAAACATGTTTCTGTAAGTTGATTCCTGTGTATTCCGTTTGAGAGCCAAAATGTCGAAATTTGAAGCTTGAGTTTGGTCTCGAGAATTCATGAAGTTTATTTTGAACATGTCTCCTGGTATGCTTGAGTTGTGCACATTGTAAGTTCTAGAATACTCTTCATGATGTGCTTTGATAGTGCATACAAATTTCGGGATGATTCTGCACAGTATGCTTTGTGAGCGCATGAAAGAATCTGGAACACCTGTGTAATGTACCTAGAAGGGGTACATTGGACCATCCTCAAATAAGAAAGAAATTGACTTGTTGCAAACCACATGACTGTGAACATGTGCTAGCGACAGCTGCCATCATTAAAAGGTTATTGATTATGATTATCTCTCTGCATGAACCTTAAACAATGAAATGGATACAATCCGAGACAAAGTGACAGCTAAGTAAACTATGTATCTGCATGCACCTTTAACGACGAAATCAGCACTATCCCAGTCATAGAACTGCGTGAACCTTTAACAATGCTATCGGAGTCAAAGTGACACCAAAGTAAATTACATATCTGCCTGAACCTTTAACAATGCTATCGGAGTCAAAGTGACACCAAAGTAAATTACATATCTGCCTGAACCTTTAACAATGCTATCCGAGTCAAAGTGACATCAAAGTAAACTCCAGGTCTGCGAGAACCTTTAACAACGAAATGGACGCTATCCGAGTCAAAGTGTCATCAAAGTGAACTACATATCTGCGTGAACTTTTAACAACGAATTCCACGCTATTCGAGTCAAAGTGACATCAAAGTAAACTCCGGGTCTGAGTGAACCTTTAACAACGGAAAATGTTCCATGTGGTTTTTCGCACATTACCGGTTTTGCCTTTTCCCTCCAGCCCTGGCACAAAAGCATGTGCATACTGGCACTACCTTAACCCAACATCACGTTTTGTCTTTCCTCCACTTAAAAAATAAAAATCTTACTTTCCTGTTGGGAAGCCAGAGTAAAGTTGGGGAGTTTGGTTGAGTGTGGGGAGAAGAATTAAAAGTATAATCGTAGCTTAGGGTCCCAACTAGCTCTTTTGTTTCGACTTTTTTCGTTCTAAATGTTCTATCTATTCACTCCATATTTATTTAGCCTTCTTTCCTTCTCTCCTCACTTCCCTCACTTTCTACCTCTCTCACCCCACCCCATCTGCCCACAACACATATTCCCGGCCTTTTTCAAAGCAATGTGCGTTTTAAAATATTTAATAAGCAGTAAGGAAAAACACACGCCACGTCTTTACGTGCACATAAAAGCTGGCGTCCTGTAGTATAGACTCGACAGAAGTAAAATTAAAAAAACGTTATTTGTCAGTTAAATCTTTTTCTGCGGGTGGCAAAAATGAACGTTCTGAAAAAGAATACTTTTTAGGGGTGCCTCCAAAATGTCTGTGTTCAAGAGGCAGTTTTAATCTTCTCACCGTGCAGCCCAGCCTTAATATCTTTGAACAAACAAAAAATTCCTTCCCCTTTCTCTCTCTCTCTCTCTCTCTCTCTCTCTCTCTCTCTCTCTCTCTCTCTCTCTCTCTCTCTCTCTCTCGCATTCTCCTCCTATTATTTTAATTTAATTTCCCTATTTTCCTTTCCCCCTATTTTCCTATTTTCCTTTTTCCCTATTTTCCCTTTTCCCCATTTTCCCTATTTCCCTTTTCCCCTATTTCCCTATTTTCCTTTTTCCCTATTTCCCTATTTTCCTTCCAATTTCCCAATTTTCCTTTTTCCCTATTTCCCTATTTTCCTTTTTCCCTTTTTTCCCTATTTTCCATTTTTCCTATTTCCCTATTTTCCTTCCATTTTCCTTATTTCTCTATTTTCCTTCCAATTTTCACTATTTTCTGCTGATCACGATGTCGGTAATCAAATGATCAAATACTGACTTTAACCAGACAGAAAGACAACATGACCTGCATATGTGGCCTCACCCTGAGGTTTTTTTATCTCCAGATGTTGCACTGTTCTACACGTGTATGTATGTGTCTGGTGATGGTGGTAGTGGTGGTGGTGGAGGAGGTTCTTTTTCTAACGTCGTCCCACTCTACAATATGCCAACGAGATTTCGTTTTAATTCCTTTTTCATGCCATCAAATTAAAGAGGGTGTGTGTGACGTTAACGCCACCTAATTAATGGTTATGATTATTATTATTTATTTAATTAAAATCTTAATTTATGTTATTAATAATTTTACAGCAAACAACACCCGTCTCTCTCAGTTGGCAGATAATAATAATAATAATAATAATAACTACTACTACTACTACTTTAAGATCACATTACACTGAGACACAATTAAGATTGCAATAAATCTGTTATATTTATATTATTTCCTCATGGTTCAATGTAATATTGTTATAGCTTTATGACGACACCGCTACCGACTTGAAGGATTTTAACAGCACTGAATTAAAACCGATTGGCTCCTTCAGATTCTAAGTACACTTCCGGTGTCTATGCGGTGCTGATGTGCGTAGAGAATGTGAATTTCACAAAACATCGACCAAGACAACGCGATTAAAACATGACTCTGAAAGTCAATAGTCTGAACGCTACGTATAAAATGTTATTTTATTTTTCTTCACATTCATTTTTTTATTTGTTTGTTTAAAGAATATAACTTAAGAGCAAGCATTGTGTTCAGATCGAAATAAATCTTTCAAGGCAAACCTCACTATCAGGAAATATTAGGCAAATTATGCCGAGTTATGAAAATATTATTTTCATTTTATTAATCGTATCTATTTAATTTATGAGATAGAGATAACTTGTGCTTACGTGTTTACAAGTTGAGAGAATATAGGTCACTCCAGAGGTGAGGGAAAGGCAGTTAACCGGATATGAGACACCCATATTTGGTCATTTGCGTTCCGTATCATGATGTGGTGTTAATCCGCCAGCTGATCTCTAGTCATTCATATATATGAATCGAATGAATGAATCGAAATTCCTTAGACGCTCATTATTCATCCACAGTGCCCATGTCCAAGAGTACAGAAATCGCGTTCATTTTGACTGAGCATGACTTTATATAGTGGTAAATATAGTTGACTTCTCTAAATTGTAGTATTTCTCATTTGTAGAATATTGTATAAAATATTTATGTGATTGTTAAATGATTGTTAAATGATTGATGTATTTTTCTTGCAGAAACTAAGTGGTGATAGCGATTGATACATTTTGTAGAATGATCAAGATAGAATAACCACATGTGTATTGCTATATTTCAGCTGTTAAAATTGTTATAACTTGAAAGTGCTAACGGTGAATAGAGGATTGTTAACAAACATCGTGTGAACCACGGGCTAAAATATAATGTATTGAGAAGATATACATTTGTAAAGCTAAATCATTTGTTCAATTAGATAATTTTATTAATTTGGAATTGTGAATTAGCTGTGGCTAATTAGTGAAGATTGTAAAGAGTAATCTATCGCTGTTGCCACAAAGCCCATATAATCACTTATTGTAACATGATACTGTAGAATGATGTTATTCATTTACAGCTGGTCTTAAAGACTTGAAGGTGAGACTCGGATCCAGAGGTTAGACTTGGAGTCTTAACCTGGCATCTTCAGAGTCTGTGGCCAACTGTTTGAGGACTACACCAGGTGCCGTACCCGATGTTGGAGGGACCAGACAGAAGACAACTACCGCATGACGTCAGAACTGTGCCAGTTGAATAGAGGATAGCAACAGTTCAACAACTTCATGAACTATTAAGTTAAGTGGGAGATGTCCCAGTGATAGACAGAAGAGATCATATTAAAGTATATATATAGCCAGTCGGGAATTCGGGCTAAACAAGATAGATTGACTCTAATAATCCTCGTTTCACTAATATTCATTTTTTTCTATTATCATGAGTTGTTATTAAATTTATTGTTATCTTACCCTTTGTTACATAATTGTTTGTAGTATGACTGGATTAGCTAGGTGGGGGCCGAGCCATAATAAAGGATTATAATTCTTAATTTATAAATAAGGGGGAGATAACGTTGCTAGCTTGGGCAAGTCAATTGATTTATCTAGCGAGATGTCATTGAGTAACAGCCTGAATCTTCTGGCATTTTCGTGGTGGATAAGTCAGGCCGTCCGGCTGTCGCTATTATTAGAGATTAATCAATAACCAATATTGATAACTGGAATTCTAAAATAGGACAGAGTCGTTAAACCTAGACCGGACACGTGACACTCACAATAATAATATTTAAAAAAATATTTCATAGAAAGGAGCTCTCGGACAAAACAGTAAACTTCGCGGTAAGAGATCGTATTAAATGGGGTAAGAAGACGAAACACCTCCCCTCCACACAAACGGATAATGTCGATGACGAAATGAATTATTTTCATAGATAAAAATTATGGTTCACCAAGGAAACATTTCTCAAGGCGCAAATAATTAGAATGCCCCAAATCTTTGGGTTCTAGCAAGGGTGTTGTAATTTATCATGTCTGTCTTACTACCTACCACTGGTGTGGGGATCTGACGGCACTGATCAAAGCGCCGTGTGCAGCAAGCATTAGCATGCACCATAGCGCTGAAGTAGTTTTAGAAAGATGTAAATGTATGAGTACTGTTGTAGTTGTCGTTTTTATTATTACTATTTAATTTAATGAAGAGAAGTGTTCATTCATGCGTACTTCGAGAGGCGTTGTCAGAATTATTTATCTGGCAAAAGTAAACGTATATTTGCCAGTTGTTATCGACATTGTTCCTTCGCTTTCTGGCAAAAGTAAACGTATATTTGCCAGTTGTTATCGATATTGTTCCTTCACTATCTGGTAAAAGTAAACGTATATTTGCCAGTTGTTATCTACATTGTTCCTTCGCTTTCTGTTTACGTAAAAACGTTCTTGAAGACGATATAAAATGACGTCATGAAAATGATGTCGTGGTGATGTAATTAGCTTACCTCAAGGATCTTCTCGCTGTCACGAAGGTGTCTATTTCATCAGAGCAATTCCCCTCAACACTATAATTAGCACTGTAAATACTCAACACTATAATTAGCACTGTAAATACTCGACTAGTGATGATCGTAGTTTTTTTTATTACACATATGTACATACACATACATATTGTGTAGGCCTACGTGTTTTTATTACTATATGTACATACACATACATATTGTGAAGGCCTACGTGTTTTTATTACTATATGTACATACACATACACATTGTGTAGGCCTACGTGTTTTTATTACTATATGTACATACACATACATATTGTGTAGGCCTACGTGTTTTTTCGACGCGTGTTGTGTTTATCTTGTGGTGAGTTATTTAATAGTCTCTCGTGTCGTGTCTATTGCTTTTTATTCACGTCGAAAGGACGGGTGGCCATATAACTCGAGGTCAAATTTAAGGAAACTCGAACTACACCTGCTTACATGCTAGGAAAGACGACCATTATTACTCGTTGTCTTCACTGAGCCACACCCCAGTCAAAACAGCCACCTACACATCAGTCAAGAAAACACCTACCCAGTCAAAAAAGTCACCTACACATCAGTCAAGAAAACACCTACCTAGTCAAAACAGCCACCTACACATCAGTCAAGAAAACACCTACCCAGTCAAAACAGCCACCTACACATCAGTCAAGAAAACACCTACCTAGTCAAAACAAGCCACCTACACATCAGTCAAGAAAACACCTACCTAGTCAAAACAAGCCACCTACACATCAGTCAAGAAAACACCTACCTAGTCAATACAAGTCACTTAATACACCCTCGTCGTACCGACATCTAATTAACCCCAGTCAAAACAACCCTTCTGAAATACAGCCTCGTCACACCAACTATACCCAGTCAAAACAACCCATCTAAGTCATCCCCCCCCCCCACCAAACCTACTATACCCAATCAAAACAACTCATCCAAGTCACCACCACCCCCATCAAACCTACATCTACCTATTCCCCAATCAAAACAACAACTCACCTTCCTATAAAACCTACCTACACCGTGACAAAACAACCTCAACTACCTAGCTATTGCCAGGATATTTTGTATGAATCCAGTTACCTCCCCTCAGTCAAAACAATAATGTGTTCACTGTCGTTGACCCGTCCTAGTGCAGTTGGCTGCACTTTCATCAGGAGTTCTCTTTCTTGATTCGGAGAGAGAAATGATATGAGGTGTGGCTGAAATTAGCGCGCGCGTGCGTGCATGCATGCATGTGTGTGTGTGTGTGTGTGTGTGTGTGTGTGTGTGCGTATGTGTGTGTGTGTGCGTTTCGGCTCCGCTTCTCTGTCGGCACTCTTGACAGATGGTATGGTTACATGAGGTTACTGACTTGCACGCTGCCCCTGTAGGTCGTTACACGTTCTTCTTCATCGCTATACTCTGCAACAAACACATTTCAATCTCGCCCCACCCCACCCACTTTTGCGATTAATAGGTCAGTTGTTTGATAATAAAATGTATTTATTAAAACTGCGTGCGCCTCAACACACAAAAAGTCCCAATAATTGCAGATAAATTTTATTTATTCATTTTTGTGAGCATATATATACACACAAAAGGTCCCAATAATTGCAGATAAATGTTATTAATTCATTTTTGTGAGCACATATATACAAACAAAAAGTCCCAATAATTGCAGATAAATTTTATTTATTCATTTTTGTGAGCACATATATATATACACACAAAAGGTCCCAATAATTGCAGATAAATGTTACTAATTCATTTTTGTGAGCACATATATACAAACGAAAAGTCCCAATAATTGCAGATAAATTTTATTTATTCACTTTTCTGAGCACATATGTACACACACACACACACACACACACACACACAGAAGTATACACAAACACTCACAATCAACAAACACTCACACTCAAACAAACATTCACACACGCTCACCCACACTCATACACACTACCCAGCTGTGCAACTAATGCGTCAGCTCTTCGATCAAAAGCGAGTACACACGTAGTATGCCTTTATTAATCAAACGCGATCGATATGTCAGATATTATCAAAAGCGAGCACACTCGCACATTCATCGACAGCCCAGATGCAATCAATACTTCGTACGTCCATGATGCTTATCAAAATAAACACACTGGCAGTGGGGGCGGACGTTTTGCACATCTCCAGAGGGAAGATTCTGAAGTTCGGAGGGTACAGTTAATCAATTAGCTTCAAGCCCACCCCCACCCACCCTCTCTCTCTCTCTCCCACTTCTCCGTTTAAGACAAGGAAGTAACTAGTTTTACCGTGATGCCATCGCAATCGAGTACAATTTATTATCCTAAAACAATTATATGAAAGTGAGAGCTAGATTCATGGGCTGCACAACATAAAACAAAGGCAGGTGCGAGCGACTGCTGTTACTCAGCTCATTCTGTGTTGTTGTGATAGGAGTGACAAACAGCATCGCTGCTCTGCGACTCGTCTTCATACTAGTGCCAGACTTTTGCGCATGCTATCAGAATACCCAAGTGAGCGTTCGTATACGAACGTCAGGAATGCTATGTGAGCTGTGGCGCTTGTGTTTTGGCATTGTGTGGCACAAGGACTGTGTACAAAATAAAATACATTATATAATGTATTATCGTTGTTCAAATTAAATTATACTACAATGTTGCTGGTTTACTTTATCAAGCAATAAATCAAAATCCTATGAAGGAGCGCAAATGGCGAACAAAACCAAACTTCGATATTATGCAATACCACTTGCGGGGGTCCACTTACCTGACATGAAGTCCACTTGAGAGGGTCAGCTCCCCGAGCGTCCAGTGAAAGGAGTCAAGTCCTTCCGAGACCATTATGTAATTTTTAAAGTTTAATGACGAAAAGTTCATGCAGACTTTGGAGGGGAAACAACACTAGAGAAACACATTATTTAAACATCTGATACCTCCTGTATTGGAGAGGAGCGGGTGAAGAACTTCTATATTTAGCGATCCACTTGAGAAGGTCGGCTCCCCACAATCTGACAAAGTGACCCAACTCCATCCAAAGACAACTCGTGACCGATAACGTCAAACTAAAGCCGACATGCATAGTCCCTGTTATTTAGTTAATGTTTTGTGTTTGTTTACTGCAGTCTGCCGACATGCATAGTCCCTGTTATTTAGTTAATATTTTGTGTTTGTTCACTACAGTCTGCCGACATGCATAATCCCTGTTATTTAGTTAATATTTTGTGTTTGTTTACTGCAGTCTGCCGACATGCATAGTCCCTGTTATTTAGTTAATGTTTTGTGTGCGCGTATCATAGTGCGTGCTGACGCATCTGTGTCTGTCTATCTGCAAATAAAGACAATGTAACAACAACCAAGCGGTGTTGTCATCTCTGTTGCCCTGACTGCCGTCTATGTTCGTCACCATTGTCCTTATGTTTCTGACCCGGGTACTACCACTTTGGGTCCCCGTCTACTTCATTTTGTCACTGCGAGCAGGATGAGTGAGGGCCAAGAGACAGCAACTCTAAGTAAAGATAATTTCAAGCACAAGACCCGTCAACCCATCTGACGTTTTACTGTTGAGACACCGTATGGATAAGAAACATAGAAGAAGTTGCACATATCATTTACCCACCTCCCACACCAGGTGCAGAATGACAACTGGAAGTACGGAGTAAATGTTTCGCTCACACATGTCTCCAGACAACACAGCACGTAGGCAGTACGCGACATGCAGTGGTCAAGTCCATGCCATTCACAGATAATGTAAGGTCAAGAAACCAACTCTTCGGCAGTTTAGAGGGCATTACCAAGCGTCAGAGAATACCAAAAAGATTTTCGTTTTTGATAGATTAAAGGTAAATATTCAGAAAAGTACGTTATTTGGCATAAATATGGAAGAGTTGGATAAGTATTTTTGTTGCTGCAAAATGTCAGAGTTAATTAAGTTTGGTTGGTAGGGACATATGATTTTATGTTGATGGAAAAGTTAATTAACGGATTATTCTTGTTAGTAATTAAGTAATTGTGTTATTGTAATTGTAGCGGCAATGGTCGAAAAGCGTCCATGTGAAGACCACAGTTTGGCTTTAGTGAGGCGAAGTGCTTGAGATAGGAAGTAAGCGTATTGTCGTACAATAAAATGTTTCGTTTTGCCATTGTTTCGTTTTGACAGCTGATATGCTGTAGATCGGTGAAGTGTCACTGAGGTTAATGTTGCTCTCGAGGTAAGGTACACAATAGGGGAGGAGCTTAAAGGCACCTTTATTGTTTTTGCACTGGCGTCAAGCGCTTTCAGATTGCAACATGGTTTCTGAGGGAGCGCGAGGAAGCTTCAGGAATACTTATTTTTTTAAATTGAGATGACAGCTGTGTGATGCTGTGCTTAAAAGTAGTAACAGAAGTAATTTTGACCTGAGACTGCTCCCAGAGATTTTGCAACAATGAGGGTGAAAGCTTAAAAGCATCCCCCTTGTAATGCATGTTGCATAAAGCAACTTTGGATTAGCAGGTGTGGTTAGAGATTATATGTATGTATGAATTGTCCTTAGAGTAAGGTTAAAATGAGGAAAATGGATTTCGACCATACAGTGAAATATTACGAGATGCAGATAAAAATTTAAATAATAGAATTTTTTTTTAGCATTGTCCTTATGTTTATGATCCGGGTACTACCACTCTGGGTCCCCATCTACTTCACGAGTATTTGGTTCTTGCCATTTTAAAACAGGAAATGACGTGGCACACGATGAAGACAGACAGTGCTGCATAAAGTGAGAATTAGATCTATACCTCAATAGTGTGACAAAGCAAAGAATAAAATAGAAAAAAATGCATTCACCTGTGTCTGTTTCACGGCGGATCTTTTAGACAGGTCCACTGAATAATCCGTATCCAGAATAAATGTTTCTCTTTTATATTATATGCATTCCACACAAACATTCAAATTCCACAGAAAACTTTGAAATAACTGTCCAAAAATGAATACATAGAAACTTCTCATCACATTTCAAATGAAAAAAAGTTAACACCTCAGATATAAAAAGGTAATCACAATTTGTCACACAAGGAAAAAATAAAGCGATAAACAAGAAAATATGAATTACTGCTTCTATTTGCACTTTTTACAAAGGAATTCCAGGCGAATTCCAAGGTTCTAAGGCAACTCACATGTATTTCCAAGATAATCAGAAACACCAGCATAGATCTGAGGCAACACACACTCACGCATACACACACTCGCACACATACACTCACTCTCTTATGCACACACGCACACTCACTCTCAGTCTCTCTCTCTCTCTCACACACACACACACACACACACACACACATACACACACACAAACACAAAATCCCCAGAGTAGTTCAAAGGTAACACACCAAATTCTCTTTTTAGGTTTCTGTGAACAATTTGAAATCTAGCCAGCAATACAGATTCCTTATATCTAACTATTACAGGTTCAAATAATAAATTCAACGTTTATATAAGAGAAATTAAATAGAAAATATTTCAAAGCATGAATACAAATAAAAGAAATAAACATCCCAAGGAAACCTCGGTATGAATGAAAATAAGGGACACAAAGCGAGGGTGAGGCAAAAAAAAAAGGGGGGGTGTATAAAAGTTTCCCATAGCAAAGACCCTTGGGCAGTTTACAGTACTATTATCACAATTTGCATTCCTGTCAGAAGACTAATCTTACCTAGGAACGAAACGGGTGGAAACAGAATAGCAAAAGCACATTGCAATTATTTCAATGTTATTAAAAGTAAATAAATGACGCCGCATTAAGTAATTAGATTACAACAGATTAAACTTTAAAGCACTCTATAACACGAGCATCAAACTGAGCTTGTGTACGTTTACGCAAACGGATTTCAAATAACGACACCCACAATATTTAAAAAAATGGCGACATTCGCCTTATTTAAATAGTGGCATTCCATAAATTTAAATAGGGACATTCCATATATAATATGTATATAAATAGCAACAGCCCCTATATTTACATAGTGACAATCCATATATTTAAATAACGACATCCTCTATATTTAAATAGAGTCGCAATTTGTTTGTATAGAATTGCCATTTTGTATAGAACGACATTTTTACAGAACCAGCATTTTGCATAAAGCCACAACTTGATATCGAACCGCCATCATGGTTAAAGTCTACACACACACACACACACACACATACACAAACTGTTTCAGTTTTCATGAATTACAAGACTGAGAGCAGCGCATACATCTCAATAAATTTAACCTTTCATTACAGATTTAGTTCACATATGGAACAGGAATGTTCAGATAGTATTTTACATCATCAAGGCGGAGGTTAAGCACTTAGAACTAAAGGTAAGTTTAAACAACAAATAAATAAAATGTTTGAAAATAAAAGCCCGGGGTGGTTTTATGTGGGCGTCTAATCAAATTGGTCTGAGACGTCCAGCCATTTTGTGTCCTTTCATGTGACGTTGTTCTGCTCAGCCATTTTGTGTCCTTTCATGTGGCGTTGTTCTGCTCAGCCATTTTGTGTCCTTTCATGTGGCGTTGTTCTGCTCAGCCTTTTCCAACTGAAAGCACGGGGCTTGTAATAAAATCTGATTAGGAACTTGAAGGGTGGGGTAAGTGATCAGAAAACGATTAGAGTTAGAGATTTTCTCGGGGGTGGGTGGGAACATTATTACACGTTCCATGTTAGCTATTTTCTTTCCCGCTCACAAAATAATTAAGTTTCGCAGAAAGCCTTAGAGAAAATTATTTATTGACAGGGAGAAATGGAAAACAGTACGCCATGCTGTCTTGTATAATCGGAAATTTGCAGGACTGACAACAGCTCCATCCCAGCTTGTGTGTCTGTAGAATGTATAGAGAAACAAAAAATTCCGCTTTTATTTATTTATTTATTTTTTTTACTGACTTTGAATGCTTCTATTAGGATTCGAGTGATAATTAGGATTATATGCACACGTGCCTTTATGACATTGAAAGTGGGATTATGCACTTCTTAAAATGAATCGCTTGACTTTTAAATTATGTTGATGTACTTTTTAAAATTAATCATTTAACTTTGAAATTAGGGTGATGTACTTTTTAAAATGAATGTAGGTTTATGTGCTTTTAAAAATGAATCATTTGACTTTGAAAGTAGGTTGATGTACTTTTAAAAATACATCAGTTCACTTTGAAAGCAGGTTGATATGTTTTTACAAATGAGTCATATGTCTTTAAAAGTCTGTTGGTGTGCGTTCTTAAAATAAATCAATTGGCTCTGAAAACGGGTTAATATGTTTCTTAAAGTAAATCTTGCCGGACCGTATATCATATGGGATAAGAATTCGCGAGTTTCTCTGTAGACATAGAGTCGTGTCAATCTCTAGAGCTATTTCTAAAGTCGGGTTAATCTTGGACAAATATATAAAGTGCTAATAGATTTGACAGGCAGGTGTCAGGATACGAAACCCAGGCGCCTCATTTCATTTATCTTGGTAACTGTAGTGGTTAGATTCTACTGCCAAACCTGCGCTAGGAGGCCAAACCTTTAATATTCACGATATTTAGCCAGACTAACCACGTGACTGTCCCTGTTCGCGCTGACCTACAGATCAGAGTCCAAAAAGAAGAAGTCACAATAGCACCGTCCTACGCTCTCCCAGTCACGACACCGACGACAAGGTCTTTTTGCCGAGAAAGGTCAGTCAGGTTGAAATTCTAATTTGAGTCATGTATAGGTATTTGTGATGGTGATTATGCTAGCTTGTATTAAGTATATTATGTATGTTTGTTATTTTTATTCATCTTTGTTCATTTGTCATCTCTTTCCTTGTGTTTCTAATTATGAGTGACGTGCGTATGATGTGCTAAATGCCTACTGTTTGCACGATGTGTGTGTGTGTGTGTGTGTTGTGTGTGTGTGTCTGCCTGTCTGTCTGTGTGTGTGTGTGTCTGTCTGTCTGTATGTGTGTGTGTCTGTATGTATGTATGTGTGTGGGTGGGTGAGCGTGTGTGGGTGTGTCTGTCTGTATGTGTGTGTGTGTCTGTATGTATGTGGGTGGGTGGGTGGGTGCGCGTGTGGGTGTGTGTCTGTCTATGTGGGTGGGTGGGTGGGTGCGCGTGTGGGTGTCTGTCTGTATGTGTGTATGTGTGTGTGTCTGTCTGTATGTGTGTGTGTGTCTGTCTGTGTATGTGTGTGTGTGTGTGTGTGTGTGTGTGTGTGTGTGTGTGTGTGTGTGTGTTTTGTAAAATCTACATTTTGTCTACCATACGCCATCAGCATATGCTGGCATTTCTCCTGCCGTCTTGTGTTTCGGGTCTGATTGATCAGGCCATGACCGACAAAATCCTCCTAACAGAACATAGACAGATGCAAAGCCCACAGCCTGCACCACATGCCTGACTAATCTGGGTCGTGAAAAATTCACCATGCCGACAGTCAGCCTACCATGGTCACAGCTTGGCAAGGTCAAAGAGACAAAATAAACTCTTTTCCCTATCGTGCAAAGTGAACACTGCTTCTCAAGGTCAGAGAGACAAAATATACATAAACTCTTTTCCCTATCGTGCAAAGTGAGCACTGCTTCTCAAGATCAGAGAGACAAAATATACATAAACTCTTATCCCTATCAAACATTTAAGACGCATTTCATCACGGCGATTTAAAATACTAATTCTTTCTGCCATCATTACCTTTTCCTTATAAACTTTTTCTATTCCATCCCCAAGTTTATGAGTAATTGTTTTCTTTTAATTGTTATCTTTGTTTTTGTAATGTAATTTGTAATTATCTTTGTAATTGTAATGTTTTGATGTTCTTTAAATGTAAATGTCGTGACGCCTGACACCACTGAAGTGTGGGTGGATGTGCAGTCGGCCATGTTAGGGTTTTAAGTACTTTTATAACAACTTTTAAAAACCCATGCCACAACATGTTATCAAACAATATTTATTTTACATAGTTTTATGTACAGAGATTGTCACGTCAACACGAACAAAAATCATTGTAATCATTTAGAAAAAAAATGTTCTTCTATTTAGGATGTACTATTTTATTTTAGATTCAGATATACCCTGTGACCTGTTCAAAATCAGGGCTTTACAATGACTGTTCACTGTTTGCTTTAGAAAAAATAAAAATAAAATACAATTATAAATGTGTCCATTTTATTGATAACAGAAAGCAAAGTTAGCTCCCTTCATGTCTTGTACACTACTAATAAAACTGGTATAAAAAGGGGTTTTAATCTGTATGCGCTAGTTTTTATTTGCAGGGTCTAGGGGATTCTTGCAAACATGTGACCTACTTAGAAAGGAGGTAAACTTTGGTGCGAAAAGTTGTGACAAGAGGGGAATTTTAAAGTGTCCCTCCCATCGCCCACCACCAAAGGTGTAATATACTTTATGGACCCACTTAAAATAGCATCTGATGTCAGCCAGAACAAAGTGTAATATTTCCCGGTGTTTGCTTAGACGATATAGGTATAAAGTGTGATACTCTGCTTGTGTATACAAGTCCTGCACTGAACAGAATATGAATAGGCCCTAGGCCATACATTGCACAGTGCTAGAGTAGACCATACATCGCAGAGTGCTAGAGTAGACCATACATTGCACAGTGCTAGAGTAGGCCATACATTGCACAGTGCTAGAGTAGACCATACATCGCAGAGTGCTAGAGTAGACCATACATTGCACAGTGCTAGAGTAGACCATACATTGCACAGTGCTAGAGTAGACCATACATTGCACGTATTATGAATATGCTCTACATTAACAGTGTATTTAAGTCCTACATTACAGAAATTAACAATAGGCCGTATATTGCATAGTGTTTGAATAGGCCTTGCACTGCACAGATTATGAATGGACTATACATACGCAATGATCTAACTTTAGGCCAATTTGTTTATTCATCCCTTATCCCCCACTGGCCACACCACACCAGCGTGCTGACGTAAAGAAAGATCGTCACCCGTGCGGTCATTTTTATTTCGGACAATGGGAATTAGACTCCGTGATAAGAACAGGTCTCTGCGAGAAAAACCCCATGAATATTCCATTCGCTTCAATCGGATATTGAGCAATGTTATTAATAAGTGTTATTAATGAGTGTTATTAATCTGTAATAACTAGAGACAACAGTCTTACTCCAGACAAACTTCCCTTTACAAATGCAGCCCATCTATTCCATTACTGGACTAAATCTACCTTCACGGACTATTTCGTTTGCTGACTGGCATCCCTCCTCCATTTACAGACTGTCTTCCTCTACAGTCTCTACTTTTACAGACTATTTCGTTTACAGACAGTCCATCCCTTGACACATCTTCCCTCTCTTTAAAGACTGTTCCTCCATTTACAGATAGTCCCTCCGTTTACAACTGTCCATCCCTTGGTAGACACTCCCTCTATTTTCAGACTGTCCCTCTCTTTATAGACTGTCTCTTCTTTTACAGACGGTCCCTCCATTTACAGACAATCCTTCCCTTTACAGATAGTCCCTACCTTTACAAATTGGCGCAACAAAGGGTCAGAGTGCGTTCTGGGAGAATCAGGAAATCTAGCGACATTTCCAAACTTAACGGCATTGACTCGGTGTAGTTGATACATGATGGAACAACTTTGTCACGTGGTGGAACACGGGATATTCAACGCCCTTCACTGGAAATTACTGACTAGCGTGTAGAGTGTCAAAAATATTCGGTGGTCTTTCTCGATTGGCCAAGATGTATGTAAGAGATGAAATGCTTCCGAGATGAAGCACTGTGTGTGCTAGTTGCAGGATAGCACGCTCTGCCCCCTCCCAAATTGGAAATTTGTTTAGCAATGACAAGTTCACGAAGATGATTGTATACGTATTCACTAAGATTTTAATCTCTCGAGCACACTTAACCCGTAGCAAGAACTGAATTTTACATATGCATCTAATTACCTCGCAGACACAAATAAATAATCAGACATAACATTAAAATATAGCATACTGCTAAAAACAACAAAAGTCTTGGCTACATTGCCTTCGTAGGACAATAATAAATTGTGTTAATAATTATCTGAAACTGGGAGGTTGGTGTTATCTGCCATGTTTTTGTTGTTGAATAAATAATGCATGCACAATCAAGGCAATGAGACTGACCTCGTCTCTGACAGCGCAAACCTAGCAATAATGAGACTAGAGCAGAAAATTTTCATCAACATTATTCTCACTCACGCTAGAGTAAAAAGTCTAGTAACTCTTACACTCACGCTAGGGCAACAAGTCCAGTAACTCTTACTCTCACTCACGCTAAGAGAACAAGTCTAGTAACTTTACTACTAGGAAAACACGTTAGGTAACTATTGCACCCTTCTACACACACACACACACACACAGAGTTACCATCCCACTCACCTCTCTATTCTTCGCACCCACCCACCCATCCCAATTACTTTTAAAATTTTTCCTTCCTTTCTTCCCTCTCCAATCTCACCCCCCTTTCTTTCTCTCTGTGCCCAAAGGTGCGCGCGCATGCTACACGCCGCTTCTCAGTGATGAACTTTGGCAACCGGCAGATCTGGCTCACCTGAAACCGTACACTGGCAGCACGTGCCGTCAAGATACAAGCAGCAACACTAGCAGCGGCAAGAACGTCAGTGCTACAGCAAAGGCCGTCCATCACTCATCACACTACGTGACATTCTCCGCCGTGCTGCAGTCGTCGTCATCGTCATCGATCTACCAAGAGATCAGTGTCACGGTCACCGGCAGCGGACTGCGAGACTGGAGTCCTATTGGCTGTGGTAGAAGTCGTTTTTCTTCAGTGGAGGTCCGAATTCTGGTTGTGGCGTTTGTGTTGCTTGGTCGTCGGAAGTGAAAGGCAGGGAAGAGTTTCGCCGATGTTGTGGTGTGGGTGCTGGATTGTGGTATGACGATGTGTCGTGGTCAGAAGCCGGACCTGCGTTAGACTATGCAACACTCAACAAAACATGGTTTGAGTAACCCACGTCGTGTTTGACGACTGTAATTACGCTTTAACGGTAGACAAAGAAAAAAAAAAAGGCATACAATTGCTTAGATCATAACTAGAATACATAGTTGTTTTTGTTTTCACGACTGCCGGCAATACATGCATTTATTAGTTTTTGCAGGACTTTAAAAATACTTCTAGTTTGATTTCAAGGCAATCAAAAATTTTAAACAATTAGAAACACACCCCAGTACGTCGACCAGCCATCTCGTCTGGCATCAAACAAACGCGCCCATAGTGAGAGATGAGGGATGGGGGAAGAGAGAGAGGGAAAAACATTAGTAATTTTTCTTGTCCAATCAGCATGCTTGGGAAAATCGACATGGCCTCTTCACGTAAAGATATAAACAAGTGTTAGACAATTTTAATGTTCTCTCGCTTTTCTCGAAATCTAATTTTTTCCTCATACAGTTGTGACACAACGAGATGGTGTGAAGAAAAAAGAGAAAGAAAACGAAATAAACTTAGAGAAAATGAAGGAACGAGCTTCTAAGGTAAGAAAATAAAAAGCAAACAGTGCCAAAACCAAATATTTATATCTACATTTATCAGTCAATTTGTTATTTCATTTATATTGTCGATTGAAAATACACCAAGTCTCTGACGCCATACTAAACAGCAAATTACTAAGTTATCACGTGACATTCTGCCATCTATTGTATTGAGCAAACTCTGGGTCACTTGCTGTAAGATTGCACAGCCATTTTAGTCCGTGACTCACTATCTGTCCCGCACACCGACACAGGACCCGCCCTGGCTGGCCAACAGGTGACAAACTCCCTGGGGGCTAGGTGGGTGGGTGGAACACCATGAGTTCTCTCGCTGTCAACAGTTCCGGTAGCGGAGGAGAAGGTCAGACAGGGGTGGGGTCTGGCTCCACCCTCAAGCCGTACTTACGGCGAAAAAAGTCGTCGCTAGGAGAGACCAAAGTGGCAGTGCTGGGGATGAGCGGTGTGGGCAAGAGCGGTGAGTTACTACCCTTGAGTAGCCAGACCAGTCCGTCCTAGTCACTGTTATTGCTAACGTTGTGTGTGACAATACTAATTAGTATTATGGGTTTGAAAAAAACAACAGATTGGTATGTTTTCATTTGTCTTGCATGCTGCAATAAATAGCTTTTCTTTCATTTGTCTTGCATGCTGCAATAAATATCTTTTCTTTCTTTTGTTTGAAGTGTTGAGAACGTTTATTGTCTATTCTAGACTCCCGTCTTTCAATCAACTCACAAAATCCAGCCACCTTCTGGCCACTGTTACAGAATCTTTCTTAGCATACAGCATACAGTTTGTGGTATGTCGATTATTTTAATAATTCATATTGCTATGGTGGTACGTTACGCATAAGGTTGTTCTATATATACTAATATGATGTGTCACACTTCTCTTTCACTAAGCTGTAGTGCAGTCACTATTATAACACTTCACAAACAACATTCTATCACTACTATAGCACTTCACAACACTTCACAAACAACATTCTGTCACTACTATAGCACTTCACACATAACGTTCTGAAGTTACTGTGTTTCATGATAATGCTGTTTTCTCATTACTAATGCACGTCACACAGTGCTTTATAAATGTCGTGTGACATCATACATAAAAGTTAGTCTTTCACCTCGCATTCCCGTTACATATGAAGTTCTGTAACTATTGAGTTACATCATACATAATGTTAATTTCCTCCCGAAATTCTTCACATTTAAGGCAAGCGGTACGACAAGCGCTCGTGACTGTGGTTCAGTCTGTGGTGGTTCAACAAATCGGGCCCATGGCTATGTAAGCTAAAGATCCATTGGTGTGGTTCAGTCTGTGGTGGTTCAACAAATCGGGCCCATGGCTATGTAAGCTAAAGATCCATTGGTGTGGTTCAGTCTGTGGTGGTTCAACAAATCGGGCCCATGGCTATGTAAGCTAAAGATCCATTGGTGTGAAAATAAAGCCTTTCGACACCATGCACAGTTGATGCGAACTGTAATGTGTGTGTGTGTGTGTGTGTGTGTGTGGTCGGCAGAAAGAGCATTGGGGGCGGCATCTTTGATGTCATTTCTAGAAGGGGAAAAAATCATAATTGCCTTATTAAACAAGACCAGTTGTATGGTTTGCATATATATTTTACTTCCATCTGTCGCACAACTATTATTTACCCTCGTCTGTCCCATACATACTTTTACGTCTGTCCCACACATACTTCTACGTCTGTCCCATCCATACACTAAAATCTGTCCCCCACATACTTTTGCTAATGGCTGTTGCACACATACACTCTCACGTAAATTCTACACATACAAAATTTTACTCACGTTTGCCCCACACATTCTTTTACTTACGTCTGATCCACACATACACCTACTGACATCTGTCTCATACATACACTTGTTCATGTCCTTCCACGATTACATTTACTCACGTCTGTCCCTCACTCACATCTGTTCTCGTCTGTTCCACGCATACATTTACTCACGTCTGTCCTGTGCATACTTTTACTCATCTCTCTAGGAAGGTTACAAAACAGACATGGGAGAGACCCCAAATATACAAATCTTCCAGTGGCCCCCTATGGACATCAATTGTGCAAGGACGTATCTAAGCTCGCAAGTCATTTGCGCAAAAGTATAGTTTACTTACAAAATATATCCGCATATTAGAAGATACTCAGTCGAACATTTTAATCAGTCATTAAACTATTTTAAATGATGAGAGCGGATTTCTTTTCTGATTAAATTAATGTTAACCTGAAATGAATTTTTAGGTGATGGCTTGGGTCAGCCGAGACTAAAGCGGGACTGGCTGGCTGTTGAAGATATGTCCAGAAATGATTTTTTAGGTCATGGCTTGGGTCAGCCAAGACTAAATGTGGAGGAATGATACGTTCAAAATACAAACAACAAAACAAAACATAACTCCCCCAGAACATACCACCACCACTGAAATAAACATACATAGTGACATTTTCCTGGCATTCGCGTGGTTTTTTTTAAACCTTCATTTATTTGCCCAAAAATTGTGGTTTGTAAACTCTCGAATAATATCGGAGAGTCGCTACAGTAGAATTTCATTTTAAAATATTGAAGTTTTGAGTATACTGACATCCAAACATGTTTCGAATTTGCATTTTGTTCGTTTACATTTGGACCCCATTTTGCAGTCGTTTCGTGACCTTTTAAGCTTACTTTGGACTTTCCAACTGAAGTTTGATGAGAAATGCGAATTTCTTGGAACTACTATGTTTGTGACCGTTAACAGTTGCGTTTCGATTTCTTTATATGTACAGTAATTTTGCGTCATTATTCTGGGTATTCCAAACAACTTACGTCATACTCTGTACGTCACTCAGAACTTTTAGTCCCATTTCTCTAATCAGTTATTTCACTATTATTTAGTCCCATTTCTCTAATCAGTTATTTCACTATTATTTAGTCTAATCAGTTATTTCACTATTATTTAGTCTAATAAGTTATTTCACTATTATTTAGTCCCATTTTTCTAATCAGTTATTTCACTATTATTTGTTTATATAATTTTTTTTCAAAAGAGCTATATTAAAATTCGATAACTCTGGATTTGTTTATTTGCTTGCTTGTTTGGTCTGTTTTACTAAATTCCTGCATTATTTCGTTAAATTTGTAACAATTTAATATATATTTAAAAAGAAAACTTTTAACCATCAACAGTCAAGAATAAGTGAGACCTAAATGCAAAACCTTTCAGACAGTTTGACAATGAGAGTGATCTTTATTTAAACTAAGATAGGACCGTAATTGTGTACGGGGAATATTTATGTCGCGAGAGCCTATTACACAAGAAACTAGTGCAATAGTTATGCCGGGTACAAGATGAGAACTGTACTGTGTGCACATGCCGTTACCATGTACAAAAAAATCTGTCCTAAAAAGGCCGACATGCCGGGTACAAGATGAGAACTGTACTGTGTGTACATGCGTTACCATGTACAAAAAAATCTGTCCTAAAAAGGCCGACATGCCGGGTACAAGATGAGAACTGTACTGTGTGTACATGCCGTTACCATGTACAAAAAAATCTGTCCTAAAAAGGCCGACATGCCGTTACCATGTACAAAAAAATATGTCCTGAAAAGGCCGATATAAAGTGATACGTTTCACAAGTAGGCCATACTCATCTTCATCCCTTGTAGAAAACGGGCCCCGGATAGGAGCTCACGTTTTTACAGGGACTTGGAAAGGATTTAGAACAAAACAAAAACAAATACATTTTTAAAAAGTGAAAAAATTAGAAGGGAAACAGACCATTTTTCTAACGAGGAGTGATACTATGACTGTGCGCGGAAGCATTGTGTATCTGCGAAAATTGACTCACGCGGCACGAATCCAGCTCAAAGGTCAAAGTTCGTGTGCACATTCTGCACGTGTGACGCGGTAAAAGGGTTACTTGCTTGCATCACTGGTGTGACCCTTGTCGGTAAAAGTACGTTGCAATATCAGGGAAGAGCATGAGGACATGCGTGTGTGTGTGTGCATGTGTGTGCGCGCGCGTCTGTGTGTGTGCGTGGGTGTGGCAATGAATTAAGACTTTATGCTTTGGGAGTGCATGTGTGTGCGCGCGTATTGGGTGTGGCAGAGTTTTAGAATTTTGTATGTTTCGCATGTGTGTGAATATATATTTGTATCACTGCCTAATAGGGCTTGGCTATGTATAGTTCGTGCGTTTGGGTGGGTGTGACAGTATTTTAGGACTGTTTCTGTGTTTGCTTGTGTGTTTGTGCAGCCGCGTGCCTATTCGTTTATGGCACTATGCTTATTTCAGAGCCATAAGTGACTGATATATACAGGGTGGCCCAAAAGTAGGTTTACAGTTATTAAACTAACTTTTGTATGGTTGAAGTTGCTTAGTAATACCAATGTTGCAATGTTGAAGGAGGACATTTTGAGCATCTGAGAGATTAAATTGTTTATGTTTATGTTAACAGGTATAACGAATTTCCCGCTGTTCTAGTGTCGAATTTTCAAATAAATAGTCTACGTGATAACTGTAAACCTACTTTTGGGCCACCCTGTATATGTGATGGGACCGCACGCATTTGTGAATATACATGTGGGATGGCTGTGGCATTTAGTTATGTGTGAATGCAGGAGGGAAAGCCGAGGAAGAATAAAGTATTATTTTAATTAGCCCCTCTCTGCTTGCTTAACCCCCAATCCCCGGTCAAACGCGCCCACATTCAAGGACGAATACAAGGACGTACAATATAAACTTGCCGCGTCGCAAGCCGTCCAGCTCACGCTAAACACATAATGAGCTCTAGCTCTAAGCGCCATAACTCCTTTGGTAAATACAGTCCCTTTAACATGCACATGACAAGACGTAATACATAGTCAAGAATGATAGTTTTAAAGGAATTTAATAAATAAAAGAAGAAACAATGAAGTAAATGTCCTTGTAGGTTAAGATAAATGCTACTCCTACACACCAAGTGGTGTTAGTTGTTGACCCAGCTAAGGAAAGGCTCTTCTCAACTGTACATCCATGTGTTGTTGACCCACTCTGAGACATCAAATCACACCTTCATTCCCAGGACCAGGGGACTAAACGGCCATGGATTTGCAGAGTCGACATTTGGAATCATTTGAAATTTTCATGATTCTCGTTTTGTGCGATTTGGTGTTGAGTGCTTGATCTTGTGCAGCTGTTCTGAGTGCTTCTGTTTCTGCTTTCAATCCTGCCTCTTTCAACCATTTGTACGTTGATTGTTTTGTTGATATTTCGTTGGCTTGTCGTACATACTGGCCATGGAGAGGTTTCTGGCTCCAGGCATGTGCTGGTTCTTGCTTCGTTGTTTTCTTCCATGTTTCTTTGTCTGTTTCTGGGGGTTGGAATAGTCCACTCAAGTTATTATTATTATTATTGACAAAGAATTTTATTGCACATAGAATAGTAATGGCAATAACAGCAATGCAACGTCTTTCCAGTGTTCTCGTTTAACTTATCTTGGACAAGAGGAAAATCAGTCCCTCAGCTCTGTTGTATGAGTGTGTGATTGTGTATGTGCATGTGTGTGTAGTTGTGAGTACGAGTGTATGGTTATATGTGTGTATGAGTGTATGGTTTGTGCATATGAATATTTGTATGATTGCTTGTATGGGTGTATGTGTGTGGTTGCGTGTGATGAGTGTGTGTGGCTGTGGATATATGTGTATGTGTGCGTTGTTTGTCTAATTAAACTGAACATAATGTTGGGACCTTCCGAAAATAATTGGTATTTGACTTCTTTGATTGTGCTTTGTTGATGCCTAATGAAGTTGTGCCGTGATTGGCTCATCCTGTCTGTCTGGTGATGTCTAATCAAGTCGGGCTGTGATTGGCTCGTCCTGTCTGTCTGGTGATGCCTAATGAAGTTGTGCCGTGATTGGCTCATCCTGTCTGTCTGGTGATGTCTAATCAAGTCGGGCTGTGATTGGCTCGTCCTGTCTGTCTGGTGATGCCTAATGAAGTTGTGCCTGATTGGCTCATCTTGTCTGTCTGGTGATGTCTAATCAAGTCGGGCTGTGGTTGGCTTGTCCTGTCTGTCTGGTGATGTCTAATGAAGTTGTGCCGTGATTGGCTCATCTTGTCTGTCTGGTGATGTCTAATCAAGTCGGGCTGTGATTGGCTCGTTCTAAATTCAGGAGTAAAAGAGAGGAGTGTGGCAATGCCCTGCATAGGCATACGGAGACTTTAAGTGTCAAATGCAATATGCATAATTTTTTAATATACTGACATGTTAGTGATGTGACCCTCCTAGTCACAGTAATCCCGTTACTACGTCACATAGAGGCAAATGCTTCATTTCAGTTGGTTGGTGACATCGAAATAATTCCTTGTGTAAATTCAATTAAAATGCATAGCTATAATTAATTTGTTATGAATTATGCTAAAATAAAAGCAAATAATTATTTATTACAGTCAGTTTCCCCAAGAACTCCAAACGTATTTCTTTGTTAGCTTTTAAACCATATGACGTCATCAGACAGTTGTGAAGAAATAAGCAATAATAAATAATTGAATACATAATTTTTTTTTAATCCATGGAGGAAGTACCTTACTTCCAGAAGTACAAAATTGCATACTACCAGGAAGGTTTGTGTTTATTTAATGCAAAATCCTAAAATAAAATTTAAAAGAATGAGGCGGATGAGGACACTTTCTAATTTTAAGTTCGGTCATTGCTGATCGAGGTCACCGAACGACTTCTAGGCCTGAAATGTCACGAGGATCTTGTGTAGGATTATGTTGTCATAGATACATTCTTGTATACAGTTACTAAATCACCACAAATTCTTGTAAAGGGTACAAAATTGCTTTAATATTTTATTTAATTTGTTTTTAAGAACAAAGGTATTACTTTAAGAAAAAAGGTATACATTTCTTGTAAATTTAAGGGAAATGTAGATGTACCATAATAAACAAAGTAGCAATATTCAGATCATCTCCGATTTATTGTGTGGTCTGCGGTTACACAATCCAGATATGCACAGAAAGCAAAGTGGGGGCGGGGTAAGTCTGTCTAAAGTTGGTCGTTGTTAGAAGATGGGTCGGCACGACTGCTTAGCTTAAAATATCACGTGACAAGAGTAGTCGGTTTGTTGCACTGAACTTTATATATAGTTTGTTGGAATGACTTTACCATACGCGCTTTCAAGGTCAGAGTTTGTGTAACTGCAAACTCCGATAAAGAGCTACGTGAGGTGGTGTGTCTGGAGATTGCTTTGTGAAGATGGAGGTATTTATTTATTTTAAGAATTTAATTTAATTTTGTTGTTTGTTGTAGTTCGGTTCTGTACGTGCGCAAAAGACCTTTCTGAGGAGGACAGAAACATGAATTGTTTCTCGATGGCCCTCAAGATCACGTTCGGCATGTCATGAACATTTCAATGTTCACAGTTCGCGCTGCCTTTCAAAATCTTTCGTGCTGATCAAAGTTAAACTCGACCAGATTCTAAAGAAAACAGTCGAACCCCGTGTTAGGTCTGCTAGCAGGAGGTCTCGAGCAGAAAGCATATAAGGTTACCTCCCCTGAAGCATCTACAATTGAAACAGGATTGCTACGGTCTCGCAAGGAGAAATAATTTCCTGTATTTACAAGACACAGACCGTGATCGCTGTTAAAGAGGAAGAGTTCTTTTAATCGTTGATGTCTTTTTACGAGATTAATAGGTTAGTTTAACATCCCAGAGCATTGTTCCTCTTCTAGACTTGTAAACAGATAGAGAAGGTTTGATTAGAAGTGGATGTGGTAAGGGGGGGGGGGGGGGCGTTTGACTCCTGGATTTCTGAAAAATTTAGTCTGTATATTGCGTGAGTGTGCGTGCGTGCTTAATCTTATCGAAGTCCTAAAAGTTAGGGTATATTTGTCTCTGTTCTAGTTTTAAATACCACTTGCATTATTAGTGACTGCTATTTTGAAGTCGAATGGATCCAGATTTTAAAGGCAACAAGTGTGACAACGTTCTTACAGCCTAGGTTTCGTATATTATTTAGATATCATCGATTTAAATACCTTATTTGTAGGGTTGTTGTTTTTAGTTTTACTTTGAACAAATATATGTGATGGCCATGTGCTGCTATTTGTCAGCAGTAGTGACAATGCATAACAGTGAAAGATTGTCTGGGTCCTAGTTGTCATATCAGTGCATGCTGATTTTACATTGTTTGGGTCCTAGTTGTCATATCAGTGTATGCTGGTTGTAAGTTGTTTGGGTCCTAGTTGTCATATCAGTGCATGCTGTTGTAAGTTGTTTGGGTTCTAGTTGTCATGTCAGTGCATGCTGTTAGTAAGTTGTTTGGGTCCTAGTTGTCATGCCAGGGCATGCTGGTTGTAAGTTGTTTGGGTTCTAGTTGTCATGTCAGTGCACGCTGCTTGTACATTATTTGGGTCCTAAAATGTCTATGCAATCTGGTGGTAGGCTGTGTGATGTTGGTTTCTACCTCTACGTGCCAAAGAACTCGTTCAGTTGCTATTTTCTTTTAGGTGGTGTGACGCCACCGCCACCTAGTTAATGGTTGTGATTATTGTTAATTAATTAATCATCTATAACTAATTAAATGTGATGAGAATCTTAATTTATATTATTAGTAATTTTCCAGCAAACACTACTCGTCTCTCACGTGGTGGATGTGCGGGAGCTGTAAACATTTTCTCTTTTCCATAACATTAAAAGACAAAAATCTATCGCCACACAATATTTCCATAGGTAGAAAACTTCTTACTAAAGGAGAAGTGAAATCCATCTTTAATCTATATTTTGTGAGCCCTCCTCCACCCATTTTCTTCTCCAAAATAAGGTTATCAATATGTCAAAAAAATTTAACAATAAATTTATTAAATCAACAATCAAATATACATATAATAAATACAATTAAAAAGATTATTTGACATCAATATTTCCACGAAACCACATTCGAATAATTTTAATATCTTTACAAACTTATATCCTAACACACAATTCAATGATTTGGTGTCAATATAAATCACAGGATAGCTCTTATCAGAGAACAGAAATGGAGTTATTAGTTATAATAGTTTGTACATAACCTAGTTTAGGCAGTCTTTTGCGAGCTTTTTGTAACAAAGGCCTCAAGTTTATTGTTCACATTACTACTGTCAATTCCACATGATTCCCACCTCAGGTTGTAGAACACTGATTCGCTGCTATTCTTTCAAGGCTAACCTGGTATTCATTCACCATATTAGCTCCTGAAAAAAAACAATTATAGCAATTTCCAGTAGCAGAAATTGCTCATTGTAGTCAGCATACCTTGCCACCATACAGCAATGGAGAGTAGTGTATTCTTTAGACTTACACACTTCAGCAGATGCTTCTCGAGTCTACAACTGTCATAATGGTTTATAATCAGTAAACCAGGAGATTCAGATAAAACAAGGAAAGGCTGCTTTTCACCTGTAAAATATAATCATGGAACAACATAAGTTTCCAGTTTATTCCTTTTTAACTCCATTCTTTCTCACATTCAAATCTCATCTTACAGTTTCCTGCCCAATACATGCATGCAGTATAATAAATATAGCATAATAGTTTTATGAGTGAGTTCACTAGAAACAATGTCAATTGTTTTGCATATTATATACGAACATACTAGTTCAAAAATTTGTAGAAATAATAGTCTACTCACATAATACATCTCTATTTAAAATGCAAGGATAACACATCAATAGCAAAAATGCAAGAAATATTTCTAAGTTCATTCTCTCTCAATCAGTCAGTTGACTCATCATTAAGCTGACGGCTGCCTTTCATGATTGGACGTCTTGCCACATCAAATTCAAGTGATTAGACAATAGAATTGTCTACAACTGGTAAACCTTTGATCTCATCCCATTGGCTGGTCTCCGTCTCGTAAATCTTAACCATTGGATAATAAAACTACTCATCCAGTTGGAACTGGTTTGCATTGCATCTAGCATATTCTCAATTCGAGTTGTTTACTCCAACTCCGAGACTTATGTAAATACCATCATAAAGTGTGCACAAGGTCGGGTCACTTCGATAATTTAACAATTCATATAACAATTAAGTTTAGAAATAGGGATAGGCAAATTTACTCCACACAGGTGATGAATATAATTTAAAACATTCTCCTTCAGTTGCTATTTTCTTTTAGGTGTAAGGGTGGTGAATATAAATTAAGACATTCTCGTTGTGATATTTTAACAAATGAACCCAATTTTTGTCTTTATAGATTGATCAGTTTTTCCTTTCCTACGGATGTTCACCTCTTGAACTAAATGTTCAAATTTTCTGAACAAATGACCACAGATTAATAAATGAAAGTATTTACTTAACCTAAACGTGTATCATTATATATACTAGTGACTGAACTACCATACTAAGTTTGCCCACAAAACATTGCCGATATTTTAAAATATTGATAACAACATTTGAAGCCAATCGTTTGTACTTATACCTCAACCAGTTTTCTGTCAAAATCCTTCTCGTTAGGTCTACTGACAGTTTTTAAGTCTGACATAGCAAAGCAATAATTACCTTTGAATTAACATTCAGCTTTAACAGGCAAATAATTTTGGGGCCACGCAATTGAAGTATGAAGAGAGACATGATGATAGCAGGTAGTAGGAAATGACGTATACAACTGTTCGTTGTTGAGTATTTTGTTACTTAGATACAGATCAGCTAAACAAGAAGATGGAGGTCTTTTACTCGGCCTGTACGTCACAGAGAATTTTCCTGAAGTGATTGAATGACTTACGTATGCTTGGTCTGTACACATTTTCACTACATACATTGTTATTGCAAGACTGAAGAAATCACTCAACACATTTTCACCACATACATTGTTATTGCAAGACTGAAGAAATCACTCAACACATTTTCACCACATACATTGTTATTGCAAGACTGAAGAAATCACAACACATTTTCACCACGTACATTGTTATTGCAAGAATGAAGAAAACACTCAACACATTTTCACCACATACATTGTTATTGCAAGAATGAAGAAAACACTCAACACATTTTCACCACGTACATTGTTATTGCAAGAATGAAGAAATCACTCAACACATTTTCACCACGTACATTGTTATTGCAAGAATGAAGAAATCACTCAACACATTTTCACCACGTACATTGTTATTGCAAGAATGAAGAAAACACTCAACACATTTTCACCACGTACATTGTTATTGCAAGAATGAAGAAAACACTCAACATATTTTCACCACGTACATTGTTATTGCAAGAATGAAGAAAACACTCAACACATTTTCACCACATACACTGTTGCAAGAATGAAGTAGTCATTCAAGCCACTATATATTTTTTACCACACACGCTGTTATTGCAAGGCTGAAAAATTTACTGATGCAAAACAACTTTCATGCAAGAAATAAAGTTCCTCACAAACTGTGATCTAATTGTAATGATCATGCACTGTTTTGGTACGTCATTAATATCTATCATATTCATAATATCTATCAGATTCTATTGATCATATTGAGGGTGGTTAAGCGTTCGAGTCCTTGTTTTAAAACTTATCAGGTGAGGATGGTTTAATATTTAGGTTCTAGTTTCAAAATTCATACATGGTGAGAATGGTTTGGTGTCTAGGTTCTACTTTTAAAACTCACAATTGTGAGGCTGCTTTAATATCTGGGGTCTTGTTTTAAAACTTATCAGGTGAGGCTGATTTAATATCTGGGGTCTTGTTTTAAGAATCATTAGGTGAGGCTGCTTTAATATCTGGGGTCTTGTTTTAAAACTTATCAGGTGAGGCTGCTTTAATATCTGGGGTCTTGTTTTAAAACTTATCAGGTAAAGGCTGCTTTAATATCTGGGGTCTTGTTTTAAAACTAATCAGGTAAAGGCTGCTTTAATATCTGGGGTCTTGTTTTAAAAATCACACAAAGTGAGGATTGTGGTGCATGTATGCTCACGTGTTCACAACTTTTTTAACTACGAATGATGGTTATGCGTTCACTCGTCCTGGATTTAACAATCATTCATGTTGTTCCTAAATTTAACAATCATACATTGTTGTTCCTAAATTTAACAATCCTTCACGTTGTTCCTGTATTTAGCAATCAATCATATGTTGTTCTAGATTTAAAAATCATAAACATTGTTTCCTGATTTAACAATCACACTTGTTCCTAGACTTATCAAGCAGACATGCTGTTCCTAGATGTAGGAACCAAATATGTTCCTAGATGTATCAGTCATACGTGTGACAGGTCCTAACTGGGCCCCATACAAGGAGACACTACGGAAGCGCGTTCCCTTGCAGTACACTTGTGTTGAGGTAATATAAGCTAGAATTTTTCTTTTAATGCAACCAGTATTAGTGACAGGCAAATATTTATTTTTGTATGTACAGGCACTTAAAATTATTAGGACGTGATTATTCGCGATACTCTTTACAGTTTACGAGTTCCTCAGGCTAATTCCAGGAGAGGAGCTAGATTGTGGTTCTCTGGAAAGCAAACTTGTTCTTTCTGTTTGTTTTTTCTTTGCTTATAAAGAGAGTAGGTCAGTAGGTCAGCAGATACGCAGTGGTGTGGCACTTTATAATCGGGAATTTAATTTCTTCCTTCCTTCCTTCCTTCCTTCCTAAGGTCCTTATCATGTGACACAAAAAAAGTATTTAGTCAAACCCACCCACAACGTTGCTCATGTGTGCATCACACGTGCGTGCGGATGTGTGTGCACGCATGAGAATGTGTGTCTGTGCATCTGTTTCTGTGTAGGGCGCAATTACTAGAGAGTGAGAGCGTCACTTCTATAACACCTGTGTCAGTGTTAACTTCCAGATAAGAGTCAAGATTTGCGATGTTCCGGAAAGTGAGCGGCGAGAAAGCGTGAGTAGGACATCACGCTGCTCACCTGTCTATTTAGGTTTTGTTGTTGTTTAAACCGTCTTTAAATTGTACGTTTTATTTTTAAAGCGCCGTTCTGGTTTCAGTGAAACGCGACAAAGTTGTTGGACATTTGCACTTACAGGATGCCTTATCGCAACAACGCCCAACTGACTCACGGAAAACGGCTTTCACAGAATAATTCTTCACATTTCATTTCTATATACACAGACAAACACACTGACAGGAAAAAACATAAATAGGCAAAACGAAGTCTGGCAACACTATTAGGGCCTAATCCGGCTTAACTTTGCAAGTTAGCAATATCACTAAATTAGTGCCGTAAACGTAATTCCATTCGTGAGAACCTATCAGAAAAACAGGGAAAAAAAACCCATAAAGTCGGAAAAAGTCGCCTTCATAAAAGTTAGATTCCTTGTTATAAAAAACCGCCATTAAACACGAAAACCGTGTTTTAATGGATTTTCCAGCATCAGATATACACAGTTCAAGAACTTTTTTCTGTATAATTTTTTTTAATGTCTTAATTTATAAATAGACTTAAAGTGTAAAGTACACGAGCTGTCAAGATGCCAACGACAACCAAAACAGACGTGCTGTTTTGTTTTTTTCCTTTGCATTTATTTTTTGTTGCTATTTAAAAAGAAAATTCACCAACTTATTTCAGGAAAGAAAATAATTCCTGTGTTTATAGGGGTAGGTGGGTTTACAGAAAAAAGAGGTGTGGTGATTAGGGCGTTGGTTGTTTTGTTTGGAGGGCGTCAGTAAAATAAGTATATATTCACTGTGCCGGATGTACATAGATCCTGTTTGAGAGCAGCAAGTCGGAAGCATTCCCAGAAATCAAGTCAGTCAAGCGGTTAATTCCTTAATAAATAGATCAATATACAAATAACTTTATAAAAGAAGATCTCCGGCATGATTTTGAGGAAAATAACGCTTACAGTTGAAATGTGCAATGCGGTCTGTACTTACTTTACCGTTGTACAAAAATACAGATCGGTGATTATACGGCGTAGACCTAATTGAACATGATTTCATCCCTATAGGGCAGGGGTGCACAAACCGCGGCCCGCGGGCCGCATGCGGCCCCCAACAGGACCCTTTGCGGCCCCCAGAAGACTTTAGGATGTTACCATTCAGCAGAACAACATTTTAACATTTTACGGAAGTCTCAGCTCGAGCACATACAGAAATGTCAAGGACTTGGCTTGCAGGTTGTTTTCAGAATTCGGCAGCACATACTTGTGTGAACAAACGTTTTCAGTAATGAACATGAACAAGAACAAGCTGAGATGAATTTGACCGACAACAATCTCTGTTCGATTTTGAGGCTGGCGACTACAAAACTCGAACCAAATATTGATAAAGTTGTTAACAACATTCAGGCTCACCCTTCTCACTAATAAAGACTAAACCTAGGTTAGTAAGCCAAAAACGAATGTAAAGCACATTAATTTCATTATTTGTATTGTTCTTTTTGTACTGAGCCATTCATGTGCAATCTGACTTGCGGCCCTCCATGCACTATCAATTGGAAATTTGGCCCTCTGGCCTAAAAAGTTTGTGCACCCCTGCTATAGGGCTATAGGCCACTTACCGTTGTACAAAAATACAGATCGGTGATTATACGGTGTAGAACTAATTGAACATGATTTCACCCCTATAGGCCACTTACCGTTGTACAAAAATACAGATCGGTGATCATACGGCGTAGAACTAACTGAACATGATTTCATCCTTATAGTGTTATAGGCCACTTACCGTTGTACAAAAATACAGATCGGTGATTATACGGCGTAGACGAAACAAGTATAATCACAGCCTGTAAATACTGCTGTATAAAAGTACAGATCGGGGTTTGTGCGATGTAGATTTGATTCACTCCTTTTGGGTGATGGTAACGTTTTAATGCGCACGGTTCCGAGTACATTTTTTAAAATTGCTGACAGTTGATAAATTAGATGTAAACCAACGATCTGTAGTAGTAGTTATTTTCCATTTTTTTTCCATTTTCATCATCTTTGGCAGCGCTGTGTAACTAATTAACCCCTGCTTCTCCTCACCAAATGAAAATAAATTCATTTTGTGATCACTCGTTAAAGTATATAAGAGGACACTGTTAATTGTGGCAAAAATTGTGCATTTAGTATTATCTCCAGATAAAACTACTAATTGCATGTGCTGCAGAACGAGTTATTTGTCATATTTTCTGATTCGGCGTTCATTTTTCCGAATACGACATTTTACAGCGACAAGTCATGATAAAGGGCGATAAACCCGGCCACTCACGATAAATAGCGATCAGCCCAGCCAGTCAGGATAATTGGCGATTAACCCCCTTTTTTTATTTTTAAAAAAAAAGAAGAAGAAGAAGAAGAAGAAGAAGAAGAAAACTAATAAAATAAATTTCTGTACTTCGATTTATCTAGCAGAATTTTGTTTTTATAAAGAGGGACAAAAGATAACTGCAGCAATAAATTAATTTCCCGCGATCTGTTATCTGAGCAGAGTTTCACCAGAAGCTATCTGCTGTTTAGTGTGATGAAAGCGATGTCTTACTTGCTGCTGACGAATTTATCTTAATTAGTTGTTAGAGGTATAATTGCTCCATTAATCGTTCATCTGTTATCACTTACTTATATTCGTGATAAGATTTATACATTAAGAAAAGGAAGCGTACATAAAATATAAAAATATCTCTAGCAGACGCGGCCGAGAGATTCACAGCAAGTGGTGTCAGTATGCAGCGCCTGTCCAGTTAGCAGAGGGAAATTAGTGCATTGTTGAGATATTACGTTTTATAATTTTTTATTTTTACATATAATTTAATAATGAAGTATCATTAATTTTTATAAAATAAAAATTATACCCTTTGTTTTCACTTCAAATCATAGATCAATAGCAAACATATTTGAAATATTCTTAGTCCATTCTTTCTTTATCAATCAGTTAACTTACCAGAAGCTAACGATCGCCTTTATGACAAGACTTGAGTTACACCAAAATCAATGTGATTACAATATAGAACCTTCTTCAACAAAGTAAGTTTCAGTATGTTCCCATTGGAAGAAATTGTTATGAGCAAGTATGAAAAAACTTCTCATCTGCTTGGAACTAGTTTGGATTGCATCAGCAAGTTCTAGCATATTCTTTGCCTGAGTTGTTATTTTAAATCTTACAAAAATACTAACGTGAGCAGTACAATTTATGATTTATGCAATCCTTTCAGTATGTTTCCTGCAGTCATCCTGGTATGTTTCACAGAGTCATCCTTGTATGTTTTATAGAGTCACCCTGGTATGTTTTCTGCAGTCATCCTGGTATGTTTCACTCAGTCATCCTGGTGTGTGTTTCACATATTACGTTATCGCTTTTAAAGTGTGTCGTTCTCTTGTCTTAAGCAATGTGTAAAGTATTACGCCGGAAATGAGAGAATATGATGAGACGGCTTTAATAAATTTCGTTTCAAGTCGGTACGCAACTCTTAGGCTGCGAACTCAATGCAGTGAAGAGGATGTTGCTGCTGTTGTTGTTGCTGTTTTTGATGAGACTAAGAAATTTCATTTTATTCATGGTAACACTTATTATCATGCTTATTCATCGATACAATCTGAAAATCAGGGCTAAACGATACACCAAGAGCACAAAATTTCCCATTCCAAGATTGTCAGCGTTCATGAAAAGTTTAAAGGTCAGTAATGCAGTGTGGGTCGGTTCGCTTAGTATGGGACTAAGAGAGAGAGAGTAATGGGTCAAGCGGGTGTTTTGTTTTTTTTCACAATAAGATCTTGACCAAATTCTAAAATGCATGAATGAAAGTTAAAAGCACTGAAAAGTTTCAGCCTCATTTGAGAGGACACCAAATTACAGAAGCGGGGTGGTGTTGAGAGTTTTGGTAGGGAAGATATTTACGAATGTTTGAGAAAAATGTTGGCCTTTTCACCGGAATACCATTCCGGTCCGAAACACCTGCTATTCGAAAGAAAACTAGTACAAATGCTAAAGGTGTTGATGAGGCAGAGATGGATGGATGGAAGTATAGATAGATTGATACTCTCTGCGATGCAAGAGTTGATAGCTTTCTTTGCATTCTGAAATGTAAAACCTAAACCATACTTGTGGTGACGTCACAACCGCCACGGGTGCCCCGCTAAGTAGGACCCACGCGCATACCAGACCTATGAGCACTTGTTTTTATTTTAAGACCTATAGCAATAATTATATAAGGTGCCATATATCTGCACCCACTCGCGCGTATATGTGTGTGTATGTGTGTGCGTGTGTGTGTGTGTGTGTGTGTGTGTGTGTGTGTGTGTGTGTGTGTGTGTGTGTGTGTGTGTGTGTGTGTGTGTGCCAGTTAGAATGGCTTAATATGGCACCTGCATTGCCTTACATTGTTAGGCCTGGCTTGTGACTCTTGGTACGGAAGCCAGAATACCGACCTTGTTTGTCGATATTAACAGAAACACCTGTCAGTCAAGATCGTACAGAGGTGCTACAGTCACAGTGACTCAAGTCGGTACCATACACATAGATACACACTGCAGACATTTGCACATACTCACTTCACACACATAAACACATACGAATGCAAATTACAGGCACACACGAGCACACACACACACACACACACTGCATATACCTTTACTATACACACACATGCACTGCATATAATTTACTATACACACAGTCAAACTGTTTACATTGCAAATAAATATAGATACATATAATGCACAAGTTTATTACACTCATACATACTGCACACACACACAAACACACACACGCATATGCATGCATATACAAAAGCAATGTATTCACACACGTGCGCATTCACACTTCACTGCTGCTACTATTCTTTGCCAGCATTTAAGAGCTAAATAAAACACTATCGAGTTTAAAACAATTCATCATGACCATCACTATTATCATCATCTCCTTTATTATTAGTAGTAGCAGTAGTTGTTGATGGACACATTTAGTCAGACATTCTTCTTAAATCAAAACATTTTTTAATTTCTCGCTAAACAGAATTTCAATCAAAACATGTTTTAATTTCTCGCTGAACAGAATTTCAATCAAAACATGTTCTAATTTCTCGCTGAACAGAATTTCAATCAAAACATGTTTTAATTTCTCGCTGAACAGAATTTCAATCAAAACATGTTTTAATTTCTCGCTGAACAGAATTTCAATCAAAACATGTTTTAATTTCTCGCTGAACAGAATTTCAATCAAAACATGTTTTAATTTCTCGCTGAACAGAATTTCAATCAAAACATGTTTTAATTTCTCGCTGAACAGAATTTCAATCAAAACATGTTTTAATTTCTCGCTGAACAGAATTTCAATCAAAACATGCTTTAATTTCTCGCTGAACAGAATTTCAATCAAACCATGTTTTAATTTCTCGCTGAACAGAATTTCAATCAAACCATGTTTTAATTTCTCGCTGAACAGAATTTCAATCAAAACATGTTTTAATTTCTCGCTGAACAGAATTTCAATCAAAACATGTTTTAATTTCTCGCTGAACAGAATTTCAATCAAAACATGCTTTAATTTCTCGCTGAACAGAATTTCAATCAAAACATGTTTTAATTTCTCGCTGAACAGAATTTCAATCAAAACATGTTTTAATTTCTCGCTGAACAGAATTTCAATCAAAACATGTTTTAATTTCTCGCTGAACAGAATTTCAATCAAAACATGCTTTAATTTCTCGCTGAACAGAATTTCAATCAAACCATGTTTTAATTTCTCGCTGAACAGAATTTCAATCATAACATGTTTTTATTTGTCACTGAACAGAACTTCAATCATGACATGTTTTAATTTGTCACTGAACAGAACTTCAATCATGACATGTTTTAATTTGTCACTGAACATAGCCTCATTCATGACATGAATGAATATGTCGCTGAACATAACCTCAACTGAGGTAAAGAATATGCTAGAGCTGCAGATAACCAGTTTTTATTATCCAATGGTTAAGATTTGCAAGAACGAGACCAGCTAGTGGGCTGAGATCAAAGTTTACCTGTTGAAAAGAATTTATTTTCTAATCACTTTGAATTTGGTATGGAAGACCTCTGGTCATGAAAGGCGGCCATTAGTTTAATGGTGAGTTAATTGACCGATTGAGAGAGAATGGACTTCTAATCACTTGTAATTAGTTACGGATGAATAAATAATAATCGTAACTATTAATTAAGATGGCGTTATTTCACACTACGAATAGTGTAAGCGTCCAAGCATTAAAGTTAAAATAATGGCACTTCAATATTATTTTTTTTAAAATCATGTTCAGCATACCTTTCATACTTGAGAAACTTTGATCTTAAAATGGAAAAATGAATGGCTCGGACGGTTACATGAAATTCGTATTCCATTTTGCATGGACACAAAGGACAGGTATTATCGAGTTTCATACTCAAAGCGAATTTTTTAAATAGCTTTAAATGTAAGCAATACTGTCCCATGGTTATTTACGAATCTAATCATCGATTTTCATCGATTTAAAGCTGAAAGGATAAGCTGCTTGAAGTACAAAGAACAAATTTACTGTAATTAAACTACTTGAACCTATTCACTGAGTTTGGCAGCGTCAGTTTATCATCGATACGGTTCCATTCCGTTCCAGCCGCGCTTGTATTTGATTGGATCATGTCGGTGATGAAGCCTGCACTGAATGACCTGGTCGAGTAACACGGCGACTTCAAACCGCGCACTAGTTGACGATGCACTGATAACAAGGCAAACTGTCTCGTGACGTAAGCACCGAAGATTTTTTTTTTTTTGCACCCAAACACTACTTTACGTAAATAAGCATTCTCCTAGTGTTGCCTGCAGTAGCCCAGACTGGTAGCGCTGACTAGCGGCATCTGACTTAATTGTGTAAACTGACTCCACTATCTCTTCGCGTCAGTTTCTGACACCAGAGAAATGTCACGGAAGTTGCCTCCCCTAATCAGATTACCAGTACTATAGGTTATGAGGGAGTGATGGCATGAGTCTTCGTTTGTTTATATAAAAAAAAAATGATCTGTCTGATTAGATGAAACGTCACTTCCTCTGGCACCTTCGGTCGATTTCTAACACTAGTGGCTGTACTGAAGATAAGATTAAATTTGTTAACCGGTGAAAGAAGTGATTATTACACCTTGAAGAAGAGTTGGGAAGAAAATGCTGAGCGATGAATTACAGAATTAGAGAGAGAGACGTGCTTCTAGAGAACGAAAGATACACAGGAAAAGATCCGAGAAATCAATGAGAGACAGAAAAGAAGCAGAGAGATACCTAGACAGCGATAAATACAAAGAGAAAGACCCACTTCGAAGAGAAAGAAGAGAAAGTCAAAGGAGTGCAAGAGCGCAAGGGAGAGAGAGAGAGAGAGAGAGAGAGAGAGAGAGAGAGAGAGAGAGAGAGAGAGAGAGAGAGAGAGAGGGAGAAAACGAGCAGCCTGTAAGCCTTTATCATTAAAACTGAATTTGTACCAATACACGTGTCAATAGGCTTAAGGCATACCATTGATTATCCTTTCTTTCTTCCAAACCCCTTCCCCAATGAAAAACTAGTTTCGGCAAGCTTTTTCAGCAGAATGACGTCAGTAAACATTTGGTGGTAAATGAAGACATTATAAACAAACGTTAAGAAAGCAATGTGAAAATATCCCGGAAAATACAGATTTGAAACTGCACTCTTCGAACTCGCCCAAATGAGACTCATATGAATAGCTGAACTTTCGAACGCGTCGATGCACTTCCAGAGCCTTACATGGATTGCCTCCCTTTGTCAAGTCGCTCCAACAGAACTAAGATAACCACGAAAACTTCACTTTCCAAACCACTTAATAAAGAACTGAACCAGATACGAATAATCCGGCCTTTAGAATTCACCCAAAGGAATTATTTCCCTTGATTTGTTTAATCGTACAAAACAACAAAAACAACAATGAAAAAAGAAGCAGCTTGCGTTCTTATACATTACAAAGCCCTAATTTTTCACCTTAGTGTGGACTACAGCATATTGGCTAGGACGTGTCTTGTAGGTAAAGTTTCAACTTTTAGCTGTTTTGCTGCTGGTAGCACTTTTTATACATTCTTTTTATATTTTTGCATAATTCTATTCCATATAACATCTATTTATTACCGTAATGCCCGCTCGTATTTTCAGCAGTGCATTTAACTAAAGTTGTGTAACAGTTGTTTTATAAAACTTTCTTTCACTTGCATTAATTAAAGTCTTGTTATATTTGTTTACTAAAACTTCCTTTCAGTTGAATTAATTAAAGTCTTGTTTTATTTGTTGTAATTAAAGCCTCCTTTTAACTTGCGCTATTTAAAGTCTTGTTATAATTAGTTTTAACTAAATATTCCATTAGTTAATTAATGTCTTTCTATATTTGCAATATACTAAAGTCTTGTTTTAACTAAAGTTTCCTTTCACTTGCATTAATTGAAGTCTTGTTGTATTTTCATAACTAATGTCCCGTAGCCTATAATTATTTGCATAACTAAAAGTCTTTTATATTTGTATAATTAAAGTATTGTTACATTTGCATAATGAAAGTATCATTACATTTGCATAACTAAAGCCTAGTTCCATTTGCATAACTAAGTCATGTTACCTTTGCATAACTAAAGTATCATTACATTTGTATAACTAAAGTTTTGTTACATATGCATAATAAAGTTTCCTCACATTTGCATTAACCCTTTTAGTTTGGATTAATTTTTTTGGAAAATTGCCCGTAGGCCTGGAATTAATTTTGGTAGCTAGATCTAAAAGTAGGATTGTAAAGGTAAAGCCATTATTAAATGTTCAGGTAGAATTTCATTTTTAAACATCTATTGAAAGATTTACAAAAAACGAATATAATATTCTAAAAATTTACTTAATCAGTAATATATGCATAATTGCATTATGTGGTATAACAATAATAAGACCTGGTCTGGATAGCAGAGCACCGTATGGTGTCTCCAAGGGGGATTACTGTCATCACTTCAGTTTTATGGACGGTTAAACAAAACAGTAACATCCCTTTTATAAAGATTTATTAATCATAGAAGGGACTCCCAACGAATCGCACAAAATATGCGCATAGGACGAATTAAGTCTGGGTTCACAATATGGAGAAGATGTGTGCTGGATGAGTTTAGTCAAAAGTTAATTGGTTAAATGGGTTAACTAAAGGTTTCATGATATATGCTATCCATTCATGCTAATGTGCAAACAACTTTTATTTTCAACCCTAAAGCAGATGAAATTGTCAGCTGGCTTTTGAGTTAGTTGCTAACAGCAGAAATAGTCGTATCACCCGCTCTCTCCATCATCCACGTATGACGTATGAGGTTGTCGATCTTTAGTTAACTGCTGGCTATTTTGGGGGGGGGGGGGGCTGAGTTTTGAAATTTTACCAACGCTAGACCCAACATTTTTGTTATCACTCAGCCTTTAAAAAAAACAAACACAAAACAAACCCAAAGCACAAAAACATTCGCCCAAAACTGATCCAGGAAAACCCTGCAAATAATACGTACAGCTTTAAGTCAATTTTATCATGCTGACATTTGAATATGGATCTTGAAATTAACTTACATGTGCACACTATTTCAAACCGGCAATAGAAGAGTACATTAAATACATTTTATAACTTAAAATTTCTTTCTTACTCTTAAAGTCAATGAGTCACATTACTTTTATTTCCCACAGATTTCTCAGAATCTCATTCAAGAATTTAGAATTCCATTACTACTTCCATTCCATTATTTCCATTACTACTTTTCTTTTTTTTTTTTTCCCACACAGTCACACTATTCTGCGAATTTAAACTATTTGCAAATTCAAACTATTTTTATAAGTTATGCAGCCTCTCCTCTGATCCGATCTATCGTTGCCAAGTGTGTTCCATGGAGTAATGTAAACATGACGCTGATTTACAATTACATCTTTATCACATGACCTCTGCGTCATCCTTTTCCTATTCTTCCTGCAAGAGAGAACTGGCTTATGTTTCTTGTCATTCACAGTCTTGTGGGTACCTGTTTACTAAGCGGTTTGGTGCCCATTCATGCTTCCATCTTTCTCAAGGCTCAATGCACATGACTACCTTTTTCTTTTTTTGCCTTCTTAAATCAAACACACTTTTACTTCCAGAAATCATTAATTGGTTTTTATTTGAGGCTATTACTTTCTTTCACTTAAACAGGCAGTGACACTATTCAAAGTGGTTCATTTCCATGTCTTTCAGGTCGATACCTTGAACAGTCTGTCTAAATAACAAAACAGCAGATGCCTGTTTGACAATAGTTCCTCCAAAGAAATATTCATAAGCTGTGTCGTTATTATATTGCTTCCTGTTTACAGTAATTTCTTGCTTATCTGCCCCTAATAGCGTACATAAAATCATTTATAATTCACCGCCTTATCTAGCAATAGATTTTTATCAATATCTGTGCATTGTGCAGATTCTCTGTATTTGGTACTGGTCTTCAAATAACTAATTAGGTGAGTAATATACTTAGCTATAAATATTTATTCTTATCACATCCATTTCTGACTAATTTTATTTTTTTTCAAGCTAGTTTACATTAATATTACTTGTTTTATCAGCTCCATGCTCAAATGGCGTTTTATTTAAAAATGCACACAACCCAATCCTCAAATGTTCTGGACGGTTGAGAGTTTACTGTACCTGTGTATCCGTCTTTGAGTTGGTCTGTACCTGACTCCTTCTGGGCTCACTTCTGTCTACAATGCACACACTAGCATCACCAGACTGTTGAATGCACACACTAGTATCACCAGACTGTTGAATGCACACACTAGCATCACCAGACTGTTGAATGCACACACTAGCATCACCAGACTGTTGAATGCACACACTAGCATCACCAGACTGTTGAATGTACACACTAGCATCACCAGACTGTTGAATGTACACACTAGCATCACCAGACTGTTGCTCTAAGAGGTTCTCGTTCATTTATCTTAGACTGAGTGCCATATGTCCTGTTCCCAGCCTGGAAAAATGACCTCTGCAGGACTGCAGCTTTTTTATTTAGTAGTCTCCACTCAGAGGAAGAGTTACATTCAACTCCAAGAAGACTTTTGGACTCTTATCAGAGACTACTCAGATATTCATTTAAAAACTATTCTGAGTGCCTGTAATATTAATTATATTATTATACTATTAATACAGATTAATCATGAGCCTGTTATGTCACATGTAAGCACCGAAACATTGTCGTTTTTCTTTCGATTATTAAAGGCATCGGTTCATTCATCAGATTCACTGCACATTCTGTAATTTGATTTCACCTATTTATTTATGACAAGGTGCAGCTGGGGAGAGGGGGGACGAACTGTCTGATGTACGACCAGTCATGTCATTTTGTGACATGGTTCACTTAACCTGCGTTATGCGAGGGGAATGAGTGAAGCACACAAAGCTAACATTTAAAGTCGCATTCACGCATCATTTACACCAGTCTTGTTACACTGGCATTAACTTAAGCTTCAGTCATTATATTTGCATTATCTAAAGTCTGTTTACATTTGCTTTATCTTCATTTTCGTTTTGCTTGTACTGCTAAAGCCTTGTTACACTGGCGACAACTTTAACTTCGTTACATATGCATTATCTAAAGTCTGTTTACGTTTGTTTTACTTTGGGTTTCGTTGTGCTCGCACTGCTAAAGCCTTGTTACACTGGCGATAATTTCACTTTCTTGACTCTTGTAATATCTAAAGTCTTTATACGTCGACCTTAACTTCAGTTTTTCACTACGCTCGCTTGTGTTACAGTCCTCAAATATTATGAGCGCTTTAATATGATTCAGAGTTATATAAGGAGTTGTTTATTAGAATGATGTCATTTTAAAGTGTGCGAAGTGTTACAGATTGATCCTGATCTTAGATCATTTCACTGTCATCGTAATTCAGTTTTCAGGCCGTCTTTATTTAAAGGGAGAATGGGAAGGGAGGGTCTTGTTATTCTTTATTTTTGAAATTGGGCTGCCATGGCTGCCATTATTATGTATGTTGTATAATATAATACCCGACTCCATTATTATTCCCATTTTAAATTCCCATTTCTTTGGCTGTTGTGGCTGCATGTTTGATGATTAGAATACTTTACGCCCATTATTTTATTCTGTGTTTATCTGTTGCTTGAATTTTGTGATTCCTTGTTTGGTGTGGAGTGGGGGGTGGGATGGGGTGACATTTGAGGAAGTGGGAAAGAGAGCTTTCCTTGATAGTTTCTGCTATTAAGCCTTTCGTACCCGTTAACAATAGGAATATCCGGTGAGACTATTTCATCTCTTGGACATTCCAGGCTTCGATCAAGATGTAAACTCTGTCAAACGCTCTCACGCAGATATTCATGTGCGCACGCACGCATGTATTTACTTATGAGTGAACTTTGTGTGACGTTGTTTGCTTACGTATTTGCAAACGTGTGGGGATGGGTTATTATCGTTGAGGGAGTCAAAGTGAACTGGTTTCTGACAGTTTTTCTTCCTGTTTTTTTCTCCAGCCCTGGCAGTGCGGTTCTTAACCAAGCGCTTTATTGGCGAGTATGACCAGTCAGCAGGTATGTATAGTTACAGCACTCAGTGCTCCTCTCATCAGCTTTAGTATCGTCATCAGTATCACATATATTATTATCAATAGCAGCACAAGCATCATTATCACCAGCATCTTGTTAATCAAAATCATCATCAACAATAACAACGTCGCAACCACCACCAGCGTCAGCATCAACAGTACAACATCAGAGTGTTAAAAATCACTAACTTCATCATCAACAGTACAACATCAGAGTGTTAAAAATCACTAACTTCATCATCAACAGTACAACATCAGAGTGTTAAAAATCACTAACTTCATCATCAACAGTACAACATCAGAGTGTTAAAAATCACTAACTTCATCATCAACAGTACAACATCAGAGTGTTAAAAATCACTAACTTCATTATCAATAACGAGGTCGACATCACCGTCGCCTCACTAACAACAGCAGCACTACCACCACCATCAACAACACCATCAGCACCATCAACATCATTATTCCACCATCACAACACAATCATCATCATCATCATCATCATTGTTATCACCACCGTCACTATAGCCATCTTTGTCATCATAAGTAGTAGTAAAAGTAGACTAAATGAATGACATAGATTTCTCGCTCTGTAAAACTTTCTCTGAAATCACCCATTGAAGTCAAAAGCCATGCACCATTTGTAATTATTTGCTGCCACTTATATTGACGTGTGGTAAATTAAAACCGGAAATTAATATTTAAGATTCTCTCTCGTGCTCTCTCTCTCTTCTAATCATAAGTGCTTCAGTGGGATGTATATGAATGTGTCTGTATACTTGTACACATGCTTGAACATATAAATGTTTTAAATGTATGTAAGCTTGAAAATGTTTTGTGAGTGTGTTGATGCGTATTCCAGCACCATTCAAAATATATGAATGTGTTCGCGCATATGTCAGTACATCATAAATTAAGTTATATGACTGTTCCTGTGTGTATAAGTAAAATATATGAAAATTCATTATACGACTGTGTTTGTATGTACGTAAACTACGCCTTAAAATGTGTTAAATGAATATGTATATGTACACACGCCTTAAAATATGTTACATGTGTTTGTATGAAAAGTAAGCACACCTTTCAATGTGTTATATAAATGTGCTTGTATGTATGTAAACATGCCTGAAAATGTCTATGATATATAAATATATGTTTGTATGTATGTAAACATGCTTGAAAATGTCTATGATATATAAATATGTGTTTGCGTAAGTAATCGGTTTTCAGAAAATTCTCTATATGTGTGCATAACAAAGCAATAAATGAAGGTCAGCGCACGTAACAATGTCCTGGTTAGAGTACAATTTCCCTGGTACAAATAATCCTTTAAATTTATTGCCTTTCAAGCTATGTCAGCCTTTAAATTGTTTGCCTTTCAAGCTATGTCAGCCTTTAAATTGTTTGCCTTTCAAGCTATGTCAGCCTTTAAATTGTTTGCCTTTCAAGCTATGTCAGCCTTTAAATTGTTGCCTATCAAGCTATGTCAGCCTTTAATATGTTTGTCGTTCAAGTTGTAATCTTTTAATATGTTTGCCTTTCAAGTTGTATAAGACTATAAATTTTGTGCCTTTCAAAATGTATCAGCTATCAAACTGTTTGCATTTCAAGTTGCATCCACCTTTAAACTGTTAGTCTTTCAACTTGATAATTTAGATTTTTGGTTTACTTTATTTATACAGGAATAACCCATTCTGTTTTCATTCAGACGTATTCAGTATTGCGTTTTAGTTTGTTTACTTTATTAATAACAAGACTACATTAAAACTCTTTCATCCGTTCTCTTTCTGCCATATCAAGCGTTTTGAATTTAAAAAATCGCGTTATTTTATTATTTGAATTCTATGCTTCCAAAGTGCATGCTATAGAAAAATAGATTTGTTGGCAATATATAATACTGTAGCGCAGAGCAACAATATATTTTTCTTTTATTTATTAATTATTGAAAGTATGGCAGATATATACAGGTTTGCTGTGGTATTCTTGCAGTTTAGAAACTTTTCATGTCGATCGCGGATTTTAAAGCTCGTCACGGAAAACCCTCCGCTGACCCCCCCCCCCCATCCCTTCCTTTTCAGTTTAAGTTTTGATTTATTTAAACATCCTCGAGGGTGTGTAATTACAAACACACGCGCACGCACATACATTGAGAGAGAGAGAATCGAAACCAGAAGAAAAAAGTCTAACAATGAATGGATGTACTTCCGTAGCCATCATATACCCTCGCCCCCCTCCCCTTAGAAGATATCCCATAAGCGTTAGAATAAATCTAATTATTTGGAAGCTTTTTTACTTGTTTAGGTGTGTGTGTGTGTGTGTGTGTGTGTGTGTGTGTGTGTGTGTGTGTGTGTGTGTGTGTGTGATTGCACACATTTTAGGCAACAAATATTTCTTCTTTCTCTCTTATTAGCTCACCTTGTCGACACCGACTATCTCATAAAATCTAACGTGCAGATAAAACACTTAGTTCTCACTCCCTTACAACTCACCCAAGTCAGTTTTGCTCATTTTTATATAACTTCCGGCTTATGCCCATTTTACATTATTGCCGGTTTTGCTGACTTTTGCATCATTTCCGGTTTCAAAAGAATTTATAACCAATTGGTGCTTGTGCCTGCAATGGCTTTAAGCCAACAGTCTAAAGAAAAAATATTAATAAAATAATAAAATGTGCCAATATTACCATGTTATTGTTAAATAAATTACTATATTAGTGTCAAACTGTCTACTTTTACAGAAAAATCACACATTAAAAAAAATGAGAAGAAAGTTTTGGATGATTTAGTACTAAGGTCTCTATGTTTAGGGAAAATCACAACAATTAATATATATTAATAAATTATATTCCTCGCAATTTAGTGATAATGACTTTTAAAATCCAGATCTAAAATTGTACCTTTATGTTCTTTAAAAAAAAAAAAAAAGAATATCGCTATTCATAACATTATTAAAGTAAAGTATATCTTTAATTCTTCGTTCCTAATACGATAATAATTGTTTCCTTACGTTTTACTTTTGTAAGGAAATGTTTTCTTAAATGCTCACGTAAGGAGGACAATACGCAGCGAGTTGTCCTCTCCTTAACAAGTCGCTTTGCGTTTCTAGTAAAGAACAGTTGTGAAGGAGCCGAGACATTTACGTTCGCCCGTGAAGAAAGTAGTGCGGATATAAACTGCTTCTTCTACTCTTAGTCACTCATTTTAGATTCTGTCAAATTACTCAAAGCAAAACCGGTCATGCGGATGTTACATATGAGGTCGAAGTCTTTTGTACATTTCCCAAGTTTGGATTCAATGGTGTGTGACGGTGATTTGAACCCTTCACCACTGCTTATCCACTTTCAAAATCTTCTAGAGCAAATAAGAAGACAAAAAGTGTAAATGGAGAATCTGGACCATCAAAATGCTATTGTTCTAAACTCTGGCGAAATAGATGATAATTTGGAGATCTTATCGATCGAAGGAGTAGCCTGCTTTGAAAAATGTAGCATTCACAATTAAAACTTATTTTGATTCCACTAAGTGAAACTCCGTTGCAAAGGTGAATAGATTAATAGTCCAAATACAGATCTTGACTTACAGTTGCCCATCTTGACGATTGCATACTAATGGGAATATCTTTTTACTCTTTCAAATGCAATGAAGTGCAGTGCCAAACAAAACCAGACTGATTTATGATACAAAGCTCGTAAAATAATAATAACCTGTTCTCCATTGAGTGCTGATGAGCACTTTTGATTAAAACCTGTGTTTAACTTTTTTCATAGTTTACTTCTTCATTAAAATTGAGATACAAGTAACAATAACACTTGTGATTAACTTCTTTTATATTTATTTATAGATACAAGTAACAATAAAACTTGTGATTAACTTCTTTTATATTTATTTATAGATACAAGTAACAATAAAAAGAGTGTTTGTATTTAAATATAACTGGCTATGATTGTTCAAGTAAGAATAATTAATATATTTCGACCGCCACTTCAACAAGGTTATACTTTTAGAAAATAAATGAGAACTATTCATGATATTTATTTTGCAAGATCTACTTAATTTATCTTGCAGGTAGATTTTTAAAAATAGCACGTTCACATAGCAATAATGAAAGAATAATTGTCGAATAATTTAATGAAAACCTTTTACGTTAAAGGTATCATGTTAATGTTATAGTCAAATAATAGGCATTATTAAATATGATATTTTGCATATTATTCATTGTCCATTGTCATTATTCATTGAAAATTTCGTGATGCCCATCAAACTGTTGTAAAAATTTGAATGTGCTCTAGCCCACACAAAAAGTTGGGGACCAGGTGCAAGCTGTCTTAAGTGTCTTGTTGCAAAATGTACCATATTTCTGTTTTTTTGACTTGACACAGACATTCCCATACATTGTATAATCTATAACTAAAATTTAACCTGTAATATTCTTGAAAGTAAATTTTCAATATATAAAATAAATATATTTCATGAAATGCATTAGTATCGATTTCACTTGACGGGAATAGCTGTTGTAGTCGTAATGATGAACTGTTAATGGCCGTTCAGACTTTTCCTCAGGTCCGGTTACACACATGACCACTTTAGCCCTTACTACTAGAAGCTCAGTGTTTAGCTCTGAAGCCAGAGCTGTGTAGTAACTTCACTTTAACGATTCCCTAAATGCGAGGTGGGATGTTGAAATTCAGTTAGCAGCTTGTGAATGATTTACTGCAGCCGACTGATATTGCTTTCCTACAACAGATATTACTGTTTAGAGATAATTTAGCGACTAAGAGGTCCGAAGTGGAGTATGTATATCAAGTCTTATTTCTGAGTGCAAAATAAAACGTCACGATCACGTCATTCTTGACGGAAGTGATCTGATTTTTGATATTTCAAGGAGCGTGACCCGCAATTCCATCGCCGGGGTCAGAAATCAAACTGGTAATGAGTAGAATTGGCACTGTCTAAGTGTTGGAGTGCTTCTTGATGTGGTAGCCATTACGCAAAACCTGCTTCCGGTCACGTGACTGATATTTTGCAAATTTTCGCTTCTGCAGACTCATCCTTCCGAAGAGGATTAAGACATTTTTTACCTACCCCCCACCCCCGGTTTACTGGTGCAGGTTATTACAGCTGCACCACTGCATCGTGCTTTCCTAATAACTCCTCACTCAATGCCAGACCAACGCACGGCCGGATACATCTGTTAGCCATATCAGAGTGTGTCAGCGAGTAAACTACGTCATACTACAATAAATGGATGACCATTGTTCCTGGCCTTGTATGATGTGTTTCAGTTTATCATGGGTGATGTTTGTTTTATTTTGATTTTTGTCTTCATTTTTATTGGGGATTTGTTATTTTGATGTGTTTCGTTTCGTTTCTTTCGTCTTTAGAAAACAGCTTGGAGCGTCGGCCAGTGAAATTTATAGGCTCGTTAGTTCTCATCTTGAACAGCTGTCCATTAGATAGATAGGTAAATAGATAGATAGATAGATAGATAGATAGATAGATTATATAGATAGATAGTACCAAACTGAATTAACTTGTCATGAGTGATGTCTCTCTCACATGTGAACACATCTATTATTTGCATCTTTTCCTCGTCACTTTGAAACGGAATCAGTAAAGTTTAAGGTCAAGGTTTAACCTTAATATTGATAGAATTAACATAATGGTGGTGGTGGTGGTATTACCTCCCTAGCCAGATGTACCTGGCGCTTCCGCTAATGAAAGTCCTAATTCTCAAATGGGGGAGGGGGTAATTATTATGAGCAGAGCAGTTTTGTCCGATGTGCAGTGTGCTTATGCTGAAATCTTTCATAATATTCAACGTCATCTGCTGACGTCATGTAAATATTTAAAATATTTAAGTTGTCCATTTAGTTTATTCTTATTTGGGGGGGGGGTGGGTAAGACTTTAACTTCCATTGTTTCTTTTTCTTTTTTGTAAGACTTTAACTTCCATTTTTTCTTTTTCTTTTTTGTAAGACTTTAACTTCCACTTTCTTTTTTTGTAAGAATTTAGCTTCCATATTCATTTTTATCCATCAGGCTGAGTAAAAGTAGGAAAGCAATCAACAGAGGCGATATGCTTTAGCATGAACGTTCATTGTTAAATTAACGCGATCTTGCCATCTGTTCAGTTGATCTGACATATTAAGCGATATTTATTCAGTTTTTTTGTCAAAAGTTGCGGTTTTTTAATTTTTGGGTTTTTATTTTTTTAAAAAGAAATATTATTTGCTCCTAGATCATCTATGTCGTGTATCGCCTGCTAATAAAGTTTTTATATGATAATCTATTACAAACGGTTTTGAGGCTTTCAGTGCCAAAAACATTATTTATTTACGGTTTATTATTCTCATTTTTATGCTTAGGCTAGTGATTCGCTTTAAAAATTCACGTGCCTTAGAAATATTTTTCAATAAACCTTTTCCTAAACAAATCTGTTTGATCGATCATATGTGAACGGTGAATGAGAAAATTATTTTGATTGTGATTAATTTCAACAGTATTGATCTCTGTTTAGATTATTTTGATAATATACAATATTTAGGTACAAACATTTTAAGTCTCAATGCCTAGTCTATAGGACATTGCCATATAAGTATTACTGTTGAATGTGTATTCTAATAATATTTTGTTAGAAATCTGTTTGACGACAACAACAAAATTGTACTTTTGATATTACTGTCTAGAAGCATTAAATTAAAGTTAATTATTTAAATTCAAATAGAGCGATTTCTTTCTTTTCAAAAACTGTTTTAACTGATTACTCTGTACACAGATAGAACACAGATTGAAAAAGCAAGGTAATATATTTCTGCTTCTAAACTGGTGGTAAAAGTTTTGACTACTATTTTCTTACATAATAAGTGACATTTATTGTCCTCTCTTACTGAAATGGTCTGAAAGATTCCTGCTATAAACTAAGAGTAAAAAAAAAAGTAACGACCTGGATATTCTCAAGAGATTACATTCACGTCATTTTCTGGTGTTCAGGAATCCATTTTCTGATAGGTCCTCATGTGCCGTATTTCCTGCCTGAGGATTTTCAGGAGCTTCAAGAAACCAATTATCCCGCCCCATCCAGCGTTAATTAAAAGTGGAAATAAAACAACAAACCCAATCACACAACAAACAACGTAAAAAAAAACAAAACCAACACAACTAAAAATAAAAGTGGTCTGAAGTGATTAAGAGCTGTTTTATGACGTCATTAACTTAGTGCACATGAAACCGGGTCACGTCGTAATTTACTCTCGTGCAGAACATTTCGCATACTCAAGGTTTAATATGACGACAGAGCGCGTTGAGTTGATTGAACGGCTGCGGTACGTAGCAAGTCCGCCCGCCTTCAAAATTGTTAACAGATCGTTGTGCACGAGGCGTGCATTTGAGTTGCTGCGGCGAGTTGAATGCAGAAGTTATACACTGACAAATTTGAAGACACATACTACTCTGCTGTCTGTTGTTGTTATTTTTGTTGAATATAGTTTCCTTTTTCTTCGTATTTCATCAGGGAGCGATGAGGGAATGCAGCTGTGATTGAGTAGAAGTACGAAGTAACAAGCTTTCGATTATTTTGGTCTATCTATCCGTCCATCTGTCCGTCTGTCTATCCATTCATCCGTCCGTCCGTTTCTATCAGTCCATATCTATGTCGCTTTTTTGTTTCTATTTTTATTTAAAGCTTTATAATAGAGATTTATCCGGTTACGTCATTGTTTGCAATTTTTACGTCACAGTGTGTTGTATAAAGGCCACGCAAATGAACACACCAGATAGAGTGGCATTTCCTTAGGGAAAATATTTGTGTCAACAATAAAAGGTAATGATTGAAAACAGTGCCCTGGGAAAAGTAAAGTTTAAAAAAATAGTTCGTTTTTTTTTCTTTTCACAAATTATCTGTCGACCATATACCCAAGATGACGCCTATCAGCGTTTTCGATCACAACATTTCTCACCAACATTGTTATGTTTTATTATTATCCCCCCCCCCCCCATTCACTTTGAATAATTGACTTCGTACAAAAGAACTAATGCCCAGCATGGTTTGTTCGTTGTGTGCAGAAAATAAATACAAGTGCACCACTACTATTGAAGGCGAGTCTGTTATGTTTGAACTCCTCGACACTCGATCTACGGTGAGTGACGTCATAAGCGGGACCAGGGTGACGATTTTTACCTAATGCTTTAAAGATGGATGGATGGAAGAAAGAAGGAGAGAGAGGGAAGAGAAACCTATCATTCAATTAATAAATAAGTTAATTGTAAGTTTGGTCGTTAGAGGGTGTCTGTGAAGACCTCTCTTGAACGAACATGTGAACATGTCAAGTGTATATAAACATCCCATATCACCATTTTGACAATGCAGACTTTAGTGAAAAATCCCGTATTAATGTTTCGGAGTTCTTTTGACAAATCAGATGCTTGTAAGCATTTTCTATGAATGCTGAAATGAAACATTTCTTTTTTAATAAACAGAGGGATGTTTAACAAAACAAATGACTAAGAACATCCAGTAACAAAGCATTTGTGTGAACATTACGAAATACTGTTGAACAAAACATAATGTCTGTATACATCCATTATGAATATTTTGACAAAATACCAATTTACTAATCACTTTTATGAATGTGGTGACAAAGTATAGATTTAATAATCATCCTGTATAAGTGTTTTGACAAAGTACAATTTAATAATCACCCTGTATACATGTTTTGACAAAGTACAGATTTAATAATCATCCTGTATAAATGGTTTGACAAAGTAGAACGCGTATAAAGATCCTGTATCAATCTGTGACACTGCACCGTACCTTCTAGACTAATAAATACCGCCTGAAAATTTTACCAAAAGCCAGTGTCTATTATTCCGTTAAAATGGTTTGACAAAGTACAGTGTCTGTAAAGATTCAGTATGGATATTTGACAGTTAGTTTTATATAGGTATTTGACAAACAGTCATTAATGCATAGATCAAACATCATTACACTGCTTTTTGATTCTCAAAGGAAGTCCTTTCTGTCGATCATAAATTAAACATGACCATTATGCCCTCCATACCCAATCCATTGTATTCAGACATCAAGAAAATGACTTAATTTGAATACAACGTGTTCCTAGACTACTGACTGTATATTCCAACCCACCTCGAAGTTGAACTACAAGCAGGTTCGTTCCATCTTTAAAATATAACCCCCACCCATCCCGGGCTGAAAATGTAATCAGCGTTCATTCAGTCACATCGTATTTCATAAAGGTCAATCCATCTTTTGATGGGTCACAGAGTCCGTGCAAAGCAGAATCCCGATATGAGTGAGTGAGTCAGTGAGTCAGTCAGTGAGTCAGCTAATCAGTCTGTCTCTGGGTGGAGTGTTCTAAGTGTCTCATTTCTTGTCATCAGAACGAAGACCATGGCGCCCGCGAAGACGTTCTCCGATGGGCGGACGGCTTCATGCTAGTGTACTCCGTGACGTCACGGCGAAGCTTCTGCGTGCTGGGTGAGCTGAAGCGACGCGTGGAGGAGGTCAAGCGGTCAGCCCATGTGCCCGTCATCGTGGTGGGTAATAAAGCTGACCTGGCACATTATCGGGAGGTCACCCAAGACGAAGGTAAGTGCACTGCTGAAACAAGCACACGCGCACACACACACACACACACATATGTATACGAATACACATATAAGCATACACCTAAGCAGTCACATGCATACATGCGCTTACAAAATCTACAATCATTGTGACGCACACACATATATAATATATAAAGAGACACAAAAGCATATATTAAAATCATACATATAAGAAAACACAAAAAATGCACACACACAAATATATAAGACACGCATATGCATAAATATACACGTGCATACGATCTAATAAACTTGAAATGTATACTTTTACAGACACTTTAACTACTTACATATTTCCTGAATGAAGCTATTAGTATTGTAGTGTAATTTCGAATGCCCCTACCCCCCACCCCGGCAAAAGAATCTAAAATGCCTCCCCTATTTTCCACATACACACACATACACACATACACACTATCTTTATCTGTGTATCTGTCTCTCTATCTCTCTCTCTCCCTGCGCTCCACAAAAATTAGCTTGCCCTGCGCCCAGCGAAAACTGAATCCAGTGTATGTTTTTCAAATTTCAAGTACAATTCCTTTTTAAAGGAATAAAATGTTGGGCCCCTTCTATTGAAAGGCCCCCAGGCACTGCGGGGGCTGTAGTTGTAGTAGTTACGACTTACGATAAGTACATTATTTAGAGAAAAATAGTTCCCGTAGCAAACAATCTATTGTTTAATTACTCTCACCTACCTTCACTTTATCTCCTCTTTCCAGATTTATTTCATTCCTACATTCCTTTAATCATATTTATTTCATTCCTACATTCCTTTAATCAGATATATTTCATTCCTCCATTTCTTTTTTCATTCCTTCAAGCCGGATCTTGCCACTGATTTAATCATCATTTTGACATTCTTTAATTATCTAAACAACGTTCTACCATCTCTTGATTCCTGTAACCATTTTTCCCCAGCCAGTTGCCTACTACTGTGTTGATCCCTTTAAAACTTTTCCCATCTTTCAATTCTTCTGACCAACATTTTCCTTCTTTTAATTTCTCTAACCAACTTTTCTCATCTTTAAATTCATCTAACCAACTTTTTCCATCTCTCGATTCCTCTAAACAACTTTTTATCATCTCTTAATTCCTCTAACAGGTTTTCTTTGATTTATCGATGATTTTTTTTCTAACAGGCTTGCCCGCTTTTCTTTATTTTTTCTAATATTCTTTGTATTATGATTTGATTCCTCAAATCAATATTTTATCATCTTTCACTTTCTTTAACTTGCCTTGTATTATTCCTTTCCAGATCTTTTTCACATTTCTTGAATCCCTAAAGAGTTCGGTCACTCATCTATTCAAATGTTTCATCTAATCCACTAACCCACAACTCCTTGATAATTCCTTGATTTTTTTTTATGGGCTCTCCATCTTTCCTTGGTTTGTCTAACAGACCCCCTCCCTTCTTTTAACCATTTTTTCTTCAATCATGTGAGTGCTCTGTCATACTTTTAACGTCCTTTTGTCATTCTTTGACTCGTCTAACCATCCTTCTCTCATTCTTAGATTCCTGCAGTCCTCGGAACTGGTTCTTCCTGAAAAAGTCGAAAGAGAGAGAAACATTAACCAGTGACCCTGAAATTAACTATTGAAAAGAACTGCTGATTAAAATTAATTTACCTCTGGATTTATGCAAACCATTATGTTTCCACCCTCTGCCACCCACCCATATCCGTAGGATATCACTCTGTCCTTTAAAATTCTGTGATGGTTGATCTTGTATGGTTTTATGCTCACAGATCTAAACCAGTCTGGGGTGTTTTCTCCTTAATTTGAACAGAAGCATTAAAATTGTATTTGCAATTGTTTTACAAGAATCGTTTGCTATGCAATATCCAGTGCTATACTGTTTATCTTAATATGTAGACCCTATCTGTAGGATACATTATAGATGTAGTATGTAGACCCTATCTATAGGATATATTATTGATATTATAGACATTTGTACAAAAATTTGCTTAAAGAGTTTCCAATTTGCTGTTGTTATCAGGGGCTCGCCTGGCGGTTGATCTGGGCTGCTCCTTCCTGGAAGTGTCTGCATCAGAAGACGTGGTTCGCGTCATGGATGCCTTCCACACACTGTGCCGCGAAATCATCGACTTCAAGCGCCGCTCCCGCACCTTTCTGGACAGAGTGTTCGGACTCAAAAAGTCTTCATGACGTCACATCATGGGATGACGCCAGCGCTTGCATAGTGCTACTATGACGACATTCTTTGTGTCTCTGTGAAGGGCACGACCATGAGAGGCCTTCCAATTTGTAATCATTAAGACCAGTCAGTTGTAGCTGTTAACTTTCTCCCCATATCACGTGACAAGTATTATTTTTTATATTTACGCATTAAATCATCTGACTGGCTTGATTTTGGTTTGTCTTTGCTGCTGTAACCAATTTGGTCACAGGCTAGCTAGTCAAGAAGATGGATAGGTTTCATAACTAAAACAACTTCACATGGTCACCTGTGCCCAATCCGCTGGTCTGTAGGCTTGAACAGTTCTGTGAATATTTTCATTGCATGTCGTTTATCTGTTCATAGGTTCTAAGCTTTTACGATGAAGTCATGTCAAGTTGTGAGCTGTCCTAGATCTTGTCTCGTGGAAATCTACACAACACGAGTCTTTTTGACACTGGCAAATTCTAACAAGGGGAGAGTACTAGCTGATGTAATGAAGTCAAAGCACCACTCATTAATTAAAGTAATTTCGAACAACGCCTGCAATTCAGCACATTGAAAATTTAGATAGTTCAAGAGTGTGAATCAGCAGATAACTCTTTTATGCAATTAAGAGTTGTTTCCCTCTGCTCACTGCAACACCAGGTGGCAGTAGTGTTCAACCAGCCATTAATTATGAAGAGTAAAACTGTGTTGTAAATCTCTGAGGAATGAGTGCAATGCCTATTGTGTGATTTTTTTTGTTGTCGATTTTGAGGTTTACGTTGTGTTTAAAATAGCTTATACTGTCAGTAACAGTTTACAAGAAAAGCCATTGTCAGTGTGTATCTTTGTTTACACTGAACAGAGTGGAGACTTGAAAATAGATTGCACGTAGCCACGTGGACTGTCAGCTGAATAGATGACAAGACCACAGTCGGTCAGAACAGTTTGGGTTTGTTGCAGTACTCATAAATCCATCTCAGTCAGTCAGAACACTTTGGGTTTGTTGTAATACTCACAAGACCATCACAGTCAGAATGCTTTGGGTTGGTTGCGGTTCTTGGAGGGAAATTCAACACTGACGCAAGCCCGCACAGCATTCGGTCAGCACTATGACGTAATGTGAGATCCACGTAAACTGAACAACGCTTACGGAATATGACTATGTTCAGTAGTGTACACTGTAGTACTAGGGTTGTCTCAGTGAGTTAAACGTCAGTAACGTCAACGATTGAATTATATCCAATCATATTTTAAACATTTGAAATAATGTGCGTTTCTCCTGTTCATTTTATGAATCAGTGTTAGTGCTACAGCTGGCTTTATGTGTCTTTTTTACCCATCCACCCACCCCACCCCAGCACACACACAAAAACAAACAAGCAAGTGGCTCTTTTTTAAAAATATTTTTTGTTTCTTTTAGTTCTGGAGTTTGTCGAAGGAACATAAACTGATCTTAATGGTAATCCCGCCACTATGATACCCAACTCACTAAATATTTTTTTTAAATCGTTTGCTGGCCAAACATTAATTTTCGTCACGTACAGACTAAGTTTCTTTTTTAAATGAAATGATTAATTTATCTAGTTACAGTCTTTTATTTCCTCTGTTGTTATTAATCTTTTTGATTTGAACTCACATTCACAGTTAAACGTGATTATATATTACAGTGGTCCCCAACCCCCGGTCCGCGGACCAAATGGTACAGGGCCCCCCAATTTTATTTTTACTCTGGTGTATTTCTTTCGGGTTTGTACGACTTTCCATGGACGAGATTGAGTCTGAGCATTCATTCTCCCAGTTGGTGCACGATCATCTGTCTTTGCTTTTAAAGAATTCGAGCTCTACTTCCCAACCACACCAACACACTTCGCTTCGGACCACCGACGAACGCACTCCATCCATTGGACCGCCGGAAGGAGAGTCATGTCAAAGCGCCACACCAGACAAACCAGCACTAAGACTCAGCCCTTTTCAGGGCTGACAAAAATGCCACTACTGCCCACTCCACCAAGTGACATTTTACGCGATTCTGAGTCAGTCACAGAAGATGCGGACGGCCCTTTCTGTTTCACAAACGAGCGCATAGCCCAGCTGAGACAGATACGGCAAAAGAGGCTTGAAGAGGTGCAAACATTACGAAGTACAAAGGAGAAGACTGGACAAAATACTGCTGTGAAATCAGCAAAGCAACCGAAAATGGGGGCATACGAAAAGTTACCCCCTTCACCTTCACACTAGAAACTAAAAACGTTGAACTAAAAAATGCGTTCACTAATTTGCTGTTGACCCTCTTCCACACAAAAAAGAAGATGAACTTACACTAGACAATAGACAAATCTTAACCGCAATTGGTCTCCATAAGATTTTAAACAAGCACCTGACAAGGCAACACGAAAAAAAACTACATCAACAGACTGTGAAACACAGACAGACATCTGGAAAATAACGCCGACAACAGAAACACGCTCTTCACAAACGGAAAAGGAGGAAACAACGCGAAAACCCACACAGGAAGACGGCACAACTCAAACAGTCAAAGGAAAAAGCCACGTTTCCACCCAAACTCTACAAGCCACTACAAGAGAAAGTGGAATAAACACCAACATCATCTGGAAAATTCCACCTACGGCCAAAGTGAATTCAACTCAAACAGCAAAACAAGAAATCAGCCAGGCATTCTCGCAAACTCCAAAAACCCACAACAGATAATAAGGAAACTCAGACTACAAGCTCTATCAGCAAAGAAAAAGAAATTAAAACAACTACTACCGAAAATAAGAAGAAACGCCAAAAAATCTCCAGCACACAAACGGTACATATCAAGACGCAAGAAAGAAAAATACAAACAGAAAAAGAAGTGAAGACAACTGACGCAAAGACCGAAACAGAAGTCGACAACGCTCCAACTACACCATAAGAAACAACAACAACGACTAAACCAACTGCCCCCAATCCACAGCCAGAGTCACCACCAGGGACTGCAACAAAGACAACCACAACAGACACACGAGGAAACACTACAGAACGGAGCCCCAAATCAAAAAGAAGGCGCCCGCCACAACACATCAGACGACAACAACAGTATCATCTACTACAGCCACAACAACAGAATCCACAACAACAACGGCAGCGCTGCGACAACAACCACCGCCGATAACAACAACAACGATGGCAGCACAGGGAGCAACATCACATGCAGTGGGGATATTATAACCACCCCATTGCGGATCTAATTCAACTAATGCTTGCCGCCAACACCCACCTACATACAGTCCAACGGCTACCGGAGACATCAACAACAACACCACTGGTGAACATTACAGGGTGGAGAGTGAACATCCTGGGCGCACATACACACTAAGTACAGACGATGTGGTATTATCCTGGGCTCTGTAAACCCCCTCACCTGCCAATACAACAACGGCCACCACAGCACTTAAATCCGTATTGCCATTTCCGAATCCTATTTGTGTGAAGCGGGGTTTTCTGCAGTGACAGCAACCAAAAGAAAACAACGGATGGACATAAGCAACTCACTTCGGGTGTAATTGTCTCCTATTACCCCCAGATGGAACCGTCTCATTGCAAAGAAACAAGCTCAGGGTTCTCTCTGATTTAGCGTTCTAGTGAGTTAAAATGTTAAATCACTTTATATTCATTTTTTGGTGTAACTGTATTTTAATTTGAAGGCACGTTTAAATACAATTAAATTAAAATTATTAAATCAAAACAATCTAAAATATAAACAATCAACGTCCCCCCCCCCCCCATCATCGGGCCGCGGTAAAATTATCAAGCGTTAACCGGTCCGCGGCAAAATTATCAAGCGTTGACCGGTCCGCGGCGATGAAAAGGTTGGGGACCACTGATATATTACACTCGCTTTGCTGGGAGCTTTTTGCTGTCGTTAAATGTTGTAATTGTGAAAATATGTATTTTGCGAAATTAAAAAGAGTAAAACAATGCAAAACGTAAAAGAGAAGAAATTAAATTAATTTTGAAAGATATCTGTGGAGCACAAAAATAATCTTGACCTAATAAAACCAACGCTTATTTTTTCGTAACACTTAAAAAAATATGTTATTAGGTTGTTGAATTTAACATTTTGATTTGTCTAAAGTGTTAAATTTTATGAGAAACAAAGGTTCAAACATACTGTTATTCTATTAATTATACTCAATATATGTATCATTCTATTATAGTTTTAAACTACTGGAATTTTTAAAAGTTACTGAGCTCTGTTGATTAGTTTCAATATTTTAAAAATCTTCATAATTGTTTTTTTTATTACAACTACCTTTGCTTGAACATTTCAATGAATTACTAATTTTATCACTTTTAAATGACTTCGTTTGAACATTTCAATGAATTATTAGTTTTATCACTTTAAATGACTTCGTTTGAACATTTCAATGAATTATTAGTTTATCACTTTTAAATGACTTCGTTTTAAGCAGGTCGGTGTGACATTTTTTGCATGCGCTGTGTATTACCTTACCAGGCCACAAACTGATAGACGTGACTTTTACAATTTTATGTAGGCCTACGTTGCGAGGCGATAAAGTTTATTTTCAACTTTTTCTCGAAAAATGACGATGGATGTCATTCCAAGCATGGTAACAAATTAACTGAGAAGGATGGGGGAGGAGGAGGAGAATCTAAAGTAATGAATTTGGAATTTGAAACACATTTGATAATTTGTATTTTCTTTGTGACGACAGACACTATAAATTAAGGATTTTATTTTATTTTTTAAGTTTACTGATTGCTTTTCTTGATGGCTTTTCCTTGCAAAGAATGTGATAAGCAAAACGATAGCTTTAGAAGTGTGATACGATTTGAAAATAGAATTAAATTATGTGTAGGCTTTATAATTTATTTATCCGTGCGGACTTTTTATTTTGCAAACAAACTCATATTGCACTGAATCAGGGCAATTTTGGTGATGTTGGATGACAGCATTTTCTTCTCCAATTTTGGACAAGGAAATGAAATTTTGCGTATTTATTTTCTTATTGCTTCGCCTTCGCTTGTTTTCCGAATTACTGCAGACAAACAAAGAAAAAATCTTTCAAAGTGTGATAGACGTTCGTTTGTTTACATTGTGGTTTTAAGATGTAAATTAAAAAGCGTGCCACTGTGTCAAAATAAAAATTAAATCCGATGCTGTCGGTCAGTGTTAATTGTTCATTATGTAACCATGGATACAGACGCTTTAACGTCTTTAATTTCCTTCACTTGTATGTGTTGGTATTGTCATGTTTATTGGCTGGGTGTGGGGTGGGTAGGAAAAGTAGTAATGTTAACATTTCACCACATGTGTATACTAGTATTCATTTGATATACTTGTTCTCTGCGTGGGTTATTAAAGTTGTTGCTTATGTTGCATTTGTTGCTTTTGTCATGTTTTGTGATGTTTTCGAAAGCTAACGATAGTTGTATACTTATTTCTAATTGTTTATTTATGTATTAATTTATTTTTAATTAAATGAGTGCTAATTTTTCGGTTGTTGTTTGTTTGGGTATTACACACATATACACAAGCGCGCGCGCACACACACACACACACACACACACACACACACACACACACACACACACACACACAAGGACTTTATTTTTTATTTATTTATCGACGACATTAAAACACCCCACACCTGTCAACAAAGGCTGTTTGTCATTAAATTTGTTAATAACTTGGTTTGTTTCAAACTTTCCTTTTTAATTATGTAATTATTGGTCGAATATATTTATCACTGAATTTACTGAAGACATGATGAGTCGTTGAGAATGGCTGCTATTAACATTTGAAGACAAACTTATTTATTATCAATTTTCTTGGAAGACTTGTTTATTAGCAGAGTTTTGTCGTTATTACATTTTCTTGAGAGCGTGTTTATTAGGAGAGGTTGTTTAGGATTTAAAACATTAAAGTCAGTCTCGTTGGCAGAGGTTGTTTAGTACTTCATACATTAAAGTAAGTCTTATTGGGAAGGTTATTATTATTATTGAATTTGCTTTTGAAGCTAAATGCACATGCTGTAACATTTCTTGGATGTAATCTGGTGCTAAATCATTATAAATGTATCACTTATTTATTTAAATTTTAAGTATATTAGAACATTTGTTAATAATAATATTTTATTTTCACAAGCAACTTACAATATATTAATGAAACGGGAGTAATAAAAAGTTAACAAACTTATCAACAATACTAAAATAACATATATTTAAATAATAAGATAATGCTACAAGTAAATATCAACAGATTATTACAATTTTATTTTGCTGTAATCTGTTGATATTAACCAATTGGCAAATTATAAAAGTGGATAGTGATAGTGCATACTACCCATTCGCCTTGAGGGTGTTTTGTGGCTGATTTAGATTCCATTTCATTTGGTGTTTAAGTTTTGATGATTTAGAGAATGTATTAAGTTATTCTCATTATGTCATGATAGTTTCTGAGAATGTATTAAAATCCATATGAAATGAGTAATTTCCATTCTTAGAATCAAGACTGCAAAATTTAAACTTTCAGAGATTTGTATAAATGCATTTATTTCGGTATTGAAAAAGTCAATATTTCTGAAAGAAATCGAGCTCTCGTTCATTTGCGAGACTGACCTCACCATAGCAACATAACATGTGACGTCACGAGTGGTAACAACAATCCGCATGCACTATCCGACATAATATTTATTGTCTTGGGTTAAACGCGTGGTTTGAAAAAATAAAACATGGTTATATGGTAGTACATACGGCTGCAATAGCGGACAAACCAAAAATATTCATTTTTATACATTTCCCAAAGATCACAAATTACGAAAAATGTGGATTACAATGCTGAAAAGAGAAAACTTTCATCCGACAGCGCATACGATAGTGTGTAGCGAGCACTTCCAGAAAGAAAACTGTGAAATACAAAGCAGACGGTCTTTTCAGGACAGTTTAGCAACGACAGGTTGTGAAATGCCCAAAGCTAGACTTAACCAGTATAAAATCAGTCTTATATATATACAGTTATAGTTCTGTCGTTTGATCATTGACTCTAATTTGTAATTTTACATACAATCAGTTCATTACAATTACAATGACAGCTGTCATAAATGTGTAGTGTGTGATTTTAATTGAATAAGTTTTTTAAAATCCATTCTTCTTGTAACTGGGAAGTTAATAAGCAATCACAGAAAATTTATTGAAAATGTTACTATGATTTTTTTATAAGTTTAATTTGTTTCTTAATTGAACTTGAAGACAAGTAATTATTTTTTTTATTTGAATACCCTTACTAAAATTAATTTAAATTCACTTTCTAAATTTGCACCTATACAATTAAGATAGAGAACAGTGTTATTGCAATAATTAAAAACACTCTTGGTAAATTAATAATGAATATTAATTGGTAAGTGCCTGAAAACAGTTGTACTTGTAATGAACTATTAAAGCGCGCAAAAAGACTTTTGAGAAAGTGCCTAAATCAGTTTATATACAAACTATAATTGCTTATCTCTATCTCTAATAATTCTATTTCTGTTCTCTGATAATAACAATCCTGTGATTTGTATTGACACCAAATTGTTGAATTGTGTTTTAGGATATAAGATTGTATAGATATTAAAATTATCTGAAAGTGGTTTCGTGGAAATATTGATGCCAAGTAATCTTCTCATTATATTTGTTACATGTATCTTTGATTGTTGATTTAATAAATGTATTGATCTTCTTACATTTATTGATAACCTTATGTTAGAGAAGAAAGAGGGTGGATGGGTGCTCACTAAATGTACATTAAAGGATGGATTTATCTTCTCTTTCTGTAAAGAAGATTTCCATCTATAGAAATATTGTGTGATGGCAAATGTTTGTCTTTAATGTTAGGTGGAAGAAAATAAACATTTACAGCGCCCGCATATCCGCCAAGTGAGGGAGACGAGTGGTGCCTGCTGGAGAATTATTAGCAATATAAACTGTGATTCTCATCACTTGTACTTAGTTAAGTATGATTATTTAAATAATAATAACATAACCATTAACTAGGTGGCAGTGGCGTCACATCCACAAACAGGTCTTCAGACTTATAATTATTTTGTCTGGAAAGTTTTTCTATAGTAGGTTCTCAGTGTGTGTGGAAGTCAACCTAATTTTGGCTTTCTCTATTTATGCGTTCTACTTTCGGCTGACAGCAATTTGTTTACTCTGTTGGCATATCTAGTCTCCAGTCTGAGTGATGCTGGTCAAGGGACAAGAATTTACTCGCTCTGGCACTAAGGCTTTGTGCGAACATACGGCAGCATGAGCTAGACTAAGAATGGCGTAGCTAGAGACTTGTAGGGCTTTAAGCCGCACTTAATTAAAAAGTGCCAATGTTTTGAATTGGAAACACGGTTTACAAGAGTTTGAAACAACAAAGTTACAACTGTTATTATTAATTTAAATTATTATTAGATTTAAATATCATTTTGAAATGAGATAATTTTATCTGTTCATTAATTTAATAAAAGTGTGAAAAGATGTATGAATATGGCACAGCTGCAATGAAGTATTCTAAATATAAGTATACATTTTCATCTAGAGAAGTTTCTCATTCTAGATTTACTGTTGGGGGGGGGGTTCTGAAAATTGAGAGTGCAATTATACAAATTTAACTAAACAATTCTACTTACAACAATATAATTATGGTTCTTAGAGCATCACAGCTCAGCCCTATAATAAAAGGCAAAGTTCGACTAAGCATTTCAGAGTAAGAAGAATTTCAGCTCTGTAATTTTCTAAGTGCACAAAGTTTAGTTACAAGATAATAAGTTTTCCAAAACTTACCATATACATAGTTTACCCACACAAGCCTCCTCCCAAATCAGGACTATTATTAAATAATGGGTCTGAATTTTAGCTAGTGTATCGGTATATATGTGCACGTAATTGCTCTCATCATTCTAGCTGGGATTAAAGATTGTTTTGCTTGACTGGCCCAGGTAAGGGCCCTCAAGTCACATTCCTATTACTTTCATTTCTCAAATGGGGAACACTTGGCTATCAAAGAGACACATGATCAGACTGACAGTCATCGGAATTTCTTGCAGACAATGCTGACCAACTCTGGGCCAGTATTTTCATGTTTCGGTTAATTAAGAAAAGTGACTTTCAATTTACACAGCAATGGCTGAGAGAAATGGCTGCAGGCGATTGGTATCTGCTCATGCATGACTGTGGGACTAAAGAATGCACATCTGGTGACTCCTCTACGTATTGCCGATTACTAAATCATACAGACATCACTACACTGGACTGTCCAACTCTTAATTAGCACTTTAACAGGGGTTTGTTTTTTTTATCTTATCAACGTTTCAGAAAGAAAACTAAAAAAACAAGAGTGACAGACACTTAATTAAATTCAGAAGATTAAATAATTAATAAAAATGTAATAATTAATTATTACTTATGTAATTTGAGTTCCTGGTGTTACAGTCTATGCGTGCATATACATCGTATAAAATATGCCTAGGAAGGAGAACCTATATGCATATGTTCATTCTCTAAGTCTAAACTATGCCATGGAAGGAGAGTCTGTTTTATAAAATGATGACGCTGATTCAACAGGATAAAACTAGTTGTGTGTTTGTTTTGTTTGACAAATAATACTTTAGCGATGAATTGACACTAGTTTACAAAGTCTTCAATACAAATTAATGTCAAAGTATGATGACCCGAACGTGTCATTAACGATCTTAGAGCGTGTGCTAAACGCTGGACCATTGCCAAGACTTTCCGTGTGAACAATTGGCGAGGAGTTTTCTGTCTAATCCCAAGAGATTTCATGAATCATAACCAGGAAATGTCATAAAGCAGTAGATCTTGCAATTAATTTCAAAACTTTGCTCCAATGTTTTATCTTTTTCTTGCCTTTTCCTCCTCACCCTCCCTCTATTTCAGATTTGACTCCTATAGAACACCACATCATGGCAGAATGCATCGTTAATCGTTAAATTACATCGTTTTGGAAAAAAATAATCATGAAAAACAAGAGTAGCTCTAGGTAGTAAAGTCTATGTTATAAGGAAACGAACACACATATTCCAGGGAAAAAATACAAGTCTGGAAAAATTGTTTACCCCTTGAAACTATTGAAGTTAATATCTCTCTCACAATAGAACACGTAATTGCATTAAAAAAAATATACAACTGGACTATGTCAAGGAATGTGAATCAAATTAACTACATTTCGTAGAGCTAAGATAGAGCTAAGATGTTTGTTTACTTTGGGAGGGGAGTTTATTGGGACCACTTAGCACTGGAAGAAAACATTTTTTTAAAAAGTAATAAGCCAAAACAAACAATACAATTTACAAAAATACAAAATATTGAAAAACCCAACTGCCGAATACGGAGTTATTCAGAAATACGGCCATCCCTTTAGTTTCGCATGAAAGCAAAATTGCAATCAAAATTTCCTTCTCTTTTGTTCATATTGAAAATTAAAATAGAAATATTGAAATAATATGAAAATGCTGTGGGGTTTTGTTTTGTTTGTTTGACATCAACAGTTTACGTGGCCGACGATCAGATTACATTGGATGAGTTGCGCATTTCTGCAGGTTAGCGTAACTTTGCGAACTTGCCCTTTTCAGCAACATTCCAGTTCCACCTCAGTGCACATCAAGCAGCCCACACTTACTTCTGTCATAATTTGTCATTACCGATTTGCCATTTGGTCTATCTGCAGTGAAAAAAGGAAGGAACTCAACAATGAATGAACAGATTTGCTATATACCCTTACTTCGTTAGTAAAACTTAGAATGCGTTTACATTTTCAAAATTCGTCGATAAGTACTTTTACGAACCGATTACCAAAACTTTTGTGCACCATGAATAAAATAAATTTAGAATTTCAATTAAAAATATTGTCGTGACATTCACGTGAAACGCCTTTTAAAATTAACTCATTTTTTTTAATAATATGCTTATCTAATAGGGCTTTACGTTAAAGGGAGAATACTCCTTCCCATTAAAATTTTGTTATGAAACGGTGGATGAATGTTGCTTCCCTTGCACCATATCTAACAGCTTTCGTAGACTAAATATTCATTTAAATTTGTCAATCAGGATTCTAGAGTCTAGACCACAGGTCAGCAAACTTTTTGGACTACTAGGCCATTTTCGGAGGTCCAGAAAGTACACTAGGCCAGAAATGGTCAAAAGTACACCATTACTAGGCTTGAATAAAAGTCTTTGCACTTTATTTTGTGTAATTTAATGTGTAATAAAGAGAAGACAGTGTATAGTGTACAACTTCAATATCTAGGGATGGACAAAAGTTAGAAAAAATTTGAAAAAAATTATCTATGTGGATTGCTTAGGCCAATCATACCCACAGTACACTAATGTTGAACTTTAACCAAGCCAGTGCTTATACAATTAAAATAATTTCGACTTTCTTACAATTTTTAAAATAAACTGTATTTAGATTGTTGAAATGAGGGGGAACAAAACCTCGACAATTCAATTAGGCCGGATTCAATAATAAATAACTGGGGGGGGGGGGGGATTAGGCCGGAATGGAATACTAGTTAAGCCGTACCTGGCCTAAAGGTCGGACTTTGCCGACTCCTGGTCTAGACTCTAGAGCAGTGCTGCCCCTAAGTGGCCCGCCAGAGCGATCACAATATTTTTAAAAATTCAGTTACGAAACAAACATTTTATTTAATTTCTTTAATTATTTTCAATATTTACTGGACTAATTATTTGAATTTAAGTGTTAATTTTAAATATTGCACAAAATAATAGTTTCTTAAAATTCTACAAAATTTAATTCTAAAAGTATTTTAATGACCTTACTTGCTAAGATTCACTACACGGTGTGCAGACATCATTGTTATTGAGTTTTGTAAAAAATAAGTAATATTTATTTTTAATTCTATGTCTAAAAATGGCAAGTATATAAAACAAAACGGATAACATAGCGGCCCCAGCCTATAGACAGTTTGAACCAGTCAACAGAAAGCGGACAACACAGCGGCCCCAGCCTATGGCCAGTTTGAACCAGTCAACAGAAAGCGGATAACACAGCGGCCCCAGCCTATGGCCAGTTTGAACCAGTCAACAGAAAGCGGATAACACAGCGGCCCCAGCCTATGGCCAGTTTGAACCAGTCAACAGAAAGCGGATAACACAGCGGCCCCAGCCTATGGCCAGTTTGAACCAGTCAACAGAAAGCGGAAAGTTAAAGAAGAAAACCGTATGTTTAATCCGTCATGGGAATTTGAATTTTTGTTCACAATGCCGGGTTATAAGCCTGTGTTCTTCCTCTTCCAGAACTCCGTAGCTGTTTTTAAAAAAAGCAACTCTACTCGACTGACATTTGAAAACTTAACGCAAACAGCACTACCGTTAAGTTTCATTATGTTTACAAAGACATATTCTGACGTCATATCGGTGATGAACTATAGGTTACTTAGAGACTGGTAGTTTTGTCTTTGATTAAGATCCAATGAAGGCGTGCTAAACTGATTTTGTAAGACTCTAGTTGATATTAAGAGTTGTTTAGAATAATCATTTTTGCTTGTTTTTTTTTGTTTTTGTTTTAGTTAATGGAAAGTAGACGTATTCATCTCTTGCTAAGTACTATTTTATAAATGTAGTAGTATTAAGTAAGTAAGTAATAAGCAATAATAAGCACTGTTAATATTATCATATTTATGCTTATTCATTGTCACATATTACTAAAATCAAGTCTTTGTGTTTCGCTCACACTCACCCCAAAAGCTGCAATAGACCTTTCTTCTTCATGAAGTTCTCAGTCATGGTCTGCTTCTGGGTTTTCCCCACAGCTTCGCGGTGCGTCTGAGGTGGGGAGGGGGCCAGGAGGGCTGGCGGAAGGGGATGAAACAGGTCTCACCAGTTTGGCGCACACCCTCAACCGCCCTCCGTCGGTGTTTGTTGTTTGCTGTTGTTATTGACTTTTTAAGTTTGTTGTTGCATGCTCTTATTTACTTTTTTATGTTTGTTGTATGCTGTTGTTTCCTTTTTACAGTTGTTGTGTACAGTTATTGCCTTTTTATGTTTGTTGTGTACAGTTATTTACTTTCTATGTTTGTTGTGTGCTGTTATTTACTTTCTGTGTTTGTTGTATGCTGTTATTTACCTTTTTTTGTTTGTTGTATACTGATGTTATTTATTTTCATGTTTGTTGTATGCTGTTATAATTTACAGTATGTTGTTGCCGTTTATTTTTATGTTTGTGCTCTAATTTTTGTAAAAGTTAACTTTGACTCTTTGAGCCTGAAAGAAAACAATGAATTTTTGTTTACAGCAAATGTAAGTGTAATCGTTAGTAACATTTAAAGTTTTAGATTATTTACTAAGAAGAAGACAAGATAAATTTTTAGAAAAAGAAAATAAAATGAAAGCAAAAGCCAAAAAGATAGAAAAAAAAGAGGACAAAAAAATAATAGTAAACAATAAAAGAAAAGACAAAAGCTGGAATGGACAAGAAGAAAAGAAAGAAACAGAGAAAATGAGAAAAAAAAGAAAAAGATCAGAGAGGAGCAGGAAAAGGAGAAAAGAAATGAATTGGGTGGGAGATAGAAAGAAGAACAAAGAAACAATCACGAAAGTAGGCAGAAGAAAAAATAGGAAAGAAAAACTGGGAGGAAGAGAAAAAGATGAAGAGAAGAGTAATGATGCAGTTGGAAATGAAAGAGAAAGAAGAGGCGGCAGAAGTTATTGAAAAAATAATTTGATGATTCATCACACTTCAAGATTTCCATTCCCTGCCTTACATATATCCAAACTTCCACCAGCTAATCGTCACGTGACTAATTTATCTTTGTAAACATAACCAAACTTCCACCAGCTAATCGTCACGTGACTAATTTGTCTTTGTAAACATAACCACATATATTAAAAATTATATGTTTATACTCAAACCAGCTGTGAGGTGAAGCAAAACAATTTAAGAACGACTCACTAGTCGAAGAGCTGAGTTTGAAGGGGAGGAAGGGGTCTCGTCCCTGGGAAGGGGTAAGGGAAAGGAAGAGGCGGAGTGCAAAAAAATGGAGGTAGCGGAGACATTAGTGAAGGGGTTAGGCTGGTCTCCAAACAAGGCATCTCCTGGGATCTTAACCTGATTAATGCATGTAAGAGTTAACACCTGCAAAATAAATTTATTTCTTTGTTGACAGTGTCACCTATCTGTCTACACAGTGCATGTGCTCCTTTCATTTCAAAGGGATTCTCGAACAAACATACAAACAAACAAACATACAAACAAACAAACAAACAAACCCATCGACAATAGCTCGAATACAGAGCACGTATTGTTGCAGCCTTAATGAACATTAAGTACTGTTATAAAAAATTATGTCTTTTAAGTCAGTTAAATATTTGCGAAGTATGTTTTTGGTCTTTTAGGTCAGTTTAGGATTTATTTAGACGGTTTATATCTTTTCAGTGACCTTTAATGTGTATCTGGTGTTTTATATCTTTTGTACTTATTTAGCTGCATATTCTTTGTTTCGTTAATTGATTCATGATTCAATGTTATTAATTTATAAATAGACATTTAAGTATCATTTTAGTCACTATGTCTTTGAAATCAGTAAATGTTTCTATTGTTAATGCTTTGAGAGTTTTGTAATTTTAGCAGCCACACACACACACACGTCTGCTCATTCAGCTAAGAGAATGATTTCTATCACGGGTGTCCATTTTGAATTTGTGACAAGATTGGTCGTCTGTACAGATACTAAACACATTAGAAGTTTGACTCGTATCACCTGTGATACTTTTGAACATTTTTTTTAAATAAAATTTTTAGAGCATTATTGGTTTCTAACACCTACTGTACGAGTTATACCTAAACCGGCTTATTGTGTGGACCGTGGGAAACGTAGCTCAACATGTGTTACCTGCATAAAAAGTAGGTCACTGTTTAAACAAACGCTTCTGAGCTACTTATAAATAACTGTAAAGGTGTGTGTGTGTAAGGGGGTCTCTTTGTTTGGCATCGACAGTTGACAGCCAGTATGACTGTGTTTAGAAATTGTTGCCTTTGCTGATGTATAGATGTCTGTCTCTCGGCATTCATTATCGTTGAAGTGCTACTGTTTGTTTACGTGTTAGAAAAGCCGGCCGAGTAGGAGTCCTAGCACAGCAACCGAAACAAAAAGTATGCTAAGGGCTTATGGGAATGTGAAAGTGTCCTGTTCTTTCCTCAAAGTGTATGCTTATTTCCTGCTGCCACGTGACTTTTAAAAAAAATATTTGATTGAGTGTGGAGTACCAGTCAGATACAGTGGTACCACTGCCTCCTCGGGATTTCAAATATGCAAATGTATTATCTACAAGTAACAGCACTTCAGGGCACAATTACTTCTTTGTGAATGACACAGACATTCGAAAAGCAAAATAAATAATTAATTAATTAAACGCTTTCCATACTGTCAACAAATATATAGATGGTTCGAGTCATTTGGACAATTAACTGTCACGTGTTTAAAACCAAAAGAAAACTGCTTATCTGGTTTGATAGACAATAATAGTGGCTGATGTCTGTATATTTTATTATAGTGGCTAAGCTGAGTTTAATGACTGTATCCAGTTCGGTGCCCGGATGACTAGTTTGATGGGTAGTGTGTTCAGTGGTGCGTGTCCATTTTGAATGACTGGTTGGGAGTGCTGTATTGTCGTTAGTAGCTGCATGTTTAGTGCGATAGGTTTAATGTGAAAGACTACATTGTGTTTGTTGGCCGCATGTTTACTGTGATAGGTTTAATGTGAAAGACTACATTGTGTTTGTTGGCCGCATGTTTACTGTGATAGGTTTAATGTGAAAGACTACATTGTGTTTGTTGGCCGCATGTTTAATGTGATAGGTTTAATGTGAAAGACTACATTGTGTTTGTTGGCCTCATGTTTAATGTAATAAACTGTCACAGGAAATGAGGGACCGAAATTATATTTTATTTCATTTTAAAAAACCGCTAACAAAACTAATTGAAGTAATCCGAGTTTTGTTATTTTTCGTATGTAGCATGTAACTTCCAGTAACGGTCACCTAAGATCTCTTTAGTAGACAGACGTTCGTGACGCAGTGTGTGTTAATTATCATATTGAATATATATATTAGTTTATGAAGAATATGTATATTAAATAAATTGGGACAACTGCGCAATACCGTCACATGTTGTTGACGAGTGAAATGGCCAGTGCGCATTAGAATTGACCACAGAAAAGCGTGCATCTCGATTACCACTATATATCCAAGGCAAAAATCATGTCACAGGACATAGCTTCTGGAAGTTTTGGAAACCTTCAGTGAAAGCTATATAAGGGACAAAATGAAGATTTTACTCTCAATGTTGAAAACGTCGATTCGTCTGAAGCCAGTCTAACTTCACGTATGAATTATCTCATGTACAGAGATTTCATAAAGGAAAGCTGCAATAATCTCTTTCCATCCGTTTTCCATCCGTCTGATGCCATATATTGAGTAACGAGGCAAAATTACTCAGTATAACTTTTGGCAAAGTGGAAAGTTCGCTGTCAAAGAAAACCCGATGCATGCGACGCTGGTTGTATGCAGTTAACGACACGAGGGACCAATTTTGTCTTCCCCCTGTCTGAGTTCGTTTGGCAGTCTATCCCGCTAATTGAGAGGCTAGCACCGAGATTTTCTTACAGATATCCGGATTTCTACACTCAATGTAATGCGACGACACATCCCACTGGACGACTCCACCCGATAATGCTAAACGTCGTTGGGGTGTCCGTTTCCACGACAACCGGTACAACGATAATTATCGAGGCTGACAACAGTCAGCTAAATTTCAGATTTCTCCCCAGTGATAATCTGAAAGTGGTGCCTAGATTCTGCAGAATCTTCACCTGTAATGCGACGCCTCAATTGCGTCGTGATTCTTCACTTTGAAGTGCCGCTTATAAGTGACGTGTGAGATTACGTCCTCTCCTTGGAACTCTGACATTAATAGTGAGTAATCATTAGCACGGCTAACGCGCACATACTTAAGTCTAGGACTCTTAAGAAAATGAACACTATTATATCGTTTGTAAAATAAGAACTCTAATGTTAAAAGTAATGCTTATTTTACATGTGAACTATTGTTAAAGCGGCCCCATTTGCCGCATAAGAATTGTGTAATTAATCTTTATTTTATATTTTGAATTTCATCATTTTCATCTCCCCTTATTTCCCACAGAGTGTATGACATTGGAAAGTTGAATGAATGATCAATCACTGTGCGAAAGAGTAGTGCCCCCTTTTAAATCGGGAAATAAATAACCTGATTTAAACATCTTTCAACTCTCTTGTTATTCATAGTTTTTGAGAGGGACGAAAGAATTTGTACTATTGTTTTGCACCGTTCGTCTGTTCGTCCATTTATTCACATTTATGATACACACTCACAACACACACCGCCAATAAAACGTTCCTTGGCATGACATTAATAAATTGGGCCCCACCCAAACATCAATGGCGTATGTCATGTGTGTCTATGTAACAACTTGACGCGACGTAGTACTGGCACACGTCACGGGCTTTTCTTGGAGGTGCACCGGAGCAGGCCAAAAATAGACTTCACCCCTTGCATCTCTAACTTCAGCTCGGGTCGGCTTGTAACGAGCCTCCCGTTTTGTGACATCTGGTGACCCTGACGTGATCAATCACTGTCACGTCAGGGTCACCAACCCCCTTCTTAAAATTGATTGGAGCTCACAGAGTGGAAACCAAAACATCAAAAAAAAAAAAAAAAAAAAAAAAAAAAAAAAAAAAAAAAGATGTCACAAAACGGGAGGCTCGTTACAAGCCGACCCGAGCTGAAGTTAGAGATGCAAGGGGTGAAGTCTATTTTTGGCCTGCTCCGGTGCACCTCCAAGAAAAGCCCGTGACGTGTGCCAGTACTACGTCGCGTCAAGTTGTTACATAGACACACATGACATACGCCATTGATGTTTGGGTGGGGCCCAATTTATTAATGTCATGCCAAGGAACGTTTTATTGGCGGTGTGTGTTGTGAGTGTGTATCATAAATGTGAATAAATGGACGAACAGACGAACGGTGCAAAACAATAGTACAAATTCTTTCGTCCCTCTCAAAAACTATGAATAACAAGAGAGTTGAAAGATGTTTAAATCAGGTTATTTATTTCCCGATTTAAAAGGGGGCACTACTCTTTCGCACAGTGATTGATCATTCATTCAACTTTCCAATGTCATACACTCTGTGGGAAATAAGGGGAGATGAAAATGATGAAATTCAAAATATAAAATAAAGATTAATTACACAATTCTTATGCGGCAAATGGGGCCGCTTTAACAATAGTTCACATGTAAAATAAGCATTACTTTTAACATTAGAGTTCTTATTTTACAAACGATATAATAGTGTTCATTTTCTTAAGAGTCCTAGACTTAAGTATGTGCGCGTTAGCCGTGCTAATGATTACTCACTATTAATGTCAGAGTTCCAAGGAGAGGACGTAATCTCACACGTCACTTATAAGCGGCACTTCAAAGTGAAGAATCACGACGCAATTGAGGCGTCGCATTACAGGTGAAGATTCTGCAGAATCTAGGCACCACTTTCAGATTATCACTGGGGAGAAATCTGAAATTTAGCTGACTGTTGTCAGCCTCGATAATTATCGTTGTACCGGTTGTCGTGGAAACGGACACCCCAACGACGTTTAGCATTATCGGGTGGAGTCGTCCAGTGGGATGTGTCGTCGCATTACATTGAGTGTAGAAATCCGGATATCTGTAAGAAAATCTCGGTGCTAGCCTCTCAATTAGCGGGATAGACTGCCAAACGAACTCAGACAGGGGGAAGACAAAATTGGTCCCTCGTGTCGTTAACTGCATACAACCAGCGTCGCATGCATCGGGTTTTCTTTGACAGCGAACTTTCCACTTCGCCAAAAGTTATACTGAGTAATTTTGCCTCGTTACTCAATATATGGCATCAGACGGATGGAAAACGGATGGAAAGAGATTATTGCAGCTTTCCTTTATGAAATCTCTGTACATGAGATAATTCATACGTGAAGTTAGACTGGCTTCAGACGAATCGACGTTTTCAACATTGAGAGTAAAATCTTCATTTTGTCCCTTATATAGCTTTCACTGAAGGTTTCCAAAACTTCCAGAAGCTATGTCCTGTGACATGATTTTTGCCTTGGATATATAGTGGTAATCGAGATGCACGCTTTTCTGTGGTCAATTCTAATGCGCACTGGCCATTTCACTCGTCAACAACATGTGACGGTATTGCGCAGTTGTCCCAATTTATTTAATATACATATTCTTCATAAACTAATATATATATTCAATATGATAATTAACACACACTGCGTCACGAACGTCTGTCTACTAAAGAGATCTTAGGTGACCGTTACTGGAAGTTACATGCTACATACGAAAAATAACAAAACTCGGATTACTTCAATTAGTTTTGTTAGCGGTTTTTTAAAATGAAATAAAATATAATTTCGGTCCCTCATTTCCTGTGACATAAACTATATTGTGTTGGATAGCTGAATGTTTAATTTGATAAACTATATTGTGTTGGATGGATGCATGTTTAATGTGATAAACTATATTGTGTTGGTGGATGCATACTTTGCTTAATATTCTAATTTTAAAGGTTAGTAGATGAAAATTCGATGGCTAGATTATATTGTGAATGTTGTGACTACATTTCTAATTTAATAGAGTATCACTATAATGCAGAGTGGGGTGTGGGGGTTCCGTGGACAGATTTCTGGAGGTCCGTGAAATTAAACCGGAAAAAAATTACATTTCTTTTCATTAATTTTTAACTGAAATGTAACATTTCTTTTAATTATGAATGTAGGCAACAAATCAAATTAGTATTAATAGCTCTATGATTTGGTAATGCTAAGTATTTTATTTTGTGCATTTTAAGATCATGATTCTGAAAAGGGGTTCAGAAGCTTCCGAAAGCTTGAGGAAAGGTTAAGAATCTTTGCTATAGTATGATTTTTATGACTACATGTCTTGTTTGATAAATTAATCAGTCTCTTTGTATTATGTCGTCTCAATGATTCAAAAATAGTATTGAGGTTAGGAAAAGGGTTTGATTTCATCCTCTTTAAAATTACGTTTGACTTTGCAAACAGAGTCATGTTCTTTTGAAAACGGATCCTACTACAAGTTCAGTATGGAAAATAAAATCCGCTTGCGGTTGGAGAAATCGGATTACCCTAGTCCCCATTTCTCTTTGATTTGTCATTGCTAGAAATTAGGAAGAGTTCTAAGACAGTACTGTTCCTAAGTAGCTAGTAAGGTGCGCATTGTTCTTAGTTCTGTTCTTAAGAAAGGTGTGCATTGTTCTTAGATAGTTCTGTTCTTAAGAAAGGTGCGCATTGTTCTTAGATAGTTCTATTCTTAAGTAAGGTGCGCATTGTTCTTAGATAGTTCTGTTCTTACGTAAGGTGCGCATAGTTCTTAGTTCTGTTCTTAAGTAAGGCGCGCATAGTTCTTAGTTCTGTTCTTAAGTAAGGCGCGCATAGTTCTTAGTTGTGTTCTTAAATAGTTATTAAAGTAAACAATTATTTGCTTGAAGATAACGGTTCTTAGATAGTGTTTTCATTTAATTGCTGCCAGTGTGCACATATGTTCAAAATATATAACCTTGTAAAAGCAATGTTACAAAAGCGTGTGTGTTCTCGTGCATACATTTACACGGATTTTACTGACTGAGCATATAATCAAAATACCTTTCCACATCTGTCTATTTTTGGTCTTACTGACTGGGTATATAAACAAAATGCCATTCCATATCTATGTCTATGTCTGCTCTTACTAACTGCGCATATAAACAAAATGCCATTCCATATCTATGTCTATGTCTGCTCTTACTAACTGCGCATATAAACAAAATGCCTTTCCACATCTGTCTATGTCTGGTCTTAATGACTGGGTATATAAACGAAATGCCTTTCCACATATATCCTAGCGCGAAAGCGGCGGAAGCCGGAAGCGCCACACCACTACTACTACATCTATTTCAATATTGGTGGTGTTGTCTGTGTATGTGCATCTGTGTGTATCTGTCTGTGTGTAACTGTGTTTGTGTGCCTGTGTGTATGTGTCTGTCTTTGTGTATGTATATTTATGCTTGTATCTGTGCATGTGTGTCTGTATTAAGTATCTTTGCATGTATATGCGCGTCTACCTGTGTCTGTGTGTACGTGCAATATAAATGTCGGCACGTACGAGCATGATTAAGGTAAATTTGTATCTCTATGTGGATTTGCGTGCGTTCTTGCCTGTGTGCGGTTGGGTTGGTGTCTCAGAAAGTTGTTTATTATTTATTAATTTTAAAAAACAGAGTGGTGTGTGTGTGTAAAGTGTATGTGTGGAGTGTGTGCGTGCAAAGAAAGAATAAAAATGAAGTGTTTGAGTACTGCAAATCAGCTACAAGAATAAGGATGTCATCATGTGTCGGCGCGATACTCGCCTCTCCCATATCCAGGTCTGGTAACAAAGAGCGACTCTTTAACGGCAATTGTGACTCTTAACTGATTCCCAAGTCAAAAGTCTTTCTTCAAACTGATTTACAACGTTCGTCTAAGACAGCGTTTCATTCGCTTGCCTTGGTTTTACCTGCTTCTGGCGGTGAGGTTCTATTCAAATCTCCAGTTACTTGATATCACCCAATGCGTGCATTGTAAACAGTCAACCGTCAACCTAAGACAGCTTATAGTGTAAGCCAGAAACTTGACAGATCTACTTGCTTGAGAACTACAGAGTGGGAACATCCCTCACTACACACACGCACACGCACACACGCACACGCACACACGCACACAGACACACACACACACGTACAGACATACACTCTCTCTTTCTCTCTCTCTCTCTCTCTCTCTCTCTCTCTCTCTCCTCTCACACACTAGCCAACTCTCCATTCTTATTCATCTGCGTTGTCATTGCCACTGTCAGTCAGTGTGTACAATTTTAGCAAATGTGTTCTCACGCGTTGAATTCTATTTATAATAAATACATGCCCAACTAATGAAAGCACTTTTATTGAAAGGATTTTACTGATTACTGGAAATGTTTTCTCTTGAGAATTATTCGGTGATCACTGAAATCAACGCGATCTAAGCACGATTATTAATTTAGATTTGTTTGCTCAGGCCTGAAATAAGAACTGTAATAATTAATAATAAATTAATTTGCAACCTGTCACTATCGTAGCCGAATTGTGTACCATGAAGTTTACAGCTACGGTTCTAGAGAGAAAATGTCTGTACTTAGATTTAGATAGACCACATTAAGAAGCTGGGACGCGATTAGAAGAAAGAAAGAAAGAAAGAAAGAAAGAAAGAAAGAAAGAAAGAAAGAAAGAAAGAAAGAAAGAAAGAAGAAAGAAGCTTTTACATTAATATAACATTGACCATTAACTGTTAAATTTAAAAGCTTTTGATTTACAATACTAAATAAATAAAACAGTACACACACACAAAAAAATACTCCTATTCTCACTATTGTTCATCGTTAGTAAGTTAAGTAATGTAAAAATATATACAGAATGATACTCACTTATTTAAAACATAACTACACTGCTATTCTCTAAATATTAGACAGATCGTTGATACTATCACTAATAGTAATAAATAGCGGTCGTAAATGTAATATATATAATGACAATTACAAACTACTTTAAAAGCTGTCGTCATTCATATAAAAATCATACATAACTCATTTTAATAATAGTTAGAAATATGTCTGTCAGTTTAACGTTGTCTACAAACGTATGGCATGTAGTACGGTTACTATATATTATCAGAAAAATAACTTATCAGACATGGTCATCGTTAGTAATTGATTCCTCCGATTCTCCAACATCATTAGAGATGACATGCGAACTACTATCAGATGAACTTTCGCGCCATCAGCATGAATTGGATCAAAGTGTACCAGAGAAAATTACTTTGGCGGCCATTTGACTCCCATTCGTGACGTCACTTCTGCTTGTTTTTACCCAGAGGCTTGGATTGTATGTCTTTGTAATGGGGCAAATCTCGTTCACAAAACTATGTTTGACCTAGATTCCATTTAACTTTTAGTCGTTAATTGATGAATGACTGGCTGAGTTCAGATTCTTCACAACACCAGCCTTGCGCGTGGGTATTCCTCATAATATTTGTTTACTTAATCGACCCGGGTGGCGTTCGTGGTTTTCCTGGACACTCGCTTGCAGTCTGCGACTGACACTAATCGACAAGTCTGCGCCCTAAAGTCAGTTATTCCCCCTTCTCCCTACCACGCGGTAACTGTCTTTGATTCTATTTGCTTATAAACCCTTTTTGGTTTAATGCCGTTGGATAAGATGTATATTTAGGACACTAGCCTCAGCGACAGTAGATTTATTAAGAGATTCCACAACTGTCCAGAGTAAAGTGATAACAATGCGGGTGACGTACACTGATGCAGTCAAGAAGGAGTGCGCACGTACGTATTGTCATGGAAACAGTGCAACATTTCTAAAGCAAGAATCGCATTAACCTTAGCACTTTTCACCGATACCAATGAAAGCTCCTCTGCTGCGCACACCTGGGATGTGCATTAATTTTTTTTTTTTTCAAGTAGTGAATAACGAAGCTCTCTGATGTATAAAATGACTCTTAAGGATCTTTCAGGTAGATATTGCGCTGGATGAACTCATCAGCTCCATTGCTAATGAGCTGATAATTTTTAACAATTTAAAATTGTTTTCAAGATGTTTGCGCGATAATGCAATGTATATTTTTCACTGATTTTATTAAATTTTAATGTTAGCAGTCGCATCGACAACAAAAATTATTAAATCTCTCTCTCTCTCTCTCTCTCTCTCCCCAGTCCTTTCTCCCCCGTCTCTCTCTCTCTCTCTATTGATGGCGTTTTTGTCTATTTTCATTTCTGACATACATATACCAACAGACTGGGCCGGATCAATGCTGAACTTCTAAGAAGAATCTTCAAGATTCAAGAGCCAGGACTGCCTTTTCTCTCTAAACTCGCACAAGAAAGTTTTAGACCAAGTAATACTCATACTTGGACAGTCACTTAGCTAGAAAATTAACAAAATGTATCTTCTGTGGCGATAAAACTGTAAGCCCTTTAAAATATTCGTCCTACTCACACCTACATTCTTAATTAATTTGTCTTTTAAAAACTAAATGAACGTGTTATCTGCTAAATGGAGAAAAACCGTAAAAATCGGCAAAGTCTGAAAAGAAAATCACATTCAACAATTCGAAAGCATAATTGCTTGTCAGATCTTATTTCATGCCTGGAACAACAGGGATTAGTTTTCCTGAAAGTCACCTGAATCTATCGAAACATCTGAAGCAGGCAGTTAAAAAAACTTGCTGCTAAAAATTAACTCACTGCCCACTGGTCGTCACAAGTTCTCCAATGATATAATTAAACACATAATCTCTGTTACAGAATAACGCGTTATTGTTGTATTGCTATTGGTCAACAGGACTCTTCTACATAACCAAGTGACTTCTGTCTGACGTGAGTGTTAATCCGTCATCAGTGGCTAATTAATCAACGTCCCGACCTTGTTATTCGTACCTTTATATACCTCCGCTTAGCACGATCTAAAAGACAATACTGTTACCTGTGAACCTCACATATCACACAATAAATGGCTGACTTGTGATAAAAAGAATCCTACATCTTGTTTGTGTTTCTAAACTCTTAACAAGACACAGCAAGAACCCCCGTGTCCTTGGCCTATTTAAATCAAAAGGAACAGAGCTAAGTGTGTTTTCAAGGAACAGGTTATGTGTTATTCAAAGAAACAAGATAAATGTTGTTTAAAAACCAAGTGAAATGGAATCTAGGTCAACCACAGATAAGAATAAATCCGTACAAAATGACTAAATCCCATTCTTAGAATCAAGACTTCAAAATTTAAATTTTGAATGATTTGTATAAATGCATTTATTTTGGTATTGAAAAAGTTAATATTTCTGAAAGAAATCAGAGCTCTCGTTTATTTGCGAGACTCACTTCTCACCTAGCAACATGACATTTGACGTCACGAGGTGCAACAAATATCTACTTGCACTGCCCGACATGTTGTCTTGCGTTAAACGCGTAGTTTGAAAAATTAAAGCATTGGTGAAATGTTACAGTACATATGGCTGCAGAAACAACGGACAAGCTAAAAATATTCATCTTTTTTACATTTCCCAAGGATCACAAATTACGAAAAATAAAGTGGATTACAAAGCTGAAAAGAGAAAACTTTAATCCGACTTACGGTAGCGTAGCGAGCATCTCCAAGAAGAAGACTGAAATGCAAAGCAGTTTAGCAATGCCAATAATAATAAATCTAAAAAATATTAAACTTGTTTCATCAACAAAAATAATTAATTATTGGGTGTTATTAATGTTGTTTATCTGAAGCAATAATATAACTGCTAATACAAGCGTTGTAGGGACAACGTATCTATTTGCGTAAATATTGGGTCCAGAATTTACAAACAAATTTATGCACAAATAACTTTGTAAACTATTTTTTCTATACTTTATTCCAAGGAAATTCCAAAGTATTAAATTTAAATTCCACGGTATTAAAACAGTTACAGAATAAATCTATATTATGGTAACAAAACTTTGCAATTTGTATATAAAAATTAAAAATTTGTCATCATATATCTGGCTGCACCTGGACACATATGAATGATTCTGTTGACCTCAAAGGGATATGTTTGTTCTTCCTGTTTTTATTTTTTAATTAAGAAATGTTAAAACAGAATGTTAAACATGGTATATTGCTCAACTGCTAATTCTGATTTTATTTTAATTATGATAATATATATATATCGGTAACTGGTTTGCGAAAATGACTTTCAAAACAAAGACTCTGCAACCCAGCTGTCTGTCATATTGTGATGACCTGACATTAAATTGTAATCGATATACCTTGCCGCATATGTACATAATTATTTAACTATAAATTAATCAACTGTTGTTTAATTACTTTGCAATATCTGATTTAATAAAAAAAAAATCTTCTGAATAAAATCTTCATATATTAAATATATATTCATCAAACCCAATCATCACATTTTAATCTGAATTTATATGAATGCATTTTATTACATCAGCAGTTGCTTGTGTTAATTGCATCATAATATTTTACTTTATAATGTGTAACATTACTTTTAACACTATTCATAACATAAATGTATATGACAAATTTTCCTGAATAGACAATCTTATTATTCTAGGCAGCACCAGGACAAAAACTGAAGTCTTTATTTTCTGCTGTTAACTTTAGTTGGTAATTCCAATAGAATTTGATCATTGTTATTATGCAACTGCCAAAACTACTTGTACAAATGAATAGTTGAAGTAACTTGACCCTAATTAAATATTTTACTTTACATTTTATAATTTCATAATACTGCCTACTAGCTAAGTTATAGAATTTAGTTTCACTAATTATACCACCAGTGATAATAAAATTGGGATTTTCCCCCCCTTGAATTCTAGCCATTTTCATTTGTA